>VXBT01003995.1:288125-573587 GCA_013400235.1 Oriolus oriolus
CCATCTGAAGGGATATGGGGGATGGGAAGGAAGGTCCACAGTGAGATGATGCTCGTGGCACACCCTGAAGGTGTTGGGGGGCCCACCATCCCACCAGGCGTACGCAGGAAACTTCTCAGTGTCCAGTGGATGTGATTTAAGCCATAATGATGGATGTTTTCAGTTGGGCCAGCCTTAAATAGACTGGAGGAAGGGTTGGTTGGGAAAAAGTGAACAATAATCATGTCCAGAAAGAGGAATGAGAACACAATAGCTCTTTCCTAAAGGAGAACTGAGGGGGAAGCAGGAGGGTTGTGAAGGGCTTTAAAAACTTTCAGGCAAAACGAATCCTTACCACCTTTTTTTAGCTGGTGGAAATGTTTCAGTGACACAAATCTGTTAATGAAGCAGAATCTTTTTATTACCATGGGCTCATTTATCTGCTGGCTCTTGATCTTCAGCATTTCTGAGCTGTGGGAGTGCCCAGTTATTACTTGGTGCTGCATAAACAACATGATAGTGCTCCCTCTCCTGAGTCCAGCTTTGAAGAGTACCTGAGGGGGAGAAACAAGCTGAGTGGGGATCCCCCAGGAATGTGGTGTGGAAGAAGCCTGGGGCTGAAGTTCACTGGCTGCCTGCATACCAGCCAAGATCCTAATAAAATCCCTGCAGAGCAGAGATTTCAGAGCCCCAAGAGAATTGTGTCAGAAGTTTTAATTTCACCTGAGAGGGAGAGGCATTTCCACCGTGGCGAGTTGGGGAGAGGGTTTGGTGCCCCACTCAGCCTCATGGCACTGAGTTCCACTGCACGTGTTGGGGCACATCTTCTCCTGGCTGCCCTGAGCCACCTTCCTGCTCAACCCCACATGCCTCCTTCTGTTCCCAAAGATGCTGAGTCCTCCATCCTTCCCATCCCCTGAACACACAAACCCACAGGGTTTTGCATGCAAGGCCCATTTCCCAAGGGAATGAAAATAACTTCATTCAGCTTGTGAGGCCCCAGGAGCTCCTGCCACAGCTGTCATTGCAAAGCTCTACCTGAGCCCAGGCTTCCACGCCCCAGCTGGTGGAGAAGTGGCGATGGGTTGGTGGCACCAAAGCCAGACCATGCTCAGCACTCTGTCCTGGTGTGGCACAGCTCAGTGCCACCTTCACTACCTCCACTGATGCTTTCACCCTTTCCCCCATTGATGTCCCATTTTAAGGCCTTTTTTGGCAATGTCCCATGCCGCATCTGCACAAACACTTTACCTAATTGCTCTCTGCAATCACCTTGCAGCAGAAAGGCAGGGGAGGCACCACACAGAGCCCCAACCATCCCTTCTCTTACCTGCCTCCCTTCAAGCCCTCCGTGTTCAGGCAAGACATGACACAAGAACATCAGAGATGGTCCCTCCCGGCATCTGCTTTGGTTCCATGAGGTCATGGTCCCTCCCAGCATCTGCAGGTCAAATCAGAAGCTGGGAGAACATTGGGCTCTGGGTAATGGTCTCCCCAGTGCATCACAGGAGGTGAGGGGAGAAATCTGCCTGTGCTGGCCAGAATGGGCATTAGGTGTAGCCAAGAGTATGGAGGGTAATTATTGGGAAAAATATCCTAAAAGCAAGGCTTGTTGGGGCAGGAATGGGAGATGGACTCCCTCCCACGCTGTGCTCTTCCATTCAGATGCAAAAGCCAAGGTGGCAGCAAGGACAAGGCGTCACTCACTCACAGGCATCACCAAACAGTGCCAGCACCAGTGAGGCACAAAGTCTAAGCTCTTCCCAGCTGAAAAGAATATTTAAGTGTGCCATTTCTTTGGTATTTCGAGAGGAATTAAGGTTGGGATAATATGTACATGCCTTTGACAAGTTACTGTGGTTTAAGCCCAGCTGGAATCTCAGCCCCACTCACTCACTCCCCAGGTGGGTTGGAAGAGAGAATTGGAAGAGTAAATCTAAGGACACCTGTGGGTTGAGATAAAGACAGTTTAATAGGTAAAGCAAAAGCTACACACACAAGCAAAGCAAACCAAGAAATCAATTCCCAGCTTCCATGGGCAGGCAGATGCTCAGCCACCCCCAGGGCAGCAGGGCTCCCTCACATTTGGAATGGGGACTTGAGAAGACGAACACCATCACTCCAAAAATTTCCTCCTTCCTTCTTTCCTCACTTTTATGTGCTGAGCATGATGCCATAAGGTCTGGAACATACCTTGCATCAGTTGGGGTCAGCTGTGCTGGCTGTGTCCCCTCCCAGCTCCTTGTACATCCCCAGCCTCCTCCCTGGAGGAGCAGAAAAAGCCTTGATGCTGTGTAAGAACTGCTCAGCCACAATGAAAACATCCCTGGGTTATCAATACTGTTCCCAGCACAAATCCAAACCACAGCCCTATGAACAAAATTAACTCTACCCCAGCCAAAACCAGCAGACAAGTATAAATATCACTTATGAGTATGATGTTTTAAAAAATCAATATTGTTATGTTGCTATTTTCTCCCACACAGTTACATTTAGACCACTCTAAAGCAGCTTTTTGGTGGTTGTTCTCCCCATATTGGACAAGCTACAGCAATACCAAGCATTTCTCACAGCTGAGTATCTGCAACTGCCACCAAGTCCCTGTCATTAAATCAGCAGAGCCTTGGCACATACACAAGCCCATCATTTATGCCTTTAAAAACTCCTCCCAGCACATCAAGCTCAGCCACTTTGGAAAACTTTCCCCTAAATATTTCAGTGTTTTACTGCCCCTCATTTCCAAGGGGTTGAATACCTTGCTGCACACCTTGTAAAACTATTTAGGGATCTGAGACTGTGATTGATTGGTTTTGATCTGGGCCATAAGTAGTTTTGAAAATCCCTCCACATATGAACAATGGCTTTTAAAAACAGGTCATGCAACCAAATTGCTTTGAACTCTAATAGCATTTAAGCCTCTAAACTCTTTAGGCTTATTTGAAAATCCAGCCATGAAGTTTAGATTATTTTAACCTAAGAAGAATTGGAGGTAAACTGTTGAAAACCGCATCCCTCCTGGGCCTGCAGTGCTGAGCACGTGTATTGCAGGGGAAAGCAAAAGTAGCTATAAATGAAAAAGTGACCTGTATAGGGTTTTTCTTTAAAAAAAAAATGAAAACAGAAAAATGAAAACATTCATTATGAGAAAATAATTAGGTTACTAAAATGCTTCTGGTCTCAATAATCAAATCTGCCATCAGGCACTGCTGAAGCTTAGGCTTATATGCAGTGCAACATTTGGATTTTAGAACATTTGTTTTAAGGAAAAAAAAAAACAACACACCAACCTTTACAGGGCATCCTGTCAGCACCAAGTGCCAGATTCATCATGAAGAAGTTTTATACAATGAGGGTGGTGAGGCCCGGGTTGCCCAGAGTGGTGGTAGATTCCCCATCCCTGGAAGTGTCCAAGGCCAGATTGGATTTGCAGCAACCTGGGATAGTGGAAGGTGTCCCTGCTCGTGGCAGGGAATGGAATGTGACGAGCTTTAGGGTCCCTTCCAACCCAAACCATTCCATGATTCCGTGATCTTTGGGGGAGGCAGACACAGACCCCGCCGGCAGTGCTGCACAGGCACCCTGCGCCAGCAGCCTGGGGGGCTCTGAGCTCTGCACAGCCCCTCGTCCTGCTCCCCAGATGGCACCACAGCCCTCCTGCACTGAAACCACTGCGAGGCCGGGCTCAGGCATGCTGAGCACAAGAATTGCCCCAAAGTCTTCAAAAACCATTGTTTTCCCCACTGCTGTTGACATGCTTTGGCACAGGCTGGTAGAGCCCGGTTCAGAAAGGTCATTGAGGGTGAGACCTCCCCTTTAACCCTCTGCAGCAACAGCTGTCAGCCAAACCTGGGAAAAGGTTTGGGAAAGCTTTTTGCACTCTGTTTCAACTGAAAATTCCAGAGAAATGGGGTTTTCTGTAGCGCAGTTTGGCGAGGCCAAACCAGGCCTTCCTGCTGCCGTGAAATCCGTCACTGCCGCTCCTGGAAGGGCAAGGCCGGGGCTGCTGTGCCCGTGTTATCCTTGGTGCTGATTTTGTGCCGTGGGGAGTTCTGTCAGCTCCTGTGGAAATGCTGCCACTCCATGATCTACACAGCTAAAAGGGGTTTATGCACCAAGGTGCCGTGGAGATCGGTGCGTGAGGCTCCTCTGCGTGAGGCTCCTCTGTGTGAGGCTCCTCTGTGTGGTGTCAGGGCGGCCTTTGGGTGCAGCACTAAGAAGTCAAATTTCCGGCAGTAATTTGGCCTTTCCTACCCTGCAATGGGTGATTTTGACTTGCACTGATTCTCAGCCTCCTCGGTTCTCCCACGTACACACTTCACACACTTCGAGTCTCCAGATGAAGGGGAAAATTTGCCCGTTTTCCTAGCCATTAAAAAATTTCTTGGTTGTATGTAACAGTTTCTGGGTTTTCTCTCCTCCCTCCCCTTCACTTGGTGATACTGTCATCCTTCTCCCTTTGGTGCTATTTCAGTATGAAACAAACTGATTTTAATTTAATTTAAGAATGAAAAAGCACACATTTAATAAAGTTTACGGGTACTGAGAGGCTGTGCTCTCTTTTTGCTGGTGGAAGCAACCTGGAAAGAGGGGGCAGGTTTATGAAAAAAAACCTGAAAAAAGGGGAAAAACCACAAAATTACTCATCAAGTCTGATTTTAGTCTCCTAAACCTAAGTCACTCCATGGCTCTGCCTTCTGTGAACTCTCCAGTGGCATCATTGGCATCATTCCCACGACCTCTTGTCTTCCACCACATGTTCCTCCAGCAAGGTCAGTGCCATACTCCTTTCTTTAAATTGCAAAAACCCTCCAACAGTCAAGCCTTCCTGTCTCCCCCAGTGCTCACTGCTTTGCCTTCCCTGGCCCTGCCACGTCCACAGCATTTCTCCACCGAGATGGATGAATTCCTGCTTCCCCCGACCTGGGTATTTCAGGAACGGTCCCAGTTCACAGTGAATTGTGTGAAACCCGAGGGGAAAGGAATTCCTCAAGAAATACATACAGTGGAGAAGCCCCCCCTGTATCAGGTTTGCTGTGTGGTCAAGTAAAGTGATATTCTATTTACTTTTTTAGATGTATAAACAGATTAAGTCCCAGGGAAAATATGCTCCCAAACTTCATAATATTTTATTAAACCACCGAAGTTTAATATAATCTTTTGGCTTCCACAGAAAAATTTTCCATTTCTTTTCTGAGCACCTTTGATTTTATTTTCTTTTAATTACCGTTATCCGGAGTTAACGATGTGGGGTTTGCACTCCACCCAGCAAGGACTATCCAGACTGGAAGTGGGGAATTTTGCTGAAATACAGAAATATCTATGCGGTGGTAAGAACTCAACGACACCTGGGCAGAAAACTCCCAGAATTAATTCCCCTCAGCCAGGCAGTTACAAGGCACCATTCCTCAGCTCACAGCATTTATTACCTAAGGCACTGGCCAGCTATGGCTTTTGGAAGGAGTTTTACCTCCTTCATCTTCCGCCTGTCCACGCGGCCAGTGCTCCATGGGGAAGGCTCTCGTTGGCTCAGGTCCAACACAGCCCTCAGGCTCAGCACTGCACCACGAGCACAGCTCTGGATCATCGTCCACCTGGGTGTGAAGCTGCAGGAGAAGGCCAGCGCTGTGCCGAGCCTCCAGCACACAGCTTGGCCCCTGACCTTCCGGTCCTGCCGGCCGAGGAATGCCCTGCAGGCAGCCTGGCTCATGGGGAAAGCTGCTGGGAGCCAGTTTGGCTCGTGGGGAAAGCTGCTGGGAGCCAAGCAAAGCCCCTCAAGAAAGACTCAGCACCTGCATTCCGGCATCGTTAATTAGGACTAATAACGGCCACCATCGTGTCGCGGTTCTCAAGACAGCTGTGTAACTTCTGGAGGCCAAATCTGCCGGTGTGAGCATTACCCAAGGTCCTCAGTGCAGCAGAGGAACTTCAAATGTCGCTTATCAGCCCCTCATATATCTCCCTGTGACTCAGATCAGCTCTGGAAATGGAAGGTCCTTCTTCACAGACACACCAGCCTCTCTGAGTTTCTCCGTCAATGCCGAGGCAGTGGTGAGGCTGTAGATCAGACTTGCTTGGCCAGAGTTTCTCCAGCTCATTTCTTTTGTTCTTTCACCAGCCACTGTGATTTAGGGTGTGTGAGCAACAGTCTAAAGGAAATGACTGGGAGGCGTTGGCTGGAGAGGCACTTACCTTCCCTTGCACAGGGCTTGTGGAAGAGAATCAATAGATTTCCATCCAGCTCACTGCTGGGGACCCCCACGGCTGGGCACACAGGAGATGGCAATGGAGTGAAAACGTTCCCTTGAGAAGGACAGGTTTAAGAGCGCAGAGGAAAGCGGCCAAATGCGTTCCCATGGACAGGGCAGACGCAGTCACCGATCTAATCACTCACCTCTCTGCACGCCCGCGGCTCTCCAGGGCTCTGCCGGTGCAGAACCACCCCCAGTGGCTTCCCAGGATCCACGGCTTTGGGATGTGCAGCGCTGTCTGTGCCCTGAGCCTCGCCCTGCAGCTGGGGTAGGCAGGGCTGGGGGAGGCAGAGGGACCATCCCACCAGGGCCCCCAGCGCGTCAGCAGCTCAGCAGCATGGCTGGATTTGATGGAATGCCAGGGGCCATTTCCCCACTGGGTTTTGATCAGCTCTGTTAAGTTCAGACAGGGTCTGTTGGCCAAAGTGAAGCTACAGTCCAAGGACTGCGATTTAGGGGCACATCCTATCCCACAGGCACGTATCTACCCTCCTGCCATGGGAATTATGGAGACAAAACCAGTGGCAGTGATACACCACGACTCAAAAACCCCCTCACTGTGACCCTTTCCTTCGACTCAAACCCGGCATTGTCCTGAGACCAAACTCCTTCATTTTCCACAGTGGGAAGATTCAAGGTTAAATGGAGAAATTATTTGTATGGCTTCCCCTGGGAGCTGCTGGGGCTCAGGGCATGGCCAGCTCTGCCTGTATAAATTGGATTTTAACCCTGTACATCTGAGTGAGCAAGGTGTGAGCTCTGCCTGACCTGCAGTGACCCTGGGAGATGCTGCTGATGTAGCAAAGGACTGCACATAGACATTGTCACATCTGGGACCATATCTGGGCTTTCACCAACTTAGAAAAGCTTACAAGTGGCAGAATTGACCTTTTCCCAGCAGAGCCTGGTCCTGGATGCACCAGATCACAGAATGGTTTGGGTTGGAAGGGATCTTCCAGATGATCTCATTCCACCCTCCTGCCATGCGCAGGGACACCTCCCACTGTCCCAGGGTGCTCCAAGCCCTGTCCAACCTGGCCTTGGACACTTCCAGGGATGGGGCAGCCACAGCTTCTCTGGGATCCCAGGGAATGGGCATCCAAAGCCAGAGTTTTATGTTTCAACCAGCTAAACCCCTCTCAGACACGATGTGCCCTGGACAGGGAGGGGATCGTGGTGCACGTTGGACCCTTGGCATTGTCACTCCAGAGGGCAATGCCCCCGAGGAGCCTGCCCAGATACAACCACCGCCTGGACGGCCAAGCTAGCCTGGGAAATTCATCCTGGTTTGACACCTCATATTTTACCAGCTTTCCTAAAGAGAAAATTGTCATATGCTTCCACTTTTCGAGGAGCTGAGCTGTCCTTTTGGTAGCAGCTGCCAGCATAAATATACATGAGAAACAGGTTTTCAGTTCCTGAAAAATGTCTAAAAATTGTAAACAATCCTCAAGTCATATGGGGATAAACAGTCAGAATTTCAATATTGTTTATAGTTTAAAAAAGCAACAGTTGTCTGAGTTGAGTCAAGCCAAGTCCTTTTGAATAGATAATTTTCAAACATTTGGTTTCAATTCTCTCAAACCTTCAGTAGAGAAGTCCCATTCATGGAATATTGAGCTTACAATTCAAAATGAAAAGTATTGTAGAGTAGAAAACTGGATATTTCTATTTCAAAAAACAAATGGCCTCAGATACTGAACCATCGTGAAAACCCTTTTTAGAAAAGGAGAAACAAAACCCCTCAGTTGAGAAATTTATCCAGGCTGCTCTTCTGCTGCTGAAAATTCCAGTTTTGCTGAGTTGGTTGTTTGTTTCACTTAACAAATGAGAATATTCCATCAAAAATACAGTCCTGGCATTCCTGCTTGTCCCTCCCTGTCCCCCACCCTCCAGCCCCTCAGCCTTCCCCCCGCTTCAGCCCCCACTCCAGCACAGACGTTCTGCAGTGGGGGAGAGTGGAAAAGAGAGTTCTTTAATTTCCTCTTTGCATTAGAGTTCATTAGGAAAAATCCAGAGGCCCCTCATTGTGCCTGCATTTGCATGTCTTCTGTGGATGTTTAAATTATATTTTCCTGTGGTTTTTTTTCCCCCCCCCTTTTCATGTGTCTCTCCAGCATCACTGACACCGGATTGCTTCCCCGCTCACAGTTAATTCCTGAAATAATTTATTTCACTTCTGTCACTGTTTCTCAGCTGGATGGCTCACACAAACAGAATTTTCTAGTTCTGTTGGTAGGAAATTATTTATTTAAGCTATTTGTTGGTATTAAGGATTAATCAGTCAAGTTACATGGCAGGACTCCTTTTCCCAGGCTGGATAAGACATCTCTCAGGAAGAAAGAGAAAGCTACTAAAAAGCTTTACTGGATGCATTTTGGATGCTTCACTTCCCCTCCTAAAATCACAGAATAATTAAGTTTGGAAAAGCCTTCTAAGATTATCAAATCCAACCATTAACCCAGCACTGCCGAGTCCACCACTAAACCGTCTCCCCAAGGGCCACATTTGCACATTTCTTTAACACTTCCAGGGATGATGATTCCACCACTTCCCTGGGCAAAAATGCATCAGATCTGATGGTTTCTTGAAGCAGTATTTAGGTCTTTACTCAGAGGGTGGGCAGGCCCTGGCACAGGGTGCCCAGAGCAGCTGTGGCTGCCCCTGGATCCCTGGAAATGTCCAAGGCCAGGTTGGACAGGGCTTGGAGCAGCCTGGGACAGTGGAAGGTGTCCCTGCCCATGGCAAGGAACTGGATGGGCTTTAAGGCCTCTTTCAACAAAAACCATTCTGTGAATCTAATAAATCAGTTGACATCTAGCTTCAGAATATTGTTGCTGTCCTCTGATCCAGATTTCCTAGATGGACATGGGTGTGAGTTTATGCACACAGGGGTGGGAGACTGGAGCACTTGGAGCTTTGGCAACCCCTCTGTGCAGAGGATCAGAGAGTTCCTGCCCTGAAACACAGTGGAGGCAGCAGAAAAAAAAAAAAAAAGGGCTCCCAGATGTTCCACTTGACTTTCTGTCAGGCTCTTTGCTACCTGTGTGGCCTTGGCAGAGCACTGGGGCTTCTTGGATGTGAGCTCCCATGCTCCTGCTGGATCCATCCCAAGGTAGGGAGCTGGCTGGTGGTCAGAGAGGAGAAGCCAAGCTGCAGCTATTTCCTCCTTGCTCTCCCAACCCATGGGCTGTGCTCCAGTATCTCTGCTGAGAGAAGAAGTTTTTATTAATCAAATGAAATGAAGATTGGAGGGATGAAAGGGAAGGGAGCTGCAGGTGGGGAGACCCCACGTAACGGGAGGGCAGCAGCTGCCTCTGTAGGGCTCAGCCTTGCAGAAGTGTCATTTGTGCTTCATGCCCTTTGTCTGCTCCATCTCCAGCCTGGCCTTGGAGCAGTGAGGCTTTTCCACCTCCTCCTTCGTCCCAGCCCTTCTCCTCCCCTCACACACGCACACTCACTGCGTTTTTGGGCACTGGCTGACACCAGCCACCACACCGGGCACGCTGCTCACCCACACTGCCCACACATGGCTTAGAGAGAACAGGGACTGATTCTGTCAGACACAGGGTTTGGGGATTTCCATGCCCAGCCCTTCACCCTCATCGTCTCCTGTACCAACCACCCAACCCAGAATGAAGCAGATGAATGAGCTCCAGGGCATAAAAATTACTCTCTGCCTTAGTAATCTCCGTTCCAATTTACTGGCGTATAAACTACCAGTTTCCTTTGGCTACTCCCTGTTGGAAACTCCTTTTCCAAGCTCTTCTTCCTTTCCAGCACCACCACACCCATGTCCAACCAGACACGACACCAAGAACTGCAGCTCTCCTTACACACAGGGTGTAGCTCCATCCACAGGCTTAGATTCAGGCACTTTGCCCCGTGGTCATTTGGAAGCAGAGACATCCAACCACCCTCCTGTTCTTTTCATACAACATCCTGCAAGCACTGTGATGCAGCCAAGTGTTGGTAGATGGGTGGACAGCTGATCTCTGCAAAGTGATACGTGAGCCAGCTCAGGAGGATACTGCATTCCAAGACCACTGGAGAAAATTTCTGCTTTGACATCAAATTCCTTGCTGCCTTTCGGCAGGAGGCTCCTACGCATAAGGTCCTGTTTGAAGACTCCTGCACTTGGTATCCTCGCACCCAGGTTAGGTCCTCCAGAACTCCTCATGTCATCCACATCACCTCACATCCCGCACAGCAAGCTCCTGGTCCTCCTGACTCCCTCTCCGTGCTGCCAATCGAGAGTTGAGTGTCCTGCAGCTGGTGGGTCCAGCAGTCGCTGTGGCCAGTTCAAGCTGCAAGGTTCAGTCTCCAAAGAGCCAGGGGAGAGTGTGGATGGAGCTGGCTGGGACTTGGAGGCAGGGAATGTCTCCTGCCAGGGCCCTGCGCTGTGTTTCCACATCGAGTCAGCTGTAATGGGAAATGACAGCTCATGAAAGCTGTTATTCATGGTGCTCCAAAGAGCTCGTTATCCCCCTCATCCCAGCCCCTCCATGAGATTCACTCTGGCTGGAGTCCAAGCCCAGAGGCAGAAGTGTCTGGAGAATCCGTGGCAGCCCCAGGAGCTGGTGCTGCTCCAGGGTTTTCCATCGGTGCATCCCAGCTGCCCATGGAGCACAGCCACGAGCTGGGTCCTGCCCCACTGCAGAGCCAAGGCCCATCCCAGCTCGCCTGTCCAGCTCATAATGTGGTTTTGGTGAGACTCTGGTGGTCACCAAGGCCTGTTTGTGCAGGTTTCTTCAGCATTTGAGTACCTCCACAAATCACTCCAGATGGGGATGCGTCTTGGGACACGCAGAGCAGGCACAACATCTGCCACTGCTGCTTGTCTGTATCTGGCCACTCTTGTCCCTTGGAGAAATGCCTTCTCCAAGCCCAGGGGCTCCTAGAAATCCCTCTTTTCTCAACTTTTCCAGCTCTAAAAAACTTTTAGTTAAAAGACTTTTCATTTAGAAGTCTTTCAGCTTTCACCTCTAACCACTGGGGTGGCTGCCTGCACAAAGGATCCGGGATTTAAGTAGGATCCTGTCTGTAAGGTCCTGGGCAGCTGCACACCTTGAGATGTAGGCTGAGAAGCTGGAGAAGGCTTCAGAGAAGACCCATGAGAATGGGTGAAGCCCTGGAAAACCCTGGAAATCCTGCCCTGAATGAAGGAGCAAAGCAAAATCTACCCTGCTTAACAGCAGCCTTTTCTCAGTCTGTAAGAGATCCAAGACCTACAACAACCTGAGCTTGGACCAGGGCCTTTGGTCACTCGTTTTGGTGCTAAGTTCGATCATTTAGGTCTGGATTTAATCGTCCTCTGTTGCAAGCTGTGCTATGGAGTGGGAATTAATTCTTCTATTTATACCTCACAGTTCTGAGACTTAATGGATGTAAATTACTTTACTCTGCAGAAACACACCACGTACTACCAGGAAAATAATTCCTACCCACAGGCCCTAAGACTGCAAGATAGACAGTCAAATGAAAGGATAAATGCAGCTTTTTGAAAAAGAAATATCAAAAAAATCAACTCTTAACCTCCAAAGCCCTGACTGCAGCATCATTCTACAAAGAAGGGATGCTGAAAGAGAGGCGTTTCAGCAAGGATGACTTGGTGGAGAATGAGATGGTGGCAGGGGGCCAGGGTGAGCTGCCAGTGCCTTTCCTCACAGAGTCCTGTGGCAGTGCCACAGCTGTGACCAGCGGGGAAGGACAGAATTCCTCCATCACAGTCTAACACTTCTGGGCTCGTCCCTCTCCTGGGACAAGCCCTCCCCTCCCCACCTGTGCACTTATTGGAAATGCTGCCCAGGAGGGTGCTCACCAAAGTGCTGGAGCTGATCCATGCCATGGAGCACCAACGGGGTGCTGTCTGCAGGAATCCTTGTGCTGCATCCGCTGTCAGAGCCACGGAGTGATGACCTGAGATGGACCAAATGAGTGTCATTAGCTTCCTGAAGGCAGGTGCCAAAACTCATCAGCCACCAGCCTGAGAAGAAGCAGGAGTATTGGAAGGTGCCTCGGGATAACATTCATGAGACAGCATCAATCCAATCCCTGATGTCCTGGAACCCAACAAAGCTGGTTTTTGTGTCTGGCTGTCGAACAAGACAAGCCCAGCACTTCTGGCACACAGTTACACTCTGCCTTCCATTGTGAGGGGAGAGGAAGGGGTTCCCAAGGGCCATCACTAATATAGTAAGCCAAATACTCCCTCACTGTTTTCCTCATTGCCCATATCCATCTCCTACTCATCTGCCCTTTAGCTTTTTGCTCAGGACCTACAGGAAGCAGATTTTAGCCATCCCTCTTTGGTGCCGTCACAGTAGAACCCTTCTTGTCCAGAGGATCTCAGTGTCCAGCTGTTCCATGACAGTGGGACACTGTGGCTGGGGTTTTCAGAGGGGCTGGGGGGACCTTGGGCTGCTGCTGCTGACTCTGAAGAGGAAGGACCAAGGGGTCTGCGTCTCCCTGGAAGGATTTACATTTCCACAGCAGACTTTCAACAGCCAAAGCCTACGAAGCAAAATATCTATTTGTGGGTAATAAAGGCAGACAGATGCCCCCTGCATGCAAACTGCCAGTGCCTCTGAGACGAGGGGTTCTAAATAAATAATAACAAATCCTAGAGCTGAATGCACAGTTGCTATTTGCATCATAAATAAATGAGGAGGCTTTTATTTACTTATTCTGGGGGTAGAGCACAAACCAGAGGAAGTCCTCAGAGCTCCCACACCAGAGACTGTCATTAGCTCAGCACAACTGTTCAGTCCCCTTCAGCTGTTTGCCCCAGGAGATGCACCCACAGTGACAGGGAGAACCCACATGAGGTCTCTGGCACTATGGAGTGTTCAGCTGATGCCTTAGGTTTTAACTCTTCTATTTTTCAAAATTCTGCGTTCCCAGTGTGTGACTCTGAGCTGCCTTGCAGCCTGGCAGCTGCTGCTCTCTCATGCTCACACAGACATAACAAAGCCTCTCCAGGCCTGCTCTGCAAGGACACCCAGCCCGTCCCAGGCCCAAAATGTGTAACCCAGCACCTTGAGAAGGGGGGCGAGCTGAGGGGCAGTTCCATCATTAGCTAAAGTTTAATTGGGGAATTTATGCTGATCTGCAAATGGACCAAACCTGTAACAGTGTGAAGAACTCGTGACTCGGGGTCCATCTCGGGTGCAGCCTTTGGCCTGCCCAGGGTGTGCCTCTGAAGGCCTTTCCAATAAATATCCACCTTTATTCCCTTACTCCTGTCTGGTCTCTGTTTCCAGGTTGCCTTTTTAGGCACCAGAGAGCAGAGAGCTGTCCTGGTTCTGACCCCAGCAAGAATTCACTGCCCAGTTTGAGAAAGCAACAGCCAGGTTATTCCAGTCTGGGTGGCAGGGGAGCACAGCACAGGCCAGCCTGGGGGCACCCTCTGCTGACACCCTCCCAGTCCCCACCATCCCCGCTGATGCTGTCACCACCCTGGTGACAGCAGGGGTGGCTGACACACCTCCAGCCTCTTCTGCTCACCTCCCCTCCATCACAGCACACCCCTGCCCTCGCCTCATGAGCCCAGCTCTGCCCATCAGATGCAGCATTCCTGAAGGCTTCTCAGGGCATTCCTTAATCCTTGCTAGTGGATGCGATTTTGTCGTGCTCATCCCCTTAGAGTCTCCCGATTAATCTTCCATGGTGTTTAGGGCTGCTCTTTTGCACATGGTATATCTAAAAATACACCAAGAAACGAAAGAAATCAGCTCCCCAAAGTTTTTATAAGAAAAAAATAAATGATATGATTAATTATTCTGAAAAAGGCTGTTTATGGTTCGGACTCTATAAAATGGAATGCCTGATTTAATGCACTATCTGAGAATGTGCTGGTTTTCATTTCAGCACAATCAAGACCTAAATCTGTGTCTCGCTCTCCCTCCTCCGAGCTGGAAATGGTTTTATATTCCATCTTGCTTTAAATTATACACATCAAGTTTATAATGGGACACGGTCTGTTTTGTTGCCAAAACCTGCTCCGTACGATTGTCTATTAAACTGTATTTATTTTTTATGACAAACAAGAAAAATGACAAAACAGCTACTGAGCATCTGCTAACGAGGCCCAAATGACTCCCCAGGCACTGCTTCTGCTGCACAGGGGCTGTGTTACAGTCCCCCCACCCTCCAGGGATCCCCAAAGGAGGACACGGGGCTCTGTAAAACCCAGACCAGGCAGTGTGACCATCAGTGATGACCAGCTTTTCCCTCAGCTACTGGCCAGCACAGGAGATGCAATACGGTCCCTCTGCACCCTCCTGCTCCTCCTCTGTGCCAGCCCTGCCCTGCCCAGCCCCACAGCAGCTTTCTGAGCATGGCAGGGCCCAGATCATCCCCAGCAGGATATTCCTCCCTTCCTTCCCCACCCTCAGCTTTTGCATGGCAAAGCAGGGAGATGCTGTGAATGCAAAGGCAGCGTCTCCATCAGCTGCTCCTCCCCAGGCCACCAGAGCTGAGGGTGTGGCTCTAACCCAGCTACCCCTTGACCCCAGGTCTGGACTGATCAGGGCTCCAATCCATTCCTAACGTCCACATTTCACCCCTGGGGATGATGGCGACGAGGAGACCCCCCCAGTGACCGATGTAAACGTGCCTCTGGCACTGCGGGCTGGGTTTTGCAAGTGCCAAGGTTTTCAGCTTTGAAGGAAGAAAGCCAGCACTGCGTGGAGAGTGGAAGACCTCTCGGAGAAATCCCTTCAGCCTGGTGTTTCTTCTACTCTGCCAGACGCCAGAACAGCCCTGGGATTTTCCTTATGAGCGTTGACTTTGGAGGTTTCCCTTAGCTGAATCATTACTTATTACGGCACTAAAGGACTGCTCTGCCTGGCTCTGGGCCACCACCACGGCAGTGGCCACACTCTGCAAGGCTTTGGGTTTCCCCATTAGAGGAGAGCGAGCCTGCCCATGTTTCCTTGGCAGCAAAGCAGGCTGTGACATGAGATCCGTGGCTAAAAATCACCATAAACCTCGTGCTGTTTCATTTGAAACGACAGCTCCACTTGTGCTGCGGTGGCAATGAAGAAGGGCCTTCCCCTGCTGTCCTGTTTGTTTATTTTTCCATGCTCGTTGCTAACGAGCACAACAGCAAGTCTTTAACACCGGGCATGTCAACCCATCCCATCACAATGAGCTCCTTCTGTACTGCACGAGGAGCCAGACACATGAATTATTTAACCATGGTTTAATCGACGTTCAACTAAAAGTTTAATCAAGACCAACTATGACATCCTTCCCTAAAAGAATTGCAGAGAAGAACTAAAACTCACCACAGAAAACACTGATGGAAGTAACACCTTTTACCCTTGCGCTTCCAACACCTGAGGTGCAAAATACATGGCACACACTGCACAATTCTAATGCCATCAACAACAGGGGAAGCAGATGCTGACATCCATCAGCCTCTTCAGCATCCACATTTCACCAGAGCTGTTTTCACCAGAGAATTTTGAAGGAGAAAAATTCACCAGTTACAAGCTGAAACTCAATGGCAGCCAGGCAAATCCTCCCTCTCCGGACCTTTCAAAACACGTTCTGAAGCCCTTGTGCAGCCCAGGTCCCACTGTGCCCACGACCCCTGATTTATTAACTGTTTTAAAGGACTTTATGGCTGTTTCTGCACTGGGAGATCACTGCAAGGACTCAGGCCACACTGCTGGCTCAGGGCTGCACGTTTGCTCCTCTCCAAAATTCACAGCCATGTGGATTTTATTCCGAGCAGCCAGGGCATCCTGCGGTCCAAATGGTTCATTATCTCTGGCTTTCTTTAAAAGGTCAAGAAATACTCTCTGCTTGGCAGATGGACTAGGGTAGGAGTCGTGGAGTCTCAGGATTTGTAACATAACAAGGTCATTAAATTGCAAACCCTCAGCGGAGGCAACACCAAAAATTTGCCTGAAGTTTTTAAAGGAAGAAAAACAGTGAAATTCTTTGAGAGAATTATTTTTCCCTTATTTTTTTACCAAAAAAAAAAAAAAAGAAAAAGAAAAAGAAAAAAAATGCTGGCTCTCAGAGCAAATAACTCTGCTCTCCAAATAACTTCATTTCTCATTCTTTATTTATTTTCTGACCTGTCGCCTCCAGGCCCTTCTTCCTTTTTCTTATAATTTTTTTTTCCCTGCTGCAGCTACTGGAGAAAATAAGGAAAAGACAATAAAAGAGTAGGAACTCCCTCCCCCAAAAGTTACCTATTCAACAGCTGTTCAGCTCCCATTGCCTTTATGTCAGACTGGGAAATTCAAAGCTCCTAAGGACCAAGTACAACCACCAGCTGCAAGTGCAGGCAGAAGCTCCTGGTGCTGCAAGTGAGCATCTTTGGGTCCATGGCTACTTTGGGATGGGTTGGCACCCACATCCTGTGCTAATGTCCCACCTGAGCACCAGGAATGGGATCACAAAAATAGAAATAACAGCACAGCATTAAAAATCCACATCCCCTCTTCACCTCTTTGCTACTGAGTCTTGCTGATTGTTCAGGCTAGAGGAGACCAAATGAAGACAAATGCACTTAATAACGATGAGTCCCCAAAACAGAAAACCCCTGGGAGTTTGTGGTGCTGCAGCAAAGCACAGATCCCAGTGCTGTGAAATCCAGCAGCAAAACTCCTTGGCTGGCACACAAACAGTTTGGCTCCAACTTTCATGGGCTGGGATGCTCAGGAGCTGTTCCCGTGCAACCCCGTGTGCTCATTACCCTTTGTACCCCCCCAGCTCTCCACGGAGCGTTGGACAGTGATTGTGAATGCCAGCCCCAAATCCCCAGCCTGGCAACACTCAGCAGAGCTCAGCCTTTAACCTCTGCAGAGCTTTATGGAGCCCAAGCTGAGTTTTATTAACTCCAGTGGCTGCCTGGACAAAGCATTCTTGGTAAACCCCATTAAGTTCCTGCTTGCAGCAAACACTTTTCCCTTCCACATCGTAATTTTCTGCCAGCAAAGCAGAAACCACCAGACTGACAGGATCCACTCCCAGGGCTTGTAAGACCCATTCCTCCGTGACAGGTACCTGTGTCACAGTGGCACAACTGCTCTATTTTTGGAGGAGGAGGAGGAGGAGCAGTGGGAAGGTTGCAGGCTGGAGGGAGAGGGGCAGGGGAAGAGATGATCTCGGGGGTGATGCTCTTGCCCAGAGCCTCTGCTTGGCCTGCTGCTGAGGCAGCACAGAGGGTGAAGAGTGGCTGCAGATCCCGAGGCGCTGCTGCAGGCAGGGAAGGACAGGTGGGTTTGCCAGCCTGGGTTGTGCAACCTCAGCAGCCCTGTGCCCGTTTGCAAAGAGCACTCGTGCTGCAATCTCAGCTGGGCAGGGCAGCCTCAGGCTTCCCATTCCCAAAATGATGAGAGTTGGTTGGGGACAACAACCACAGCTGGTGAGCCTGCACAGCAGGAATGCACATCTGGCCAATCTCCGGGGTAAACGGGGCTTCAAGGGTCTCCAGGAGTGGAAGTTCCATCTTGAACAAAAAAATGATGCTCCAGAGGATCCCCAAGCCCCACTGATCCACCCCACGGCTTCAGGTCATCCTCACACACATACCTGGCCACATACAGACCTGTGCTGTCCCAGGAACAGACAACACACACAGACCTGTGTTATCCCCTGTGGGAAAAACCCCATGGGATAGATCCCAGTGGGTCCCAGCTGTCAGGGTGTCTGGGGCATGCAGAGGTGGCAGCAGATCTCTCCAGGCTTTGCCTGTCCGTGGGGACTGAAGTCTGGCCACGTGTACGAGTTTCAGCATCTTCTCAGCCAAGTCAGGGCCTCTGAGGAGAGAGGTGTTGGTTTGTGTTCCACAGCTTCAAACCCCAGCTGTCCCCAGACTCAGGGGTGACCTTAAGGCTCCCACCTTGCTGTCAGGGCTCGGGCAGGGCCACACGAGGCTGTCAGCCCTGCACACACCGCTTTGTTGTTGTAGGATTTGTCCAAGGCACAGTTCTGTTCTCTACCCACATCAAGAGAGCACATCCCCTCCTCCAGCTCAGGTGTCCATCCTTCCTCTGCCTGAATCCCCGGGGGAAGTCTGATCTCAGCACTCCATCACCTCCAAAAGGCCACACAGCTCCATCACTCGGACCAGTATTGCCTGAGAATAATTTTTGCCTGAGAAAAATTGCCCTCCCCAAGAATTTATTTACAGGTGGCACAAATATCTTTACACTCTTCAGAGTAGTTGTCCCTGGGACCTGACATCGTTGTCCCCGTGACTCTGTAGCATTTCCCCTCTTGTTCTTGCCCCTCAGGTTCCCTGACATCCACACACTGCTCAGCAGCCCTGGCTGCTCCTGTACCAGGCTCGGATGTGGATGCAGCTGTTCCCCCCCACCCCGAACCAAACGCACTCGTGCCCTTTCCACTGCGCTCATCCATCTCCAAGATGGGTGTCTTTGTTCCCCACCAGCTCAGAAAGGCTTTCCCCTGGGAACAAGGACTGGTGGAATCCAGGGAAATAGCCCTGGGAGAGCCCAACCTTGCTGGGAGCTCCTTTAACTTGTGGCCCAACCTAAACAGTGCTTAAATACCATCCTCTTGCTCCCTGCTCCCTTTCTCTTTGTCACCTGCAAATTTAGATTAACAAGGAGGTTTGACAAAGTGCTACTGTATATGTTAATAAACCCATTAGTGTCGGCCCGCCTGACATATAACCTGCAGAGCCTCCAGTGTTTACTAATATGATTGTCAAAGCAGAGGAACATTACTTTTTAATGACATTTCATATCACTTCAGTTGAAGTAATATCCTGGGACACGATAATCAGAAAGCCATTTAGCCACAAAACTATGCGCCGAGCCGAGGCTGGTGCATGAAAAACGCTCATTTTGTCAGAATTAAAACATTTGTGTTTGCCTCATAAGTTGTAAGTGCACTTGTGGAGGGGAAACATGTTGTGAAATATTCATTGGAAGCGGCTAGGCTCAGGTAAATGGGGCTTCAAAATGAAATGCTGGGAAAGGTTATTATTCTAGTCGCTGTCTCTTTTGCATGTGATTCATCAACTGACAATTCAAATGTATGAAATGCTTAATAAAGCAACGAGATTTTAGAAATTCTCTTTAAAGAACAGTTCTGAAGTGGTGTGAGTGGCCATAACCAGTCTGACTGAATTTATTGCTGCTTTCAGAGGAGGGGAATGGCTGCCAGACAGACTGAGAGGGAGTTTGGTTTTGCAATGCACCTCACGTGCTCCAGGTGATTCCAAAATGCTTTATAAAGCAGTGAGTGTGGTACAAAGGGGCTGCAGGCAGCCCTGCTGCTCTTAGTGATGGTTCTCTCCCCATCTTGGCTGTCCACAGCCATCTCAGAGCTTTGCACTGAGCTCAAGAGGCAGCAGATTGAGGAGCAAAGGATGCTCATCCAGGGGAAAGCAAACTGGGGAACTTCCTGAAACATCCTCCATGGCCTCAGAGCTGCCCTGGAGTCACTGACTAAAACAAAGAAATTATCCTGGTTTAGATAAAGATACATATATTAATAGTAAATTAATAATTTCTCCTTTTTTTGAAATAAAGAACCAAGGGGATCCCTCTTTCTATCTGGTCAGAACAACCCTTCTGATAGAAATCAGCAATTGATTTACTTCAAGTCTCCTGCTGGATGGTGGATAGAGCTGATTGTGCAGGTACTCCTAATAGGAGCAGGATGCCTTTCTGTCATCATTATTAATTATGCTACTGTGATTACTATCTCTTCATCCATCCACTCATCCCCCTTTCTAGAATCCCAGCACTGGCCACATATTTATGAATATAAATTCCCACTATCTTTTTTTTCCGGGTTTTCCGGGGAGGAAAACAAAAAACAAACCAAACCAGACCAAACCCCTCAGTTTACAGGATTTCTTAATAGTGTGTGTGAGAGTGTGAGTGTGTCTGTGTGTGTGAGAAAGCGGTGGGAGATGCGTGGGTGTGACGCACGTGGGAGCATTTGGCTGTGGCAAATGCACAAAGGGAAGGTTAAGCCACAAAAAAGAGACTTTGTGTTTCATGTTGGACCCACTGGGCTCTTACAACCTCCCTCTGCCACAGAAACATCTGGGTCTGACCCGCTGGGGGCCCCTCTCCCGCTGCCACAAGCACATCCCTACCTGAGAGCCAGGTTTTCTTGAACTCTTGGCCACTGATAGTCAGGAATTTTCCTTCACCAAATAATTAGACTGTGATAAGAGGAAACAAAGGGCCCTCGGAGCAGTGAGGGCTGCAATAAGAGATGAATTATTAGGCCAAGATGGAAATCTCTTTTGATAAATGGCTGGCCCCAAGCAAGGAAGGACTCAGCAAAACACAGCGACATCCTTGCCGTGGCACGAGGAAGGGGAAGCAACAAAGACTCCGTGCTGCCACCTTCACCAGTTGATTAATCAAGTGATATCAATGTTTTTCCCTCTTTCTTTGCACCAGTTACAGCACCTAAATGTGGTGGGCAGGGTGCTGTGTTCAGTTCAGGGCCTGGTTTGGAACCAGGGAGAGGGTCCCTGACAGATACCGCCGTGGGGAGGGAGCGTAGGGTGAAGCTGCCAACGTGTCCCAAGGACTGGTGCCAAAATCCAGTGGAACCTCACAGCACTTCAAAGTTAACTCAACAGCACTGAGCCACAGCAGTGTGGGAGCAAAAAAAGGAGAGAGAACCAGGTTTTTCCCTTTCTCCCCTTCTGTGGGGGTCTGGCTCAGCAGAGTGGGCGATGCCTTGTCCTCCAAGCGGAAGAGCTGCTGTTTATTAATACTGGCCCAGTTCCTGGGATTTTTAAATCCTAGTTCAGAGCTGGGGAAACATCCACTGGTGTCACTGCAAATGAACCTGGCAGTGAGGCTTTGGGTAAGGCACTGAAATCAGCAGGTTTTAACACTGCAGATACTCCTGGGCTTTGGGAGGGGAGGGTCAGAATGTTTCTATGCCGACAAGGTGCAAGAAGAACCCTGAATCCTCTGTGGATTGGTACCCAGCCACAAGCAACGACACTATTGGAGCTCCCTGTAGCCTGGAATGCATCAGTCCCTGGGGACTGGCACTTGGGGCCTCTGCTACCACTATTTTTAGTGGAAGAATTAAGTAGAAACAACCAGCAGAATGTGCATATGTGTGTATTACATTGTGTACACATATATACACACACCTTTAAAACACTGAAGTGGCTTGAACTGGAATTGCTACACCCGTTTCTCTCTCTTTATCCTCCCCCAGCAACCAGTGCCACAACCCACCTCTCCATCTGATGAGGTTAGCAAGGTACCATGCTAGATCTTTATTAGTTAAAGCTGACCACACTGCAAAGCTTAGCCTGAACTGAAATGAGCTGACTGCCAGAGTGAGGAGTGCAGCCAGCAAGCAGATTTATTCCAAATGGGTCTCTGCCTTAGGGAATATGATTCCTTCTCTTTAACCCCCTGAAAACTGGTAGCCAAAGTTCAGCTCTCCTTGAGCTCCCCAAAGCTGCTTCCCGCTCACCCTGGCCTTACATGGGCTTAGCTCCACTGCTGTGGTGATTTGCATGAACACAAGGCAAGAGAGAAATGAATTTATTTGCTCTGATGGCTCACAGCAGGATTTAGCATTGAGGACAACTACACGTGGCAAGTCCTGCCTTCTCTGCTTCACTCGACTGGCGGATTGAAGAGACCAAAATATCAAATATTAATACTGTTGGGTGTTGATATCAGCAGCACTTATTTTTACAGCCATCTTCTGCCCTCCGACAAACTAGGTTGGATCCCATTGTTTTATTTGTAAAATGGGGGCAGGGAAGAACAAGTGAGAGAGAGAAGTTCTGTTATCAAACAAACGATGCTGGCCTACCCTTACAGGCTGTAGTGGCCCGCCAGAAATCTTCCATGTAATCACATGCTTTTCCCAGGTCACGCCCAGAACTCCCTGTTAAAGGTCTCAGGAGGACCAGCACATGCCTTGGGGAAGGAGCAGAGGCCAAAGCGTGGCCATGGATGAGCGTTTCACTGCCAGCGCGTTTCTTGCTTCAGAGTAGAAACAGCAAACACACGCAGGACAGATCTGGTTTCCATCAGCCTGTTATTTATAGCACAGGTTTCACACCATGGATTATAGACATTCATGCTGTTCCTTCGGGCTCTCTCAGTGCTCTGCTGCACTCTCTCCTCACCTGAGCAGTGAATCTGTGTGTTTTACCCTGCCATGATCGGGCTGGTCACGTCTCATTTAGCTGTGTGCTCACTGAATGTGCTCCGCAGAGCTCGGCTGCTCCCGAAAAGGGGGTTTGCAAGCAGAGCATCTCCAAAACATCCTTCTGAGCCTTGGACTGTGGTGGCGAGGACAGGCCAGTTTGTCAGCAGTGCACAGGGGAGAGATCTCCTGGAGCCTTTGATTCATGGGCCCCAGAGGACAAACTACCTCTCTGCAGCTGGATCAGCTGAAAACACCTTTGGCACGGAGGAGAATAGAGTCTGGTGGAACAGCCAGGCACTCTGCTCTGCTGCTGCACTCTGACAGCCAGGACTTCACATCAAGTCCCACCTCACTGCAAAAGCCTCCTGTGCTCAAACCGTTCCAGACAGCAGAACTCTTCTAGCTGGGCCTGAAACGAGCTCCCACACAGCACAACTGGCGAGGGAACCTGCAGCCCATGCACAGGCTGATTACTCACACAGAGCAGAGTGAGGGTGGTAGGTCCCATCTGGCATGCCTGGAGTCATCCAGCACTGTTCTAAGCACCGAGGTTCAACAATGGCTGTTTGGTCTCTGCTGTTGATTGAATGAGGTTTGTTGTCCATAATAAAACTGCTGGCACATGATCAGTCACTGTATATATAAACCCAAATTACACTACAAAGAGCCACGATGCAATCAAACAGCTCTGAAACATCATTAAAGTAGGGGCCATCCCAAGCCCAGGCATTCTGAAGAGCCATGAGAAGCCAGGTAGACTTGCAGGTGGAGAACAGGGCTGATGATTGTCCTTGAAAATTCCCAGCCAATGTCTATCCCCCAGCACAAAAACTGGGACAATTCCTTAGTTACCCAAAACCAGAAGGTGACAGAGCACTCTGTCCTGGAGGCCACAACAATCAGCATCAAACAGTTTAACTCTGCTGGGTTTTACCAGCAAACCAGGGCATGGGTCTACACCAGCAGTGTGTCTTCCTCCCAGACCCACAGAGATAAAGCTGACAGGAGCCCAGAGCTCTCAGTCCTACCAGTGGCTCCATAACCAGAGCAGATGTACCAGCACAGTCACCTTCTGGACACTCAATCAGTGTTGACTTAGTTACCAGAAGACCACTTAAGAACTGTAAGCAGGATGTCCTCAGAAAGGAGGTGACAGGTTTGGTCTCCTACTACACCTGTCGCTGGCTCAGGTTAAAGGAGATGGATCTTATGTCCTTTTTCTGGAATTTGAGGGCTTGATAGCTGCACCTAGTGCCTCTGCAGATGTGGCAGATCTGCCAGCTCCACACAGAGGTCTCAAATGGCATGATGGGCTTATTGGGCAGCCAAGAAGTATCCAAGCAGGAATTCGGGAGGAAACTGAAGGTACAGATTGAGGGCTGTGGGGTGGAGCTGAGCTGCTCACACTGAGATACTGAGATATTGAAGGTGCTTAATAATTCAGCTTATAAAAAGGAGAGGAAGAAGTACCTTACTAACAATGAAGAGCAGTTACTAAAGAGGAGATCTCTTATAACAGAACTCTCTTTAATCTAACAGACAAAGCCATACCAATATCCAGTGGCTGGAACCAAAATTAGACAAATTCAGACTGCAAAGAATGTGCCAGTTTGTAACCGAAAGAGTAATGAGCCATTGGAATTACTCACCCTGGGCTGTGATGAATTCTCCACCGTCTGAGTGGATGCTGTTCTGAAAAGCACCACATTGCAGACACATATTTCTGTGTTTGGGAAATAATGGCGAAGCCTTTCCAGCTCACATGAGCTTTTTGTGCTGTAAAACACAAACAAATAAGTACCAGACTGCTCAGTTACAGATGGAGAAGGAAAGCAGAGCGAGTTTAGGTGGACAGCCTTTGACAGTGCTATGGACAGGACTTGGGATGCTCCAGCACCATCACTGCCTGTCTGTGATGTGTCCTTCCACTCTGCAGAGCAGCCCACAGCCCTGCAGCAGCCCCTCAGCAAGGAGACACTGCGAGTAAACTCAGAGTAACCAGGCAGGTGAAACACAGAGACCGGCCCAGCCAAACGCTCCTGGGAACGTCTCCAGCAGCGCCTCGGAAGATGCTCCTTACAGGAAGTCTGAGAAGAACAGGACAGCCCGGGGAAATGCGGTTTGGATCAGCTTCCTGCACTCCCAGTGAGAGCCCTCCCCAGCCCGCTGAGACTGGGCTCTCTCCACGCCTTTATCCAACAGAGCTGTGCTCTCAGAGCCCTCGAGAACATGCCCTGCACTGTGGATCAGAGCTCCACGGCAAACCTGCCCTCTTCCTTTCCCTGCCCAAGGAGCGTTCCCACCTCTTGCACGTGACGTAGGGCAAAGTGAGAGGTGTATTTTCATTTTATTTTATTTGCAGCAGTCAGGAAGAAGAGAAAACCACAGGGGAAGCAGTCACCTGCCAAGACACCTCCGTGCTGGACCCACTGTGCAGGAACACCTGCTGCCAGTCTGGATGGAGGAACAATAAACACCCAGGCTTGGACACCCCCTCACTGAAAAAGTCTATATGGCTGACTTCAAGGGTATGTAATAAAAATTAGGAGGAAGGGCAGACAGAGGTAAAAGCTGGACTGACTTTCTGTTGGCCCTGGGAAAGAGGTAAACCCCAGAAGTAGGTGAATAAATTATTCCCGTGCTGCTGTTGCCCTGAACTGAAAGGCACAGAGATCAATTCACCCCACTCAGAGTAAAAACTAATTCTAAAGGTGCTTAGACAACAAATAAAATATTTCACCATTTTTGTCCTGTTTCATTTGGGGGCTGTGAAAAAGGCTTTTGAGAAATTAAATGTAGTAATTAAATTCAAAGGCACCTGCCTTGAAATAACCAAGACAAGTAGGCCAACTTGGGAACGACAAAATGAAACCATCTCAGTTGGAACCATCAGGGATAGTCTGTCCTGGCTGAAAAGAGGGAGTAAACTTGTGGACAGTTTTTATAAAACCCTTGCAGAAGTGCTGGCAAGATTTTACATAGACCAAAACCAAAGACCGAAAAATCAGAGACGCTGGATCTTTTCTTGCAAGACTTATTTTGGGTTCTCTGCTAAGAAGAACTGCAGCAGGACTGCTAGGAGCTGCCTCCTCAACAGGACAATCTGGGATTCATGCAGGAATAAAAAAAAAAATTCAGTTATAATCACTAGTCTGCATCCTTCCTGCTCCCAAACTCCAGAGCTGGCTGTTTTCTGAAATGACTGCCCACGTTTGGATCAGCTGTGGGGTCTGAGGGAGTGGAATGCACACACTCCTTTCCTTGGAGCAGTGGGTACAGCACTGAGTGAGCCACCGGAGAAAACAGGATGGATGAGAAATTCTTCCCTCACAGTGGGAAGCACGGCAGTCAGGACACCGAGAGGGTGGTCTGCCTGTTCATTCAGGAGACAGAATTCAAACTGAAAGCTCCATGTGGAGCAAATTAGCAAAAAACTGATTCTAATCCGCCCCACGCTGGCACGGAGGCACATCAGCCCTGCTTAAAATTGCACCTCCCTTCAGATCTGGCCGCTCCTTGTCCTGCACAGAGAGAAAGAAGGATGGGGAGAAGCCTCATGGCAGTCGGCGTGCAGATGGTCTGTGTTACTGAGCCTCCGGAGGATCAGCCACTTGCCCCCGTGCCCCACAATAAATCACAGTCTCCTCCAATGTTCTCAGGGAAGAGCAGCGCTCTCCCAGACTCTGACAGGGTTTAGAGGCCGCCTGGTTGAGGAGATGTAAGTACTGAGCCCCTACCAGCCTGTCATTGTCATCATCATCCTCTTCAGGGAGCTACTCACACCTCTGAGCAGTTACTCCGTGTCTCCTCCACCTGAAGAGAAGGTCTGGAGGCCTTTTCTGGCAGCCAGCAGAGCACTGGCTTTCTTTAGTTGACACAAACAGAGTTTGTCAGCTTGTGCATTCTCGATTTCTGCCTGGTTTAAGGTTGCTGCCGATCCTCGGGAGCAGCTGGAAACGGGGAACTCGCCACAAAAGTGCTCATTCAGCTGTCACAGGTCCTGTCTAACAAGAGCATCCTCTGTGGCCCTCAGGACACATCCTTGGTCCCTGACTGGGAGGCGGGGAAGCGACATTTCTGGTGACTCTCGTGGAAGGCAGAGCCAAAACGTGCACGTTCGCTTTCTTCTGCAGACAGAAAACTGAAGAAACACCCAGCCAGGCCAAAATAAATATGTTTGGCATCTTTCCTGCTCCTGCACTGGCACGTTCGTGGTGCTGGAACTGAAAACAGGCCTGAGCCTTATTTACACTGAAGTCTCTTTCCATCACTTTGGCAGTAGGAAGGGGCTCAGTCGTGGTACACATTATATTTTCTTTTTAACATGTGTAAACGAGGATCAGCCTTTTGCACGGCTTAAAATAGATGTAAATGACCCTTTATGCTGTCAAAGCAGTGCTGAGAGGCCTTTCTGCAATTAAGAAATCAGCCCCATTATGCTTTCATATCATGCTCCATTCATTCAGTTTTAGTATCACAGCCTTGGGCAATTCCCCTTGACCTTGGCAATCTGTTCTGAGAGTTTACACAGTTGGGACTGAAACCACGGGGGCTGAGGAAGGTGCATGAGCTCAGACAGAAACACATCACTTCAATCTAAACTGAGCTTGAAGACCCACCTGGAAGAATCCCTGTCTCCAGTGGGCTCTAGGCCATCTGAGATAGGTTTATTCTGTCTATTAGTTGCTCTAATAACTCTTTTTTAAAAAAGTTGTGTATTTCAGTCTTTTCACAAAACCCTGAAAGGAGAAAAAGAGGCAGACAGAGAACAACAAGCCGTGCTGGGCTGCCATCAGGGTTTGGATGCCTCACAGATGGAGTTTCCACGCCTCCTGCTCAGGCCTGGGGGAATCCACCACCACCACGTGCGCCTGCCCCAGCCCCTGGGTGTGCTCGGTTACCAGCTGCCTCTGTGCACGTCGAAGGGCACGCTGACGAGAAAGGCACTGGCCTTCCTTGGACCTCTGCTACCAGATGCACTCATTTTCCTCGAAGGGCGGTTCTGTGGAAACAGCACTCAGGCCAATAAACAAACAGCTGCAGGAGCTACCCAGGTTCTTGGTGGTTAGGACTGGTGATCTGACACCCATCCCTTCTGTCTGATTAACGCAGAGGAAATCCATCAGCCAGCAAGAGCTGACCGAGGAGCAGACCCCACACACCCTGGCAGCCCAGGGGAAGAGCTCTCTGGCTGAGGCAGCCCTTGTCCTTCGGCTCAGTCCGGAAGGGAGTGTCTCCAGGTACCTCAGGGATGCAGAACTCCACTTTTCTTCCTTTTTCTCACACTGTACAGCAAGTAAATTACTGGGGACCTTAAAACAAGGTGACGTATTTCCATATTGGTGTCTTTTGCCAGCAAGAAGCTCTGGAGCCAAGAAGGGGATGGCTGTTACACTGATTAATTACTGTGGGTGCTCCTCGCTGCCCAAACTGCCTTCCACCCTTTCAGCTCTTGCTTCTGGTGTGGACTGCTGGAAGAGAAGGGCTTCCATTCTGCCTCCTGGGCTATTAAATCCAGATGCCATCTGCCTTACTGCTCCACCAAACAATGCCCGTGGATAGTGGCCATCACGTGTGGGGACGCCCTGACTGGTCACCAGTGCCATCATCCCTGAGAGCTGGAGCGGGTGACACCCAGCCCAGCTGCAGAGTGAGTCACTGGGATCTGCTGAGGCTGTGTCAGCCCGTTCCCTCCCGAAGCCAGAGCCACTCTGGGGGCACTGGCTAGCCCAGCACCCTCTGGATAACCCAGCTGAAGGGCAGAACCTTTACAGGAACCATCATTTTCTTTTCCTTTCAGAGGAATGCACGAGGGATTGTCAACACTTTCCTTACCCCCCTCCTCCTTCCCTCCATGAAATAACCCTCTCTCCAGCCTCGCCTGCTGAATGCTACTTCGCAGCTTTGCTCCAGGAGCAGTTGCAGTTGGAAACACCCAGACAAATCTTATCCAAGAGTTTATGAGGCATAGCTCAGAGGCACCCTGAAAACTGCAGCATGCTACCCAGAGTGCTGCAGATTATTATTACTTTTTTAATCTTGGTATAGTTCTGGGTAAGGTTTTAATTGGGCATAGTATTTCAAAGCCAAGGAGCAGGATCTATGCAAAGGACTGGATGGTTTCTGTATTAATTGACCATCAAATCCTTCCCCTTTGCATCTGCATTTTATTATTAGAGAATGTAAAGCAGTTTATTGGGCTTTTAACCTCTTCAAGCAAACACTGTGGAAGTTATGCTGCTGCAGGGACCATATTAGCTTTATAGACTTCATTTCTAATCCAAGGAGGGGGGAAAAATGGAGAAGAGACAGAGCAAATGAATGATTTTTGACGGTATAAATTCAGCTGGTGTAAATCAGCACAACTCCATTAACTTTGGTAGAGTTATGCTGATTTATGCCAGTTTAAAGATCAGACATTTGATCTGCAACGAGGTCCTCATTCCCAGAAGACCTAAACGGTATCAGACCAATCTTCACAGACCATTTATCAGCCTCCACAACTACATTCTTCCCTGCTGCACGGAAAAGCCCTGATGGGATGCCAGGGAGCCATCTGGCAAGCTGGGTCCCATAGCAGGCATGCACTTGGAGGGAAATCACCTCCCAGCAAGACACTTCAGAGACCTCTGTGACCACCAGCCTGTCACCAGAGCTCCCAGGGTGAGGGGTGCCAGAGAAAGGCAGAACCATGCTGTGGAGCCTCAGCTGAGCCTTGCAGTCTCTCGCTAGAGCTGCTGAGCTCTTCTTTCCTCAGGGTCTCGTGGCTGAGTTGCTCAGGGAACAGGGACCACTCCCAGGTCAAGAGAAGCAGGATCTGGAGCCCAGACTGTCACGGGTACCTGTGTACAAGGGTGAAATCTGCCCTCACGCAGCCAGGCAAGACAAGGCATATTTGATCTTTGTGAGTTCTGTGCAGCAGGATGAGACGGAATATTCACCTCCTCCCTTCCCTTCTTTCTGTGTTTTCCTCACACAGTTTCTCCACCACCCCGCAGCAGGTGGGATTCCCATTTTGCAAACCCCTGCCCTGTTTCTCTGTTCCATAGTAATCCCAAATGCCACCAGACAGAGCCTGGGACACTGATTATGAGCAGGCAAACAATGGGATAAGGGCCAGTATAATCATCTTGTTCCTAAGCACCTCACAACGCTCCCAAGTATCTTGTATTTAGTTACTTGGTAAGGTCCTGAACGTCTGACTCTCAGGCACTGTGGTTTTATTGCTACAGAATAAGCCAGAAACCATTCAAAAGCTTTCAAAGGTCTTTTTAAATAGTCAGAATGAATTTACAGTGTTGGCTGCCTGGCAAAAGCAACAGGCATTTCAAGTGGAAAGGCACAGTCCTTTGTGGCATCTGGTCCTGGCATTTAGGGCACCCCGGTCGCTAACAACCCCCCAGCTCCAGGGCTCAGCACCCTGCAGGCTGGGCACAGCCAAGGCGGGACACAGGCTGGGAAAAAAGGGTCTGCACGAAAGGAAAACCTGGGTTTAGAGTTAGCTTAAAATTTTCATTACAGTTTATCAGAAACTGATCATTTTTCACTTAGGGTGTCACAGAAATTCCTTGGTTTCGAACACGTGCAAGTGAAACATAGGCTGGGCTCAGTCAGCAAACCTTTCCCAGATTTTCCTGCCCCACTTGACACTGTGAGGCACACCTCACCTCAATGCTCTTGGCAAAGCTTTTGGAACAAAATGATCTTTAAGGTACCTTCTAACCCAAACCATTTTGTGATTCTATGATATCTGTCCCTCAGTGTGCTGAATACTGCACCTCTCAGCACTGTGGGACAGCTGATGTCCATCAGACACCACCAGCAGTGCTAACACTACCCAGAGAGGTCCTGGTGCACTCCCAGGCTCCCTGTTACATCCAGACAGATGTAAAAATGACTAGTCCAGAGGTAGTCCTGATGCCTAGAAGGCCAACCTGGAAACAGAGACCAGACAGGAGTAAGGGAATAAAGGTGGATATTTATTCCAAAGGCCTTCAGAGGCACACCCTGGGCAGGCCAAAGGCTGCACCCGAGATGGACCCCGAGTCCCGAGTTCTTCACACTGTTACAGGTTTGGTCCATTTGCAGATCAGCATAAATTCCCCAATTAAACTTTAGCTAATGATGGAACTGCCCCTCAGCTCGCCCTCTGTCTCAAGGTGCTGGGTTACACATTTTGGGCCTGGGACGGGCTGGGTGTCCTTGCAGAGCAGGCCTGGAGAGGCTTTGTTATGTCTGTGTGAGCATGAGAGAGCAGCAGCTGCCAGGCTGCGAGGCAGCTCAGAGTCACACACTGGGAATGCAGAATTTGGAAAAATATAAGAGTTAAAACCTAAGGCATCAGTCCAGGAGTGAGCAAACAGGCACCAGGGACAGGGTTCCCTGCCTTTCACCAAAACGCTCTGACCCCTGCCCTCCTGGAATGAAACCAGCCCCTCAAAGCCACCACCACGAGGAACAGAAAATTGCAAATGACTTAAAGTGGGGTGGAAAACTCTGAGCTCGACAATCACAAGCTGAGGCCACTAATCTTCTTGTCATGGGAGCAGACTCACCCAGCAGAAGGGAATTCCTGCCTTTGACCAGACTAATTAGAGACACTGAACTCTGCTCCCGTTAGGGCTTGAAGTGCCTTAATTGGATGTGACGCTGGCCGTACGCGAGGGACGCGCACACACGGCTCCCGCTGCTCACGGGGCTGTGCTGGCACCACGCTTCCTCCCTCGCCCCCAGGGCTGAGCTGTGTGGGGTGGATGAACACCCATCCCACCCCAGAGCCACTCCCAGCCCTGGGCGGGTGGCTGGAGACTGCAGAAGGTCGCCCCATTTCAGGGAGAGGAGTATGGTGTGACCCAACACTGAAAGGGCGCTTGAGGAGGTGGGGATGGGACTGGGGTTCAAAGCTTTGCTCAGGTGAAATCGAGGTGGGAGGTGCTGAAGGAGCAGTGCCTGTTTCTCTGCCATGCAGGTACAGGAAGAATCAGCTGCTGCACCTTGGGAGTGCATAATGTTTCCAAGCATGGTGGTACACAAGGCTGTAAAGATCTCAGATTAGAGAAGATTTAAGATGCAGGATGAACCAGCTGGGTGTTTGGGTAGAGTGGTGTGAATCCTCACCTCCTGTTCGGCACTGGCCCCTCAAAGTCCAGAGGTAAGCCGCCACACTCTGCAGAATCCTGCTGCAGCCCTGGAAAGAAAACTTGCCTTAGATGGGAAGGAGACAAACCTCATATTTCTAAACCAAAAACTCTCTTCTCCACAGAGCACCACAGCTTGGGGAGCAGCATGGAGTGGCCAGTGAGGCACAGGACATCCCTGCAGCCCTCTCCAGTCCTGCTGAGCACTTAGAGAGCAACGTCCACCACAGGGAGGGCAGCCAGGGCAGGCGAGCAGAGATGTCCAAGCCATTGGAGCACCAGGCTCTGAAGACCTGAGTTGAGACACAGGCCCTGGAAGAAATTAGGCTTCCTCAATGGCACTGCAAGAAATCAACTTTCCTCTTCAATTATTGGGATTTTTTTCTGTAAAAGATTAGAGTCCCATTCCTCTGTTCCTTGTACTGTCAACTAAAAGTGTCAGCCTGCTGGGTCATATGGCAGTTCACATCTGAGGGCCCTGAGTTCATTTCCAGTTAATGATCCATAGGAGGGACTGCAGCATTCCTCCTGCAAAGATTGCCTGGAAGCTACTGACAGACTGCTTAGTTTGGGGCAGAAAAAAAGCACTGAAATATTTCTATGACTTATAAATCAGGTGAAGTCAGCAATGCTTCATAAGGAGCAGCAACATTTGGAGCACACTAGTACCCATAGCTGGTCAGTGAAAGCTCTATCAGAGCAAGAAAAAAATAAAAATGGACAGTGATTTCAGTACAACCGAAATGCAGAACTTGTTCAAATTCGTATATAATAAAGCAATTATTGTTTATTATTGAAGTACCAATTGATTATTAAAAACACATTTATTGAGGCTGGACCACAAGGTAACAGATACGTACCTCTGGCAGAGCTGCGAAACCTCAGTAAACAGTGATTATTAGAAACAGATTTATTGAGGCCTAACGGTACCGTAAGATGTGTATCAGTTACAGAGCTCATAAAACCCAATCAGTCTGTTCTTAAGCCATTTTTACTGAGGGTTTACAGCTCAGCAGTAGGGCTCCATGTCTTCATCTAGGGCCGCTAAGCCACATCTTATTGCTGGTTTGATATGTAATTAAGGGAGTGTTTGCAGGGATGACTGTACTGAGCAAGGAGAACCTGGATAAAACACAATCATTTTCCTGCTTCTAGAAATGCAGAGCAGAGCAGAGCTGCTGCTTGACCTGTGGTTGAATCTTTTCATGCATCTCTGAACCCCTCTTCCAGCGGAGAGTGAAGACCATGGGCGATCTGAGGATAGGACCCATCCCAGTGCCCAACGCCATGAGAAGTGTCCTCCTCCTCTGCTAGGCTGTGACCAGCTCACACTCACCGTGCTCCCTTCCCCGAATCTCACTGAGTGCCGTTGTTGTAAATGGCAAATCCAAGCTGCAATGACATTAAAATTGGGCTGAGACCAAACACTGCCTGGGAGGGGAGAGCTGGGCGCAGTGAGACCGCGAGCGCGCCACCAGAAGGTGCCAACATGCAGGCTGGGCTTATTCACACAGAACAAGTCCCATCTCCTGGTCCCTTCAGGGATGTTTAAACACTTGCCCAGGAAAGCCATCCTTCCTTCCTTCCATCCATCCTTCCCTGCCAGCCCCACGGCACCTGCTTCCCCGTCTCTCACACGGGGTACCAGCACCCCGCTGGAGCCTCCCCAGTGCTGACTGAGCCTTTCACACGTCTTGGGATGAATCCAGGAGGCCACATCCCCAGAGACACAGCCAGCAAAGCAAAGAGGCAGTGGGGAAACCACAGACAGAGTGAAGGCAGCGGTTTTGCCCAGATCATGCAGAAGATCCAGGTCAGGAGATGTCTGCTCCTTTTCTTTTGCCATGTCTTAAGACCTCCCTGCCTCCCCACCAGAGGAGGAGGAGGGGAGGAAGGAGCCCAGATTACTGAAGAACTCCCCTAGCTCCAGTCTCCTCTGTTCAAATTTATATATTCCACTACAGGTGACATCATGATTGCTGGAGTCTGACAGGTGATGCTGTAAAATGCATGAAACCATAAAAATTTCAACAGCAGCAAGCTCCACTGACGCTACATCTGACAGCACTTAGCTGCCCAGCTAACACAAATATTATAAAAGCACTCGGGAAAGAAATCCAACCTGCCTGACCTCAGTTTTGGACTAATAAAGAGTGCAGCATGACCAGATTTCACCCACGTATAATAAGCAGGCAGCTTTAAAAGAAACCGAAGCAGGGTGTTGGGAGGTGTAAAGGACTGAGGCAAGAGATGAGTTAAGAGCGGGCAAAGTCATCGTGGGCACGCAGGGCTCTGCTCCACTCCCAGCTCCCTGCCAGGAGATCTGCCTCAGGAACTGCACAGCTATCACTGCAAAAGGATGGTCACTGGCCTTACACAGCCAGGCCAGGGTGGGTAATTGCCCAAATCATGTCAGAGCACCTGGTGTTCATTTCTGCCCCCCTCCCCACAGGGGAAGAGTGAGTAATCTTGTCTCTGAAAGTTGGAGAGTGAGTGAATCCAAAAGAATCATTGCCCTTTCTTTCATCACTCTCAGCACTACATTTTAAAAGTCTGAGGATCTGCTTTTCATTTCCTTCTGCTGTGAGATTCCTCTGGTCTCCCTGGAGGAGGAGAGCACCCCTCAGGTCTGTGGAAGGCTCTCTCTGAAGAAGGCGAAGGAGGATTCCCACATCTCCTGAAACCACTGAGGCGAGTCAGGCAGATGTGGGCTGGTGGCTCCAGCCAGGCAGGGATTTTCAAACCGGACCTGCTGAAATGGATCATCCATTTCTCCAGGGAGAACTGGTTTCCATGAGCTCTTTTGGGGTTAGTCAGATGCATGGGCAGAAGGAGCTTGTCACCTTCCACCTTGCCACCCTAAAACCTTTCTGAGCACAGCTGGGGACCCTTGGGAACCAGTGCTGGCTGTTCTCAGCCACCTCTCAGAGACCTTCTGAATAAACCACAGGCTCCAATTGCCACCCCATCCTGCACCCATGCACCAGCCAGTGCCACCCCAATACAACTCAGCCCAGGGACTGCCCCAGCACCCAGGGCCACCAAAACCAGCGCCCAGTAAAAAACAGGTACCCAGCTGTCCTGCACCTGTGCCTCAAAGTGCATCAGGAGTCTGGTTTGCTGCTAGACAGCAGCAGCAGCCCAGTGAGACAGGCAAGCAACAGAAGTCACTATAAATACATCCACAGCTCCATTAAAACTCCCTTTATTCAAATGATTGGAGAGCTGTCTTGGAGCTCGCTGCTCTCGTGGCGCACAGGCAGGGTGGGGAGTGAGTGGAGCAGAAAGTACCAGCTGGGTTGCCCAGCTCTGGAGCTGCGTTCCAGGCAAAACAATCATCATCATCATCGTCGTCATCATCATCATCGTCATCAAAATCACATTCTTGTACACACGGCTGCAGTAATCAGCAATGATGGTCACCACCTAAGCACGGCTTTTGATGTTAAAGAGAAGCATCTTTAAATTTCATTTGTTCAGGAAAAGAGAAAACATTACTGCAAAATTCTGTGCAGTGTTTTTTATCACAGAGTTTTACCAAGCACTTCAGTGGAAAGTGCATGACCAGTTTCTCACAAAATCACTTTTTTTTTTCTTTACTGTTACAGATCTCCTTTTTCTGTTAAAATAATTAATGAGAGATCCTGCAGATTTTTCAAGCTGTTTTTAATCACTGAAAAAACGTGCATAATGAAAAAATTTGAAAACTGGACCGAGTTTAAATCTTTTTTTTTTTTTTTTTGCATAAATGGCTCCCTATTTTACTGACAGGTTTATCAGAGTCAGCATCAGCTGATGGAAATGTCATGGCTACAGGCAGTGGTGGAAACCACCTGGTTTGGAGCAACACAGGACAGAAACTCAGTGAGGAGCATCAGCCCTTTCTGCACTGGGGCAAGACAAACAGTTACCAGGTAGGACTTCACCTTTCCTGCTCCAGTCCTTCCAAGTCTCCAGTTCACCAGCCAGGTCCTGCTCCAAAACCCACAAATCACACAAATACCAGTAGACACCAAGACAACTGAAGTTTGGTCTCTGCAGTCACCATCATGAAAAGCCAGAAAAAGACACCTAATTTCAACTAAAATAAACTGGATGTCCTGCTGCCCGTGGAAAGTTTCCTGCCTAATCCCTCCCTGGATCACATCCCATGCTTCTCCACTGCAAAACACCTTGGAAAATGCTGATGGGACTTCCCAGGGTCCTGTTGCTCCCCGGTCTGGTTGTGTGAGGGCTCAGCTACTCTAATTAACAAAAAGCCCTTACTGGGAAATGAGCTCTCCCCATCCAGCACAGGAGAGCAGCTCTGGGTTAAACTGTCCCATATCCTACTGCTGCCAGCCTCTGGATAATTTCCTGACCTGGGCTCCAGCCTGAAGGCAGCAGGAGCACCTGCCTGGATTCGCTGTGGATGGTACCGAGCTGTGGGAGCCCCAGTTAATTCCCATTAAGCCAGGAGATGGCACTCCACGACGTGCAGGGTAACGCCCGGGCTTTGAGGCCCCAAACCCCTCCCTTGTGTCCCTGCCAAGCTGTCCTTTCCACTCATCAGCTTCCAGGTGAGTCCTCAGGTGGAGCAGGTCTGGTCACCGGGGAGGTGACCGCCAGCACGAGAAGGGGACGCAGCCACCAGCCAGGACCAGGCAGCTGTGACCAGCGCTGCTCCCACCTGCAGCCCTCCAAAGGCACCATCTGGCTCCCAGCAGCTTCATTTTGCAACCTTAGGGTCCCTTTAATGCATCCCCCCCCTCCCTCCTTTTTATGGAATAGGCAAAAAAGTCATAGTAACTGATCATAAAATTTCAAACTCATTTACCTTTCAGGAGGCAACTCAGCACAGGCTGTTACAGGGCAATTTGGTACATCATAAAGTTTCCTATTAGAACAGAAAATAGGGCTGCTTGCATGAGCTGCCAATTGGAAATAAAATAGGAGTGGGGTCATGATCATTAGCACTGCTTTTTCTATTAGGTTTGCTTTCCACCAGGGTGGGAAGAGGAGGGAGATTTAGATGCAGGTGAAAGCAGACGAGGCGGGTCTGGAAGACAGGAGAGACGAGCAGGAGAGATGACAGGAGAGAGGGTCTCTCCCTGCAGCTATTGAATTTGTGCTGGAGAGCCCCATGGGGTGATGGTGGATCCAGAATGAGTCCCTGGACCACACTGGGGTGTCCAACCTCCTGCAACAGCAGCTGCATGAGCAGCTCAGCAGAGTGGCAGCTCCTTCGTGATGCTTGGGGACACAGCATGTGCTTGCAAAAATAAACTTACCTGAGCTGAGGTGAAGACAGGCCAGAATGAGAGCGTGCTTGCTGGTACTGCAGCCAGACACTGCTGTAAATAAAGGCCCTGAAGTGCTGGTATGCACCTGCATTTCTTAGCACAGTTCCCTTCACGGTTGGCAATCTTTGACATGGATCTTACGCCTCTCCAGGTGATTGTTATATTGAAGTGCATCATGCAAAGCACCCAACAGAGCCCAGTCTCCTGTCAGCTGCATTACAATATCCAGAACAAAACTTCCCTGGGCTTGTCTGTGCATGGCACAACAAAAAACAGCCCCACACCACGCAGATGAAGGGACATGACCAAGACCACCGAGGAGAGCAGTGGCAGGAGTTACCACAGACTCATGGAATGGTTTGGGTTGGCAGGGACAATAAAGATCACCCTGTTCCACCCCCTGCCGTAGGCAGGGACACCTTCCACTATCCCAGGTTGCTCCAAGCCTCATCCATCTTGGCCTTGGGCACTTCCAGGGCTGGGGAAGCCACAGCTTCTCTCAGCAACCTATGCCAGGGCTCCAGCACCCTCACAGGGAAAAATGTCTTCCTAATATCTAATCTAAATCTACTCTCTTTCAGTTTGAAGCCATTCCCTCGTGTCCAGTCATTGTGGTCTGTGCTCTTGAGAGTGAACTCTCAAGGACGCCCTGAGCTGTCCTGATGCTATCATCCCATCCATGGGGACAGTGGTACAGGGGGAAGGCTGAAGCATTTTGCTTCAGGAAAGCAGCAACAGAGCTGAAAGCGGTATAAATAATGTTTTTATTTCTGTGAAGGACGAAAAAAAGCTTCTTTCCCCTACCAGGAGCTTCCTTACGCTGATGCTCATGCTACCAGCATGGTGCCCCGGGTGACTGCTTGGTGAGAGGCTCAGCCCACCTCCACACACTGGCACAGCAACAGATCCACAGAAATCAGAGACATCATAAAAGAAACTGGTCCGTGGAAATCAGAAGGCACCAGCTCAGAGTTTGGGGCACGCAGGCCATGAAGGGCTGTGAAGCCCAGGTCACAAACCAACAGCAAGCAATAACAACATGATCTGTTTGTTAATATTCATCCCGTGGCTCCCGTAAGAGCCCTCCTGACCTCTTGAGAGCTCTGTCCTCTTGCATTATTCCTCACAGTCTATTAAGACAAATTGCTCCCACACCCACAGTTGGAAAGTAACCAAAGCCAGCAGCGCTGCCTCCATCTCGTGGGGGAACTGAATCCCAGCCAACCCATCCCACTGCTTGCTGAGCAGATCGTGGGTTTGTTACCTCTCTGCCTCTCCCCTTGTCTTTTGGGTGGTTTCCTCTCAGTTGTAACCTCCAGTTCCCCCTGTCCTGGAACTGCAATCATCCCTGAAGCATTCCACCCCTTCCTGCCCCACTGCAGGTTCTCCTCTGTTGTGGGGACACCAGCCACAGCTGGGCAAGACCAAGGGCAGAGGAAAGCCACCCAAAACTGTGTGTAGGGAAACACTTTTGCCAGCAGCAGCAGCATCTGGACAAGGAGCCCTGCTACAGCCATACCCAAGGGTCTTTTCCAGCCTTGAAAACCACCAACAGACCTCACACAACCTTTGTGCCCTGTCAGTGAAGAGCCTGCTCGTGGTCTTACAGTAGAGAGATGGGGAAGGCACAGCTCCTGGAGCTTGTGGTGCTGCTGGCTGGCTTGGCTTTCATTTGCCTTCACCTCCCGAGGGAGATTAGCCAAAAGCTGGGCTCCCCTGCCTAGGAATGTGTCTCCCAGGGGCATTGCCTCCTCCATCCCCAGCACTCTGCAAGCTGGCACCTCGCAGGGGCATCCCGACACTTGTGGCTGCTCAGGCTGGGAAACATGGCCAAGCTCACACCCAGGCACACACCCAGCGTTCCCAGAAAAGCACCATGAAAATTAAGGGAGTTCCATGGTGAGATTTGTGGCAGCTTCCTGGCAGACTAACGTGGGGATGCATTGGAAGGATTCCTGCATCCTGGTGCTCCAAGCGGGATGTGTGAAAATGCATCCCACAGCTCAAACCCACCTGGCCTGAGGGTTGAAAAGCCCCAGGTTCCCACTGTGTCTGGTCTCCCCGAGCTTTGCACACCCCATCAGGGGATCACAGGAGCGACATACTGGAAACTGCTCGTCTTGTGGCCAAGAAGCTGGGCTGAGCCTCTCTTCCTGCGCTCACACAGCTCTGCCAGCCGAGAGCGGATCCAGCCCCAAGCACCAGCTGGGTGTGACACTCACACGGGCTCATCTGTTGATCCTAAAGCCAGAAAAGTCAGCACCAAGGCTGAGGGCTGAGGTCAGCGTTTGGTTACAGCAGGGGGGTGAGGGTTTTTCAGGGGTCTGTTGGGGATGGAGGTGAAAGCTCTGTGGAGTGCTGGTGGGTGCTCCTGACAGCGCTGAAGACAACACAGATTTAGCACAGACTGCGGCAGTGTTATCCCCTCACCATCTGATTTCTGAATTCCAAAGGCTTAGGGTGACAGATAAAACTTTGCTACACCATATTTTTGGGTTTATGTTCCACCAAGTGGCTGTTCACATTTATTCTTAACATTTTCCTGAAAGATTTTGCTCCCATTAATCCACTGCCATGGATTTGATAGCCTGTAGCAGTTATCAGCCAACAGCAGGTAGTCCATGATGCAACCTTAAGTCACAGTCATCTTTCATGACCAAGATTCATTCCTTAAACCTTTTCTTTCCTTCCAGCTTGCTTTGATTTGGGCTTTTCTTATTAATTAAATGGCAAGTTCCAGTAGCCTAAGATTGAATTATAAGGCTTGTTTAGAGGAAGGAGAATGATCAGAAGCTATATATGTAATATATACACATACTTAAGACACGGAACTTTGCTTCCAGACGTTTGGAACAAATTAAATAGAGGATCAAATTAACTAGTGATTGAATTAAGTGGAAAGCATCTCATTACCTAAAAGATGGAAACATGTGTCATTTTATAACGGCTAAAAATAAAGCAAGAATGGGTCGAAATGAAAAGCAGGAACCTGCAAATGTCAGCCAAATTTGGGGTCTGGTGAGCCCTCCGAAGGGGAAGGCTGTAAATAAGGTGAGTTTTGCCGCAGAGTGGGAAGTGCTGGGAAACGATGGGCTTGGAAACCAGATGTTGCGAGGAAGGAGCTGCCGCTCATCACATTCCACACGCGCGCAGACACAGAAAGGTGTGCGGGGAGAAAGGGGGCTCACCCAGCCGAGTGGGATGCCCAGGACACCCTCTCTGCCCACAGGCAGAACTCTTGGGCTTGGGATCCGCTACTCCGCTGAAAATCCGGAGCAGCTCCGCTCACTCTGCCGGTGGGATGAGCGCTGTCACCCAACGAGCCCAAACCGCGTCCGCTGCTCGCGACCCAGCTGCTCCATCACTCCCAGTTGCAAGTGTTTCACAACGAGGAACAAACCTAGGGGTACAAATGTATCTTTTTAACCCAAGATTGAGACATCTTACTGCCGCCTTAATTCAGCACCTTTACGGGAGGGCTCGCTCTGCTGCTTTCCAGACACTCAGTTTCCCCTGACACAGATGTGAAAGGCAGAAGGAGCATTCAGATCCAGGTTTTTGTTTCACTGTTAGAACCGAGGCCGTTTCACACGTTCCTCCCCTCCTGTGATATTGATGTTCATCTTCCTTCCTGCTCACCTGGAGCTTACAAAGTCCAGTCACTTCTCTTCCTGACGCCACATTTCACTTAGCGCCGCATCGGATGGGAATTGCACCAAGCTGCCACAGAGGGCAGGAAATCAGTTTTTCAGTCCACGAAGCTCCAGCCCCAAATTCAGGATGAGGAATATGGCCTTAGCCCTTTCCTATCTAACGTCGTATTTTTCCCTTTTGTTCTGCTTATATATATATATATATATCATGTCCTGACAAATGCAAGTGGAGCTTTTCCAAGACAAATAACGTTATCTTTGCAGAACCCTACGGCACCCCATGGCAACTCGTTATTTTTCAATTAAATTTACTGTTCATTGGCAGTTGCTCTGCTTTAATTTTCTGCTATTTGTTTACTGAAGACCAAAATGCATAACACAAAGCCCTATAAAAGTCAGACCAAGTTAATTAAATGTGAAACTGGGAAACCCTAACTTTTCCTTCTGAGCAATTTTATCATGAGATCTCCTTAAAAATGTCACTTTTTGCAGAAATTTATTTAGACATCTGTAACCACGATTAATTAAACGTGTGGTCCCGCCACAATTCACTCCAAAAGACACTTGGCTGTACTTTTTAACCACTGATTGGAGAAAAAGGAGTTCACAGGATTCACAATGCCAGAGGAAGAAAATGTATTTCAGTCAGACCAATGTTTTCAGACTCCTGACATGTTTCTGAGTTATTTTTCCTGAATGCAGGGTGCCCAAGTACATGTCTGGAAGACATGCACCATATTATTTTCCTCCTATTGTCAAGAAGACCTGGTTTCATTCCTCGATAGGACCATGGATTTGATGGATTGCAAAGTACGTAGGTTTTAATCAGCCATTTTACATACTAACAGAAATACTCTGGTCAATGTCCACTACAAGCTGTCCTTCACATGCATCTAGAAATGGCAATAGATGCAAAAAACTAATCAAGACACAAACCTTGGCTGATGATGTTCCCACACCACATCAGAAATAATTTTTTCAGTAACAGCGTTCAATATTTGCCTTCTCCTCTCCAACTGAGCTAGGCACACCATGTAAATCCTACTTTCCTACCATGTAAATCCTACTTTCCATGTACTTATTTCTCTGCATGGGTGATGGAGACCTTGAAATCATCTCAGACACGGATGTCTGTGCTGCAAATCATTGTCTCTGTTCAGGTGAAGTCTGTCCTCACGGTCTCAGAGCAGGGTGTCCATCACAAACCCACCACTCAGACAGCTTTGCCAACCATGGAAACACGCACCTTCATCCAACCCCGAGAGAGGAAGGTAAAATAAAGACCAATCACCCCTTGAAAATGCCCGTTTTCCACCGCTGTTCGTAGCAACAGCCCGTAGAATTTCCTAAGACAAGTCATCAGATTTTAGGTTGGAATCTGGAGGCAACTAATTGAAATCTAAGAGTGGAATTTAACATGTCAGAAACACTTTCCAGTGCTAAAAGATTCCCGGCTTGGAGTTTGAAACTGCAGATTTATTTCTAAACCCACCAATCATCTGAAGGAGGAAAGGAAAAGGGCAATCTTTTCTGAGAGTCACAAATTAGAAACAACACGAGTAATGAACAAAGGACCCTGAAGACGGATAAAAGTCTCCACTGAGGTACCCAAAAGCCAGTTTGAAGAAAACGGAATCCAACGCTTCAATATTTTGTTGAGACAAATTACTTCAAAAAGGAGATGCACAAATTGCACCTCTGAAGGTTTGGCCCAGGTCCTTGTCGCAGGAATGAGCAACCCAAACTCCATCTCAGTGGGAAGAAGGTTTGTCCCAGCAGGATCAACACACAGAGACCTGGCCGGAGCCCGTCGCACGCAGCAGAGCGTGTGCTTGATCCTTGCTACTGATCCCAGGAGGCAGAGCTGGGCCTGAGGCAGCAGCACCTCGAGTCAGGTGCAAGGGACAGCAGCGTGGCGGTGTTGAGGTGAGCTTTGCATCTTGGGCAAGGTGAGAGAAGCACAGTGTCAGCAGCTAATAAGTTTATAGCGGGATTTCTTCCTCGAGCCAAAACCAGCCCAGATTTATAACTCCCCCACACCGCTCTGAACTTTCCGACACCCCTCCTGAAACATTTCATTATTGCTCAATTACTGTAATGTTCTCTTAAAGACCTGGAGGGGGAAGGTGGTCTCCATTTGGAGGCCAGATGCCATTTCCATTTCCTCGAAAAACTGCGCTGCGCAATAAATAATCCAGTCACCCTTCAGAAACAGGCTTTGAGGCTACGATAAGTTTAAAAAAAGAAGTGAAAACTGTGACATGTCCTATGTGTAATGGAAACTAACCAGAAACTAAGATGTTAAATTAGTGGCGGGGCAGCTTTGTCCTGCAGCAGGGCCAGACTGTCTGGCTGGCTCGGAGGCAAGAGCAGCAGAAACTCTCCCCAGCCTCAGCACTGATGCTGTCTCACTGAGGTACCTGTGCTGGGCTTGCCTAGGAAGGGTTTGGTGGTGTGGGGGCTGCAGAAGTGGCTTCTCTGAGAAGGTGCTGGAAGCTTCCCCCGTGTCTGACTGAGCCAATCCCAGCTGGCTCCAGGACAGACCTGACCCTGGCCAAAGCTGAGCCCATCAAGGACAGTGGAAGCACTTCTGGGATAAGGGATTTATGAAGGAGCAAAGAATCCTGCAGAACTGCAGCTGGAGAGGAACAAGAATGTGTGAGAGGAGCAGCTCTGCTGGCAGCCAGGGCAGTGCAGAAGGGGCAGGAGCTGCTCCAGGCACTGGGGCTGAGATTCCCCTGCAGCTCACGGGGAAGACCATGGTGAGGCAGCTGCGCCCCTGCAAGCCCAGGGGGAGCAGAGATCCACCTGCAGAGGAGCCCATGCCAGAGCAGGTAAATGCCCAGAGAAGGCTGTGTCCCTGTGGGAAGCCCATGCTGGAGCAGCACCTGTGATCCTGTAGGGGACCCACGCTGGAGCAGCCTGCTCCTGAAGGACTGACACAAAGGAAGGGACACGTGTGGAGCAGCCTGTCCCAAAATGACAGTGCCCCATGGAATGGACCCACGTGGAGCACCCTGTTCCTGAAGGACTGCACCCCGTGGAAAGGACCCACACTGGAGCAGGTCATGGAGGAATGTCTCCCATGGGAGGGACTCAGGGCTGGAGCAGTGGAAGACAGCGAGGACACCTCCCCCTCAGGAGGGAGGAGTGGCAGAGACAACACGTGATGGACTGACCACAGCCCCCATTCCCCATCCCCCTCCACTGCTGGAGCAGGAAGAATGAGAATGAGAGAATTTGGGACTGAAGCTGAGCCCAAGAAGAAGGGGGATGTGGGGGAAGGTATTTTAGATTTGGGTTTATTTCTCATTATCCTATTCTGATTTGATTGGCAACAAATTAAATTAATTTCCTCCGTGTCAAGTGTGCTGCTCCTGACGGCAGTTGCTGAGTGATCTCTTCCTGCTCTTATCCTGATTCAGAAGCTTTTTGTTGTATTTTCTCTCCCCTGCCCAGCTGAGGATGGAGCAGCTTAGGTGGGCACCCAAACTTCAGCCAAGGCCACTCCATCACACCACCACAGGAGACACACCCAAACCAGTCCTACAGCACCAACCCACAGCAGTTTGTGACAGCCACTCCTGGGGGGCTGGCCCGGGATAGGGAGGATGCACCCCATGGGAGGGCAATGCTGAGAACACGGACCTGAGCCCACTGCCCAGGACACACTCATCACCTCTGCACAAGCTGGTGCTCAGCACCCACCTAAGATGAGCTTTGGAAAACGAGAAATCAAATATTTTCCATACTGAAAAGCAGGTTTGACCTCTTGTTCGTAAAAGGTCTGGGCAGACTGGACTTCAGACAGTGCAGCCCACTCCAGCATGGGAGGTCCTAAATTCTGTGTTCTTAACCAGAAAATCAGAGGCTGTGCTGTGCTCAGAACCCCACCCTTGAGCTCGGTCTCTGCCACAGGGTTTGTGAATCACCTGACAGCTCTCATGCATTCAGCGGGCAGACACTTCCACAGCACAGTATCATCCAAAACGTCTTTTCTGCTTTGATACTAGTAACAAGTATCTGTTTGTACATATGGAAACCACATTATACATTCCAGATGGAAATCCATACTCGATTTCAGAGGAGGAAGCGAGCTATTTCATACGAGATGCATAATTTGTTGTGTGAATACGAAGTACGTGACTGCCTCACATGTTATGTTGTGAGCTAATCATTAAAAAAAAAAAAATAGAATGGAAAAGGTCCCATCTGTCTCTAAATCCTATAATCCAACTGTTCTCAGCTAACTCCAGCTCTGCCAGTACCTGGTATATACACAGCAAGGAGAGGTTTCTGTGCCAGGAAGTTAGTGAAAAACAGAGGAGTCCATAGGAAGCTGCAGTTGAAGTTACACCCAAGGCAGTGAGGAAACATCTTGGAGGGAACAGAGACCTTATGGCACCTCCTCAGCTGACTGAAGTCATTCCCCAGCTCTTCAAATTGTTCTTGACCTGCCTTTTCATCCAGGCTCCCCCGTAATTATCTCCTTAACATAATTTCCCTGTAGTTCCCTGAAGAGCCTTAATGGGATCTCTGGGAAAGATCCAGCTGCACGTTAGAAAGCGTGGGGGCAAAATGCTGTCCCCGAAAGATGATGGGAATATTGCCACTGCCGTTGGTAAGGCTGCAAGTCCAGACTGGAGCCTGCTGGCCTCAGCAGCAGCTCTGCCACACAAATTCAGTGGATCTGACTTAGGTTTGACACGCTTTGCTTCTTCTGTCGTGGTCTCATTTATCTGCGCCAGGTTCCTGAGCCTGACCCTACAGTTCTGCTCTGGTGTCACCAAAGGAGCTCCTCCCCTGGCATCCAAGGCACAGGTTATGGAGAATTATTCCACAGGAAATAGCAATATTTGCCTGTTCCTTTCAGCGTGTTACTGCAACTGCTTCAGCTTGTTTGCCTCCAGGAATGAAACGGGTGTGAAACAGCAGCACAAGGTGGAACCAGGTTCCCAGGCCTGATAGGACATTTTCATGCAGTGGCCCCAAAAAGAAGCCCCAACTCTCAGCTAGCAGCTACCAGAGCAGTGAGACCACTGAAACCCAGGTCATCCCCTGGTCATTCCTCCCTCTCTCTCCACTGCTGAGGGCCATGATGCTCTACCTTAGATGCCATAGCTAAGTCCCCAAGTTCAATGGGATGAATCTTTGCCATCCTACAGGTTTAACCCACTTATAGGATTATGTAAAATTGCTGTGATTAAGATAATTTTGTGTCTTGGATCCATTTAACTAAGCAATGCAGATCACTGTCGCAGAGTCTCTTCTCCTTGGAGATTCATTCAACCTGGATTTTACCAGCACAGCCCCTACACCACCCTTTTAGAGGGTTCCAAATTGACAGTTCCTTCAAGACTTGATTCAGTGTCTACTGCAGTCAATTAAAGGCTTAGGTACACTTCAGCAGTGTTTAGATCTGCTCCTTTAGGACCTCTCTTGATTACCAACCATGTAATTAATCAAGAGACCATGCATTAATGATTTAAGAATTACCCTGTCTTGACCAACCAGGCCTCATGGACACGTTTCTGACAGGATCTGTCTTCCATCACACCAGTGACTGACACCCATGAATTTTGCCATCTCTGCTGAGAGAAAAAGCAAATTAGCGATGGAGTGAATTTGCACTTCTCACAGTTCCCAGAGATTTCTCCAAGCTCATTTACCTCGTGCTTCCCATGCCTCCTCTGCTGCAAATCTTCCTACGCTGGGATGTGTCTGCTGACTGCTGACAGCAAAAACGGTGTTAGAAAATACCCAGAACGCGGAACATGGAAAGGAAGGGGAAGGTGGGAAAGGTGCAGGACCGGCTCAGTGTGTCACACAGCTTTGGGAAACTGGTCAGCTCTGGCTGCCAGCTTTAGCTGAGATTTTGAGTCCCACAGAGGACAGCTGCTGCCTCTTCTGTGTCCTCCAAGTCTCACCCAACAGCCACCGTGCTCAGGCAGAGCCATTTGATACCAACACAGTGAAAGCACAGCTTGCTCAGATGGGTTTTACCTCTGGCTCTGTCACCTTTCCTCTTGACTTGGTTGCAAATCCCTCCTGGATCCTTCATAACACGAGAGGCAGGGAGAGGGAAGAATCGCTCGGTTTAAAACAAAGCAGCTCATTCACAAGCAGTTGTTTGCCTTGGGCGGCAAACACTGACTTTTACAAACAGCAGACATATCCTGGGGATTTGGGGTGACTGCTGCAACATTTTCTGGCTGGCTAGTAAACAGCTAGGTAACCACTGACACTGCCCTGATGCAGGGTTTGAGGTTCCTTCCCCCTGGGGAGCATAAACCATGATCCCGCTGGAGAAACAAATGATTAATCATAGCAGGGGTACCTCATTAAGATTTATTACAAACCCTTGTGATAGCTCAGGAAAACTGCTTCCAGGAGTCATCCAATAAAGCAGAATTAACAAGACAGCCCCTCAGATGGAGCTGTGCTACCCAAATCCCTTTACGCTGACCTGCAGCCCAGAACGGCTACGACAGCCACGGCAGCTGCCCAGCGTTAACAGAGCTCTGCACCTTCGAGCAAGAATCAGGCACAGAGCCCCAGCTATAAAGCTGATGAACTGAAAGAACATCACACAGAGAAAGAGGGAAAACACAACATTATACCACAGCTATTTGACTGTGATTTGTGCCCCGTTCCACCTTGCCTTTTAGGAGTAAAGCACCACACAGTGTGCAGAAATGGCCTTTGGTCTTGTGTGCGCAGCTCTGCTGCCTCACATCGCTGCCACCTGGGCTGCAGACAGCCCTGCCACGTGAACCCAGAGCTTGCTCCCACCAGGAAAGACCACGTGCAAGCCTTGGATGCACTGGTGGCACCTGCACGGCCACACAGGCTGCCCACACACCTCAAGTTTCTCCACAGCCTGGAACAGTTTGCAGCACAAACCATGGCACCAGACCCCTGGAGAGCACCGCTGCCTCGGCTGTGCTGAGAGCTTCAGCAGCAGACTCCAGCTCCAGCGGGAGGGGAGAGAAGGTGATACCCAGCACAGACCTGACAAACATCATTTTGCCAATTCTTAGAACCAGGCTTTTCACTGTTTCCTTTCAAAGTGAAATTTTTGTTTGCCAATCATGTTTTAAAGAAAAATGGATGGACACAGAAGACAAATAATCCCAAGACCCGAGCACAATATTGGGGTGAAATTAAACATTTCATTTGTCCCAGTATTATTTTGTTTTCCAGGGAAAAAAAAAAACCTTGCAACAAGTAACCAGGTCTCCCCATTGAAGGAGTGTAGACCCAGCACTCCTCATTGCCATAAAGTAACTTAAAAGGTGCAGAGCCCAGAGCAGCCCCTTTCAAAGGTAAAATAATTGTTTCTGTCGTGAGCTCAGTAACATGAGGGAAAGCTGCCCAGCGTGTGAAAAGATCCAGGACAACCCTTCCCAGTTTGTTTTTCCCATTGGTGTGTAATGTTATCCAGCTCATACACAGCTGAACTAGATCATCCCTTCCAGGAAGATATCCAGGTCTGAGGTGAAGCATCCGAGCTAGGATTAATTTCCCTCCCGTCCTGGTCAGCTGCTCCGCTGGGTAATTACTGTGTTGCTCCACAGCTGTCTTTGCAACCTCACTTGGACATCCATCCACTAGATCTTCTTCCCTCTGTCACACATCTCCTGGTGCAGGGGATTGCCCACTGTTACCCACCACGCTGCCTCCAAACTTCCCTTCCAGCAAGCCAAACAGCCCGAGCTCTTTAAGCCTGACTCTCACTCCAGACCTCAGCTCATCCCATTCCGGCTGAGTTATCCTCCAGCGTGTATCCAAGAGGAGAACAAAAGCCATCATGCTCTTTGGAGGGTCATAAACTTTGTGCTTTGCCGAAGAGGGTCACCCACTGAAATTGCCTCAGGTGCAAACACCAATCTGATAGAAACGAGGGGTGTGAGAAGGGCAGCCCTGAACAGGCTGCCCACGGAATCACCGTCCCTGGAAGCGTTCAAAAAATGTGTGGATGTGGTGCTTAGGGACACCATTTAATGGTGAATCTGGCAGTGCAGGTTCATGGTTGGACTCGCTGATCTCGGAGGGCTTTTCCTGCCTTTGATGATTCTGTGATCATGTGAAGGAAACCCCAGGCTCCGTAGCTCCTCCAAGGCTCTCGTGAGCGGCCAGTTGTGAACATTCACTGGTGTCAGTTATCCATCAGCTCATGAAAGTCTGGCAATCTCTGCTCTGTTAGGGAGCTCCAAAGTGTCTTCTTTGCCCTGTGGCTGTGCAAGGTCTGCCAGCTGTGTGTGCTGTGTGCGATGGTTTAGCTCAGAACGGCACCTGTCCATGGGCAAGATGAGAATTCTCCAAACAAATGGCTTATTATTTCAGCACTCGCATGAGAGGGGTCCAAGGAACGGTTTTCATCAACAAAACTCTCTCTGGGTACCACTGACAGCTAGAGCTTCCAGTCAAGGCATGCTGAGGTGAAAATCCAAGGAATGCCATTCCTTCTTGGAGCCGATTCCTTCGGTGTCAAATCGCCAGCCAAAGAAAACACATTAAAATCAATGCCCTTAAAAATGACAAGCTCCAAAGAAAACCCACCCTGAAAACAGAGATGGTCAATCCAAAGCTGTTCATGAGGCCGCCTCCAGCTGCCACGCTCCCTGTCACAATATTCCCCCACAGTTTTTCCCCAGTGAAATATGGGTCTGGAGCCCGTGGGCTGCTGCCCCTTTGCTCAGGAGTGTGGAGCAGGCTGTGCCTCTCGGTGTTTGTTCAGCCCCAAGAAAGGCAAATCTCTTCCTTGACTCCCAGAGCCACTCTGATAAAAGAAGATCCCTGCATGGAGGGGCCTTGATGTGCCCCCACAGGCTGTGCTGGTGGTCTCCCAAACCAGGCTGTGGCGTCTCAGCAGCAGTTCTAATTACAGAGCCCAAGGAAGCAGATGAACAAGAAGCTGGATGATTTTATGAGTGAATTTAGGCTTGTGATAACAAAGACAAGCCCTGCAGCCAGGCAAAGCCTGGGGCAACACCACACTTTCTCATCCAGTTTGACTAAGGCAGCCCATCAGGAACCTGCTGAATCAGCCAAAGAAGTGAGCTGCCGTCCTCTGCAGAGCTCCAGTGATTCCCAGGATCTCATCCCGCTCTGTCAACACCCCTGAAATCCCCTGGGACAGCAGCACTGAGTCCTCAGTGAGCCACCAATAAACCCAGCTCTAAGGGCTACTGCTCAAAACGTGGTCAGGATCCTGCAACCTGTCCCTCCCACCTCAAGCTCCCTGTATCTATCCCCTCAACCCACACCAAATCCCTCCTGACCTACAGGAACCTTCCAGCTGAGTCCAGACCTCCACATGTGCAGGCTGCAAACCGCAGTGAGCCACAGATCAGCCACAACAGGAGCAGTGGGGATAATTCTGCTCGAACTGCAGACACGGGCTGCACATTAAAGGAAGCTGTTAAGGGCAATGATGGGTTGTCCACCTCATGGTGTCTTCAGACTGAGAGTGGAAAAGATGTTTCAGCCAGAAATGAGTTAGTGGGCTCAGTGCTGAGGTTAATGGACAGAGGTTTATGGTCTGCTGTTCACAGCAGGTCAGGCTGGAGAAGGCTTTAGATGTTTCCAGCACTCGTTTGTCCATGTCTCTGAACAAATGATAAAGAGTGTCTCCCAGGCCACTCCCCTTTCAGTTTCTGTTGTGGGGAAATTGAGGCAAGTTGATAAAACAGCCAGACTTTTCTCCAGTGTTTGGCAGCAAGGGGAGCCAGCACTTATCTCTGTATTCAACACCCTGTACGACATTCCAGCACTTTCTGAAATGCATCCACACCACTGCAAAGACAACACTGCCCTCCGAGCACATCCTCACTCGGGAGCAATGGCTTGAGCCCAGGCTGTCCTCAGACACTCGGTCTGTCCTCAGAGGTCCCCGGAAACAGCGACAGTGGAGAGGGGCTATGTTGGTGTGAGCAAATATCCGCTCCTTGAGCCAGCAAAGCCCGCGGGGATCACGCGCTGGGCAGGCAGCAGCAGCTCCATCTGCTCGCCCTGTGCTGCCTCGGTGGCCGGCAGCAGCACTAGCTCCTCAGCAGAGTAATCATCATCTGGGCAGAGAGAGCTCCTGCTTCAGCAATATTTCTCTGATGCCTGTGGAGTAATTACAGATAACTCTTCCCAGACCTGTCCTCTAATGGAAGGTGGCCTCATTAATTACATTACACTGAGTCAGCTTAGCATGCTCAGAGAGGATGAAAACACCGTTAGTCCTTCTTCCAAAATAAGCGGCAAACTTGCTACGACACCTTGTGTTTAAATATTCTCCACCATGCCTCAAACTATCTGAACCTCATTTCCTATGAGAATCAGCTCACCCACTCCTGAACTGCCAGCACCAGGCAAAACACCATGTGGTGTTTTAGGGAGCCCATCAGAAACAGCAAAAGAGGGTGGAACACCCCTGTTAGGCTTCTGTGAACTTTGGTACTGATACAGACACACAGCACCTTAAAAGCACCGTGAGCCCTTGGCTGTGTGACCATATTTCACAGCATGACCTCTCCTGCCCCCTGCCAAGGTCGCTGCACGATGCTGGTTCTGAGAAGGAACCTCCTGTGCTGGCTCATCAACTTCATCTAAATGAGTGTGGTTGTTAATATCGACTAATCTACATATCGCTGGTGATGTTAATGCCTTTCCCTTACGATCTCCACGGTTTCCTGATGCCTCTGCTCTATGGCACGATACATTTACACTTTAAACCTGTGAGCGAGCCTGTTTAAACACTGCACAGTATGAGCTGAGCTGAACACAGCACATCTGATGCCTTAGGTTTTAACTTTTATATTTTTCGAATTCTGTACTCCTTAGTGTGTAACTCTGAGGTTTCTTGTGGCCTGTCAGCTGCTGCTCTCTCATGCTCACACAGACATAACAAAGCCTCTCCAGGCCTGCTCTGCAAGGACACCCAGCCCGTCCCAGGCCCAAAATGTGTAACCCAGCCCCTTGAGAAGGGGGGCGAGCTGAGGGGCAGTTCCATCATTAGCTAAAGTTTAATTGGGGAATTTATGCTGATCTGCAAATGGCCCAAACCTGTAACAGTGTGAAGAACTCGTGACTCGGGGTCCATCTCGGGTGCAGCCTTTGGCCTGCCCAGGGTGTGCCTCTGAAGGCCTTTTTAAAATAAATATCCACCTTTATTCCCTCACTCCTGTCTGGTCTCTGTTTCTAGGCAGCCACTTCAGGCATCACATCTACAGACCCAGGTCTGTCCCTTCCCTTAAATATACGAAATAACATCATTTAGGTTACATTTTTTAACCTGAATTAAATCTCTGTGGTTATTAGAGAAAGGCAAAGAGGCTGAATCACCTTCCAGAGGCATCCTTTTCTTTGATGATATTTTAGGGAACCTACAGTAACCAGGAAGAGGAACCATCTCGTAGTAACTACCACATGGTAAGGAAGAGACCAAAGCTTCTTCAAGGGAGCAAAAATGGTCGTATTTGAGAAAAGGAAAAATGTTTCTGCTTAGCATTTTGAAGATATTTTGAAATGTTTAAGTTTTTCCTTCCTATACATTTGTTGCAGGAAAATCATCAGCATTTAATTTTTAAGGAGGGATTTAAATGGTTTCAGAGCATGCAGCTGAAGCAAAATGATTCAAACTGAACATTCAGGGTCTCCTATTTGTTCTGCTGAATAATCTTCCTCTTAGTGCTATCAGAAGGAAATTAAGAAACATTTTTTAGTTTAACAACTAAAAGTAAAAATCAATTATTCAGAGTTCTAGTTGTGAGCTGTTTTGAAAAATCTACCTTTTTGATATGCTTGAGATCTTTAAAGATATTAAGAAATATGGCTGCGTGCACCAAATTAAAGGAAGCATCAAAATATCAGATGCAAAATAATAGCTTTAAAAGAAATCTCCATAACCATCAGTGACAACATTTGACAATTATTTATATTTCAAATAAAACAGGTGATTTTTTCAATTAAAATGGAGATGCAATCTTTCTTAAAAGTAATGAAAATGCAAATACTTAGTACTAGATAAATTAGAGAGGGAAAATGCATATATACAGAAAATAGGTCATGTTGCACTGAGTGAAAGAGGGAGGGAAAAGTAGAAAATTGAAGGGAAAAGGCAAATTGAACTCAAGTTCTTATTTCTCAACAGCATCCTTTAACAAAACCCACTCTTTATGTTTTCTCTACAAACATTGAACCGACAAGGAAAAGGTCACTGGGATCTGACCTCCTTTTAATAATACATTGACAGTTTTTCCTTTGGAGGGAAAAACATTTTGTAAGAGCAAAGACAAATAATCCCAACTAGATTAATAAATTACTTAAAAGAGCCAAAAAAGGAAGTCCCACAAATCAGGACGGACCCTCTGTTTTTATTTTAGTACCTTTTGTTTTAGCACCTTTTATTAAAAAAACGAAAAAAAAGGAAAAAAGAAAAAAAAGGGAAAAAAAAAGCAAGAAAGGTTGCATAAAATAATATTTGGACTGCCACAGGGTGTTAGGGAAAACAGAGCACTGCCCGGAGGAGCTGAGTCCCACTGGGCAGCCCAAACAACGAAGCACTGACGAAGCAGAAAGACCGCGTGAAGAAAACTCAGTTTCCTGCTCTCCTCCTTGTTTTCACCCCTGTCTCCGAGGTCACTGGTTTATTTAATTAACCAAGTGGCATCTCCCAGGACTGAGGGGCTAATTCCCCTCTCGGCTGTCCCGCAGGAGAAGAGCTGCAGTGACGTTCCACGGCGCTGGAACCACACGACATCGGTCCAGGCCTGGGTTTCTGGCAGGGATGAGACCAAGTTGAAACAGATCATCAAGGTTTCGGGTCATATTTTTGGAGGAGCAATAATATTAGGGGAGGAAAAGTGCAGGTCAGAAATGGGCGTTGCTATCAGGTATTTCAGACGTCCCTGACGCAGGGGTCAGTCCTCGAAGCCCCCAGCCAGGCGTGATTTCTCCGTGTGAATGGGGCTCCATGTGACTGATCCATCAACAGTCTGAGCGAGGCAACAGCCCAGACTTCCCACTACAACACCAAAAACTCCCATCAGGAGCTGGGCCGTCCTTCAGCAGCAGTTTCACTCCTCAGAGAGGAGTTCTGCCCATGCAATGTCCATCCTGACACGCACCACAAGCAAGAGGAGAATGGAACACTCTGAGTTCAAGGGAAAAGGTTTAACCACAGCCATGAACCGTGACATGAACCAGTCCTTCTCCCTGATCCAGGCACAAAACTCCAAGGGACAAGTTACACCCTGGCCCCAGGAGAGCTCATCTTGCCCTGAGGTGGAGGCTGGAGCCCCTTTGCCTTGACATCCCCTGTTCTCTAACATTGTGCCCTTCCTGTGGGTGTTTTAAGAACAAAAAATCCCAACCAACCAAAACGCAGAAATGAATTCTCACTAAAATTCTTTCCGTGATTACTGTGGAAATTATATTCCAATGAAATGAGAGATGCAAATCTCCTTTAAGACCTCATTCACCAGATTTCTGCTCTTGCCTTTCAAACCTCAGCATCAGCAGTGTAGTCTTTCGTCTTCTACCCATCAATTGATACTTAAATAATGCATAAAACTGTCTTATTAAATGCATGTTGAATATTTATTTGGAAGCTCATCACAAGTTGAAAGATAACCTTCATTTTCAATTCCCTTTGGGATAATCAGCTAATTGGGTATCAGCTGAAGCTCAGCCTCTTCAGTCTGCTGACAGTCAGCGTGGGAGCCCCTTCCAGCAATGCCTCAGCACTCTTTGAGGGGCAATGGAGCTTTGTCCCACCCAAACTAAGCCACAAGATCCACACAAAAGGAAAGAAAATACACATAGTCACTGTCATCCACACCTTCAGTGTTGTCTGTGCTTTTGGATTTGGGCCAGACACAGGCGGGATAGAGCTCACAATTTCCTTGAGATAACTGCTTAAACCGTGATATATTTCATTCAGATATTTTTAATTTTCTGTATATTTGGAAAAAATTAAAATAACTCTTTAATATTAAGACTAGTTGGTGATATTGGTTTGGAGGTTGCGGGGGAACCCCAGCTGAAATGTGCAGTGGATCTTTCACTGGTGTTTTATACACGCAGAGAGAAAATTTTAAAATGTGGCAACTGTTACTATTTCATTCCTCCTACTGATTTTCAAAACAAAATTGCTTTAGTTTTCATTCACCTCTTCTTTTCTGTTTTATTTTTGGGGTGTTTTGAGCCTTCCCCATCTTCCCTTCCTTCTTAGAAAAAAAAGGGAAAATGAGAAAGTAAAAGCTCAGCCTTCCCCATACTTCAACTTTTTCTAAACTGCTCTGAGGAACCATTTATTCCAGGCAGGGCCCAGGTAGCCTTTGACATGTTTTAAAAACTCGATGCCTGTAGTAAGATTCCTAATTCCATACTTCCAGCACCAAAGGTGTGAGCTGGTTTTAAATAAAGCCGAGCCTGCAGCAACCCCCAATAAATTTCACATCCCTGCAAAAAGTCCTCTTGCTGGGAACTGTTTTCATCCTTTCCTTTGCAAGCCGCCTTCACTCCCCCCTTCCCCTGCGTCACGGAGAGGCTGCTGGTGACGCCTCCCATTTACCAGGTGCAGGACTATAAACTCAGGGTAACTCCGCTAAATTTAACGTGCTTAACACCAATACTCTGGATTTGCATTGCTGCACATGAGATCAGAGCCCTCCCAGCCGCAGGAGCCGGGAGGAGGTGGAACGTTTCACGTGCGTTAGCTCCCTGCCAGCACACTAACGCCGCGCAGTTCTCAAACGCTTCTCCCCAGACACCGCGGTTCCAGGAATGGCACTGGAAGCACTCGGAGGATACGAGGCAGACCTCACACCACAGCAGGTGTACGGCCAGCAAAGCTTCCAGCCTGGCTGCAACAAACCTTATTCTTGTGAGCTGAGAGAGGAAAAGGGGAAGCAGCGCCCAAAAGATGGCAACAAACCCGCGCTTGCTGGTGCCACCAGCGCAAACCGCAGAATCTTTGAGTTGGAAGGAACCTTAAAGATAATCTAGTTAAGCAAAACAGGGTCAAAGGCTTGGTTGGTGCATCACAGCCTATTTATGTTGGAGGCAATGAAGGTTGTTTGCTCCAGCTGGTCTGGAAACTGGAAACTACACTAAAAATGACGTGAAAAATGTCACAACGCTCCTCTGCTTTGGCTTCTTATTAGCAAACATAGCTGCAAGGCATGATTATGGGTGCTCATCATCTCCATTGTAATTATGAGGTATTATTTGTAAAACTGTTTTAAATTTGCCTCTCAGTAATTCACAGAAGAAAATCTGACTTCTGTTCACGTCATTGTTATGTGCTTGGTGTCAGAGTATAGCAGAATTAGTTTGTTTTGAACAGCTGAGCAGATCCATTTTTTATGGGGCAAAAGGATTGCAATGACTGCAAAAAAAGAGCAAGAAACAATGAAGGATTTCCAAGTTCATCAGGTCCAGTATTAATTACACAGTTGGGTTTTTTTAAAAAAGCACAGGCAGTTTAGCAGGTGAAAGCTTCCTCTCGCCCCTGCTATCCTGAATTTCCAGGATTTCACCAAAATGTGCAAGAAGTTTCTTAGGGTCAATTTTGGGATGGCTTTGCTTTTGCAAAAGCTCCAGATCTCAGAGGTCCAAAACAAATACATTCTGAATTTTAGCATATATCTGGCTTATTACATTCCTGAGAAAGAGTCCCGAGACACTGCTGTCAGTGAATTGTGGAGTGTTTTTCGGGGGCAGCATAAACATCCGATATCACATCCTTTATTCAGGCTATTCCCCTCTTACCACTCAATGCCCGACAAGATTCTGATTTTCTGATTTGAAAAAAACAGTGGGTAACCATGAAATGAAAGGCAATCATATCTACATTTACACAAGGCACTAACTTAAATTCTGGCCCGTTCTAATCATAAATTTTCTTAATATTAGTTAAACCTTTTTATTTTGATGTGATGTAATTGCCTGTGAATATCTGCAGTACAGTATCAAGTTTTAAAGCTGCTGAATGTTTCTTAGCCAGTTGTTTACATAGCTCTGCCAAACTTTAATGATTTGAGATGAGATTTTACAGGTGAACAATCTGCCTTCATTAATATTTTCTCTTTAATTTATATCTAAAATGACCTGCCTCTTTCTTGGATGAGGATAGAATCAAAAACGACTTTTAGCTAAGTTAAGCAGTTTGAGCAAATTTTTCCTCAAAAATTCTTCCCTGCCTGTCCCAGTTTGGAGCAGGGGTTTTACTGGGGATGTCCCAGTAAATATCAGTGATTTACAAGCTCTTGTAAAGCCAGAATTTGCATGACCTCAGAAAAACCTGCACTTGCAGAAACCTCAACGCGTTTGGGGCACGTTCAGCCCGGAGCACAGGGATGGAGGTGGCTTGTCCCCAGCTCCAGTGACCGCTGCAGTCCACACCAGCTTGGGGGACTGAGGACGACGGATGGGCTCTCCCGTTATGAGTTATTTTGTCTGAACTCACCGTCCCCAAGCACAGCATAAAAAACCCTCTGTACCCCGCTAACACTGATGTTTTTGTGAATCCGAGTCCTGCTCTGAAGGGCACCACGGTCAGTCAAGAGCGAGGTCAGTGCTGCACGTCCCCAGACACGTGGAGGAAAGATCCTTATGAATAAACCTGTATCACATGAATCCTCCTTGCTCACACTGATGAGAAAGCCTGGGACACGATCTCCTTTGAATGAGGACAGGCAGTGTGGAGCTTCCAGCCTCAGCGCCAGAAGCACCTGAGAGCAGCACAGCCAGGACCAGGGAGCTCGTGTACCCCTGCTCTGAATGACCCCCCTGAACCCCTCGGAGGGGCATCGACAGCTTCGCGGCCAGGCAAGGCCAGGCACTTCCCATAAGTCAGCCCCAGTGACTGCATCAGGGGTTTGGCACTAACAAAGTCAGAACGCCTGGCTCAGGAACGCGGCTCAGCAAAGCCAAAAAGAACAGACCGACCCATTAAACCTTCCACAAACAGCGCTACAGGAGCCTTCATATTCCCTGAGCGTTTGGCAGCCTCGAGCAAGCGTTCAAGTCAGGCTGGATTCTAGAAGCTGGTGAAACTGGGAGGCCTCCTTTCTGCTTTGAGCTGGCGTGTTCCCTCCAGCTCTGCACACACTCACAAGGACTTCTCATGGTATGCGGGACTCTGGTCACTGAAAATAAAGCAGACCAGAGGAGCTGATGGACTGGAAAGCAGCTGGTTTTAGGTTGCAAGGGAAGGCACTGAAGCATTTTTCCTTTCTTCCTCTGCCTTCCTTCTGCTTTTTCATTCCCCAATTCCCTCTTTTCTCAACCCAAATCCCTCAGCCTCGGTGCTGATAATTGTAATCACTCTAATACCTCGCCATCTGAGCAGCTCAGAAATGTCCATCTTGGGCCACTCTGTTTTGCGGTGAGGAAGGATGAATATGAAAAGCACATGGGCTCCTCCAGAATTTTAATTTAAAACAAATATGGAGTCAGGCCCAGATTAGTGACATTTCCACCAAAGGCTGCCTCTTGTTGGGGGTTTCTGAATCCACGTTGCTCTTTAATCAAAGGAGGAAAATGATGATGGGAGGCGACAGTTGGCAAAGCTGATGGAGAAGGGCTGGATTTTCTCCAGGCTCTACTGTTCTGACCCACACCCAGAACTGTGGTTAACAAATCAGAGACATGATTCCCCCCTTCAGCTGCTGGACTTTGGCAAACTATTCAAGGATCATGGGTGGTCAGCACAGAAATCAGTGCACAGCAAGTGCCTCTTCTGAGGAGAAACGGCACACAAAAAAGCACTTCAAAAGTGACAGTGAGAGCAGGGGCTGTGGGGTGGGAAGAAACCTGTTTCACAAGCAGCAGAGGGATGATGGGCCTTGGGAGGAGCTGATGAGCTCATTAATGCTTGAAGTGGGTCAAAACTTTGAAGTCTTTGCTGGGCAAGTCAGGATGGGAATTAAAAAGCAGCGATTGCAATCTGAATTTGTACTGCTCTGCACCTCAGGTACACAGGCCATTGGCTTTCCAGTCATGCGCCCAATTAGAGACTGTAATTTTTAATTAATTTCCTTAGCAGTTCTTGAAGGGCCACAGATTTGTCTAACAAGACAACCCACTTACTACACAGCCCAGAATGCTTTTGACACTGCAAATATTCAGAGCTGCCTCCCTTTTTCTGTCTCCACAGCTGTGGTTCTGAGTCCGCCAAATGTACAACAGGTGAGAGAGGTTTGACTGGAAATGTCAGAGCCACAAGTGGATCTGGTTGATAGTTTTCCAGCTCTCAGACATTAGCTGGCTTTCTAATTTACTTCAAACGGAGTTTTTTTCACTGAGTTCTTTGCTCACTCCTACCAGATTTGGGGGGGGAAATGCTCTAATTGTTCTTTAACCATCAGTAAAGCATTAGCGAGATATGTTTTATCAATAAAATGACTTTTAATTGAGTATATAAGTCCAGGAAGGCAGCCATGAGTGATACCCCACATCATCCAAGCCCAGGAGTGGCTGCCAGACATGGAGCAGCTTCACCTCCCCCAGCAGCTGCTTCTGCACATTTGCTGCCCGCAGCAGCGGGGACACGGAGCCCACAGCTCATGTGAGAGCAAGAAGTACAAACAAACGCTCTGAGCTGAAAATCCAAAGCCTAAGAAAATCTCCAGCCCAGGATGAGAAGGAGGTGACCCGTTTGTACCCCATTTCTGACGGTTCTGCTCCTCGGAGTCCCCATGCAGCCGCACTGTGAAATCCATTCGAAACATCAGAGAGAGTTTGTGCATCAGACTAAAATGAGTCCTTCCAGCCACCCAGCCCCCTCACAGGCCAGCAAAAGGCTCCTGCTTTCTCTGCTGCACCGTTTCACTGCCCTTTGGCTTGTCTGCTCACGTTCTTCACGGAAATCAAGCCTGCATTTCATTCCCTTGGAAATCCAAATTGAGATGCTCGGGTTTGTTCTATTCTATTTTCTTAAGCCCAAACAGAAAAACGGGTTTATACACATAAATAAAAAAATAATAACCTGCCATTTAAATCCTGTTCAGTCAATTAGCTCAGTGCCTTGCTCTGAGCTAATGTGATCGTCTTTCTTTGTTTGCTCCTATTTATGCTGCTCTTTAAAGTTCATTAAAATCACTGCTGCTATCTCACACAGAACAACTGTTCAAAACATCAGTGTCATGCAGTCGAGAAATTTATGCTTTGAAGTTCCCTCCTTTACTCATTTTTATTAGGCTTTTTTCTCTCCTTTTCTTTTTTGTTTCTTTTTCTGTATTTTTTCCCCCTTAATGACTAAACCAGTTTTATGCTCTTCACAGTTATTCCAAAATCTGTTCCTCCTGACACAGAGCTGATACATCATTCCTCGCTCATAACCCCTTTTCTCATTTTCATCATTTCTCTCCTCACTCCCTCTGGCTCTCTGCTAAGTCCATCACAGCTTTGTTTTTATATCCTCGTCGCTGGATTTTATGGCCCAGTAAAACCTAGAAAGCTGCTTCAGAAACACACACATGCACATGGCAGCCCTTTGATGTTTGTGTTTGTGTGGCAGCTCGCTGGGACGCGTCAGCCCTGCACGGAGACAAAGCCCCCAGCTCTGGATGTGTCAGCAGAGGGAGGGCAGGGACGGGGACAGGGGGACAGGGTGACGCCTTTTCCTGGTCTTGAAATGAAGAGAGCTGAACACAGTTAAGAGGGAAAAAGGGTTTTACCTCGGTGTTTATTGAAGGATCTTCAGGGGTGCCGAAATGCACATCGAAATGCACCCCGAAATGCCCCCCGGAGAAATGGCCCCCCACGATGTGATGTGTGTGCAATTATAGGCCTTGCTAATTAGCACATCTATCAAAGATTGCCCAGGGAGGGACTCCAGTGCGACCCCTCAGCGAGGAACCTTCCCCTGGCTGGGCCTGGCTTTGTTTACAGAATGTGTTCTGGAGAGGCCCTCGGGGTCTGGGGTTTCCAGGGTGTTTGGGCTCTTGGCTTAACGGGATATTGGGTCTGAGGGAAGGGATCAAACTTAAAGAATTATAACTGTGTGGGCTACAAGCACTGAGAATACATAAAAGCTATATAAGAGAGTGTATAAAAGGGGTAAAAAAGAAAAAGCAAAAAATCATCATGGCATCAAGGGGAACAGCAGAACAGGCATCTCCACTGGAGATAAATGGCCTTAGTGCCCCAGTTCCCCCCGTCCAAGAGCGAATTGCTGCTGATTTTCCAGTGTGAGAAGCTCCATGGGACAGGAGATGCTGACTTCCCCAGGGTAGCAGCCCTGGGAGATCCTGCACGGTGCCAAAAAGCAAAAGGCAACATCTCCAGGCAGGGAGAGCTGCTCAGCAGTGACAGAGAGCCACAGCAGAGCCTCGGCAATGGCAGAGCCAGGCCCAGGAGCAGGTGGAGGATGCTTGTAAAAATAACGGGGGCTTGGCTGTGAGCTGGCTGGAGGAGGAGGGGAGGGCAGCTTCACTCTCCTGCATCCTGAGAATTATTAATTATTAATTGTCAATTAAATTAAAATTGACAATGCTGCAGCAAAACACTTTTCTCGTCCAGGAAGTCCTGCCCCTCCTACACCTGCAGGGAGCCGTGGGACAAGGTTTCCAGTGGAACCTACAGATTATCTCCACTGTGGCCAAGGACAACACTCTCAGCTGCCATAAATCCATCCTAACAGAGATGAGGGAGCCCAGCCCAATTCCAAACCTTGCCCTGACTCACAGCAGGGTCCCCCCATGCCAGACCTAGACAGGAGCTGCTGCCCCAGAATCTTCTGTGCCTAAGCAGACAGCTCAGAGGAGTGCCTGTTCTAGGGTCCAAAAAGAGTCCAAAATTAATGGACATTAAAAAGAGAATTATTTTCAGAGCGGTGCTGTACCTGGCAGGTAACACTGCCTCTCCTGGCACCTGCACAAAGGTTCACAGAGGACCAGGAGGAGAAATGTGGATTGATTCTGCGTGTGTCCATCAAGTCCAGATCACAGACTGCTCTGTGTTAACCAGCAGCCTAGTCTCTCTTCTGCTGGCCTTCAACAGATTTTCGAGGCTTATAAAGTCAGAATAACCCGTATGATTATTCAGGAACACATTAGTAGATCATTTTAGTTGCCTATAGTCAACTTCTGTTTTGAATAAAACAGTCAAAAACACTGTTCAAGCTGTATAGAGGTTATATCACTCTGTAATTTTGTACCTATGCCCTTTAGAAAATGATATTTCCCACTCACCCAGAAGAACTGGAGAAACTTCTGCACTGAGAATGAGCAGAAGACCTCTGTCAGGAGCCAGAGTCAGTTTTCAGCCTGCAGCAATTAAGGAGTGCTGTAGACCATCACTTAATATGATACAAAGAGCACTGCCAAATCTCAGGATTATATCTGGAGCTTTACTCTCAGGTCCCCTGTGTCTGGAAACATGTGATTCTAAGAAAATCTCAGCTCTAATTTTTTTTTAAATGCTCTTCTGAATTTTATGTCTGCAGAGAAAATCTCGAAAACGTGAACAGTAAAGGCCATCAAAAGCAGAACAGAGAGTTCTGTATTAATGTGTTTAAATTTTTTAGCTTTTTCCTCTAAGCAGTCTCTGGAATTGAGGACCTGTTTCGTGGTCTCTTGGTGCCACAGTTACCAGTGGATGCTGTGAGCCATCCTTTAGCAGTTTTAAAAACAGTTCTGGCCCCAGCCCGAAAGGTCGGCAGGTGGCTGGGACACTTTACCACCCATGCATCACCATTTTGCACAGAGGAGACACCACCCCATCTTTTCCACGGCCTTTGAAAGATGAAAACACTGTTTTCACCCCTAAAACATGGGTGACACGAGCTGGGGGATTATCACATTTGGTGATAATCCAAATTATCTGGAGGCAGCAGGAGTGAAATGGCTCCTGGTCCCAGGTTGTGCCCACAGCTCTTTCAGCTCATTCACCACAAATCAAGTAAGAATTTGAAGGGCAAACCTCCCTTCCTGGTGAGCCAAGGAAGCCCTGCCTGGCGCCTGCTCAGGCAGACACAGGCCAGCGATGCCACGCTCCGCTCTCCCCACGAGTCGCTGGTGTCTCACTCTTCTGATGACAGCTCGGGAGCAGCAGAGAAATCTAATTTCTCAGCATCAGATTTACGGCTGAAGTGGGCCTCTCTGACAAGGGAAGGCATTGTGCTTATTCAAGCTGATCAAGAACCTGAGAGCAATTTCTATGGAAAAAGGGTCTGCTTTAATAGGAAGCTATTGAAAGTGAACTCACAAATTGCTTTGGGTTTCAGGTGAACAGAACACGTGAAGGATTTGATTTTCAGCTGCTTCCCCTTTCTTCTTTCCCCAAAACCACACTGCTTTCAGCAGGAATGTCGTACATAAACAGCTCTAAGAGCCACAAGACCCTGCCCAGACCTCTGTGCTCCTCATTTTCACACAACACGGAAAGTTCCTGGGGTTTGATCCAGCTTGTACATCCTCCAGGAAAAAGTGTCTCCCACACAATGCCCAGCGAAGGTGGCCACGTCTTTTCGGCCCTGCTGATGACAATTCCCTTGGCTCCTGAGCCCTCTCTCCAGTAGAAGACATGGCACCTTTTCCAAGCAAAGCTCGTCTCATCTCATTCTCCAGGCTGCCCCTCAGCCCCAGACCCAGCATGACAGACATGATGAAGCCAGTGGCTTCTGATGACAAAAACCCCACACTCTGACACAAAGAATGGGCCTAGATGTTTTATGGCAGTCCACAGTAAAAGAGCCTCCGAATGCTCCTCATACGAGGAACATGAAGAACTGCTTTTCAACATGGTTATCCTGTTTTTCCCCCTTTCACTTTTCATGCTCCAAAGAGTGAATGACTTCAGATTCGGTGGGAGGATGGAGAGAAGGACACCAGGAATGACTTACTTATTGCTGCCATTTTTTTCCACCTGGTTTTCCTCCCTTTTGAGCATGGCCCTGGCTGGTTTCCCAAGCAAGAGAGGAGTGAGCTGACTGTTCATCCATCTCTGTTTAAATTACTTCCGTACTGCATTGAGTAATTGTGCCTCCATTTTACTCCAGGGCTAAAGGTGGCTAACTTAAAGGTGATTATCTTTTGTTAATAGCCTGCATTACTGAGAAGGATCTCAGAATTACCTTTGTAATCCTTCCCCACACTTTAATGTTGCTATTATTATTAATACCGCTCTTTAAAACATTTTTCTCCTGTCATGTGGAAGCAGCAAGTGCTGCTTCTCAGACAGATGGTGGAAAGGCTGCCTGATACTACCAAGCAGAAAGAACCCAGGGCATCAGACCACTTTTTTTTCCCCTTAAAATTGATGGGGCTCAAGCCTAGTCCTGAACGAGAGGCATCATTTGATCAAACTGATGCAGAATGGCTGCAGCCAGGTTTCCACAGCCAACAGGGACACCACAGATTTGGGAGCACGGAGGGCTTGTCCAATCTGTTTTATCTTTTAAATGAACCCATTTTCACCCTGCTGCCCCACTGCAAGCCCTGTGGGCACTTGCACTGGCAGCCTTTCTCTCACCTGCTCTGCACTGGAATGCCATCCCAAACCAAGTGGATGCAAGCCCAGCTTCAGAGGCAGCATCGGGCACTACAGATTTTTCTCTCCTTCTCGGGTTTCAGAGGAGCTCATCAGCATTGCTTCAGGAGGATCTCTACCCAAGCCAGGTCACACAGGACTCTTGAAAAACCCTGTCAGGAAATCCCAGCACACCATAAATAATCGATATTTTTCATGGCCCCAACTTTCTGCAGTGTCTGCTCTAACAAATCTCATTTGTCAAGCTTTCTCCACATTGTCTGCTGAGCACTGAGCCCCAGCATTGCTTGATGGGCGTTTGTGAGCACTCAAAGGACGGCTCTGCAAGGACTCTCTGCCCAGCACCGCTGCTTGACCACCCTTTCAGTGAGGAAATTTTCCTTAATTTAAAATCTAAACCCCGCTTGGTGCAACTTGAGGCTTTTTCTTCTTGTCCTGTCCCTTGCTCCCTGGGAGCGGAGCCCGACCCCCACCTGGCTCCACCTGCTCATCAGGGAGTTGTGGAGAGCCAGAAGATCCCCCCTGAGCCTCCTTTTCTGCAGGCTGAGCCCCCCCAGCTCCCCCAGCTGCTGCCCATCAGACTCGTGCTCCAGCCCCTTCCCCAGCTCTGCTGCCATTCTCTGGACACATTCCAGCTTTGTCCAGGTCAAACTGGGAGATGAGATTGTGTGGGGCTACTGAAGCCACTGGAAATTCAGTTTCACTGCCTGCTCTGACCTGGATCTGGGCTGGAAACTAAACTCACACGTGAGGAGTACAAGAGGCCAGCTCCAGAATGAAAACGTCCCTCACCAGGCTCACAGCCTGGTCCTGCCATCTCCCCTTCAGCCTTCCAGTCCACAGGGAGCCAGTGTGAATCTCTGACAAAACAAAAAATGACCCTGTAAGCAGCACCCTGAAGGGAAAGGAGCTGAGTGCAGCAGGGGAAGAACCCCAGCCCGCAGAAAGCGAAGGCGGCGGCGCTTGGCGACGCGAAATCACGGAGTTTGTGGCGAGCCCGCACGTCCCCAGCCCACGGTGGCTCTCCAGGGAAGGCAGAGCCCCCCTGCAGCACCTTCCCGTGCCTGGTGAGTTATGCAGTTATTTAACAACTCATCATCTGTCGCTGCTAACAGCTTTACACACAACCAGAACTTCCTTGGTCGCTGCGCGCGGCGTGGCCGCGGCTGACAGCGAATAAACGTCCGTGGCTGGTGGTGGCCTTATTTCTGAGCAGGAATCCCACTCTGGGACTGGCTACAGAATATTTAAGATTAATCACTGCACTTTTCAGATGATTAAATCCACTCAGCATTTGGCCTCTCCTCTTGTCGTAGCCATTTATTTTAAAATCATCAGGGCTTGGCCTGCCCCTAGCAGGATCATTCAGCAGGGGCTGGGATCAGGTGGATAAAGTGCTGCTATATATCTCAGGCCTGAAAATAACCTTCCAGCTTGCTTCCACTGTGAAACCTGCATTTTTGTGGCTGCAGTCAGGCCAGAGAGCTCTCCAGGATGTTTGTTTAATTGCCCAAAACAGTGAGCCAGGCAACAGAGCCAGCAGCACAAAACCCCATTTCTCATACTGGTTTTCAAGCAGGGTTAAGCAAGTCAAGGGAAATGGTCTGGGGGGCAAGAGGGAAGAAAAATATATGAGAAACTACACATAAAAATGTGTCTTTGAGAAAACAGTGCTTGGTTCTGAGAATAAAAATCTTACTAGAGTCAGAATAGTCCTTCCCCGAAGCAGAAATTTTTCCAGTGTTCCCATAAAAATGAAAGCCATAAAACAGATTTTCAATTCCAAAACATACACGTTTTCGAGTGAAAAGCTTTCAAATGTAAATAGTTCTGTTGAGCCATGATGTTCTGGCTTTGAGTTACCGCTAAAGGGTGGATGCTTTTTGAATGCAGCAGATCTATTCCACAGAAACTTGTATTTAATTAAAATACTTCTTTTTTTAAAAATTTTTTTTTAATGAAAGAAAAGTTTTGGCAGGGAAGTTAGAACAGGCTTAGCTGTGGTAAGGACATTTGAGTGTGTCCAGGACTGACTTTTCTCCTCTGAATGACATCTGCCCTTTGGCTTCACTGGACATTGCCCTGCACCAGAGCTGACACAAATGGCTTTAACCCACAAACACCTCCATCAGCTCCAAGTTTGATCCCCAGATATATTATTAGTGACGGGAAAACCTTCAAGTAGTTCAGTAATTCAGTTCAGCACCTATATTTTGATAAGTCGTCTAAAGCTGCAGAGTCTGGAAAACAAGACTGAAAATTCCCCAAATCTGGGGGAAATCTCGGGAAATATTCCGTGTGACTTTCCCTGAAGCTTGTAGCAAAACCACAAGAATAGCCTTTCTTCAAGGTATTTGGAAACCTCAGCTCCTGGTTGGATTGGAGAAGGGCAGAGGCAAAAGGAAATGAAAATCATCTGGGGAAATGTTCTGAGGCCGCTTAAGAGCTTGTGGAAGCCGCTGTCTGGATTTGGGTGAAAGAGATGGAGACAAGGGCAGCTTCAGGAAAGGAATGACATCAGAGGCAAAGATGCTGTTTGCATTTCGGCAGAAAGTTTCAGCAATCTCGAATTTCAAAACGGCTGAGAAAGGTGAAATTAGACCAAACACTGCCCCACCAGCAGCTGTGATGGTCCGAACTGGTAAAAGCTCTAAAGCAGCTGAATTTAGAGGTGGATAAAGAACGATGCCCAGCTCTATTCCTCAGTCTTTAACCCCAGCACAACAAACATGTTCCTGTCCAAACCGAACAAATGAGCAAAATTCCCTCTGAGTGGGGTGCAAAAGGAGAGCTGAGTCTTTTCACTTTAAAAAAAACCCTCTCAAATTACTGTGTGCATGCAAATTACATGTAAAGGAGGCCTGAGCTACCTAACCTAGCCCTCTCCTGGCATCAGGAAGTCGGACACCCAAGGTCCACATGGGGTTTCTGGGAGTTTTGGCAGCTCCTCCCTATGGAACCACCACTCAGGTTAGGAAAACCCTGTAAGGCCATCAAGGATGCCACTGATCAGCACCAACACCACCTCCAAGCTTCTACAGCCTTGTGGCTGGCTCACCAGCAGCATGTTGGCTGAAGAGAACACAAATTGGGGGTCAGATGCACAGCAAATATTTTGATTTACGGGGTTGAACTGTGGCAAAAGTGCCTGTGCAGGTGGGAGGAAGCAAGGGAGGGTTTCCTTCCTCAGCTCCCTCCATCTGGAAAAAGGCTGCAGAAATCATTCAGTGCCAGGCAGAGTGGGCTCAGGGAGCTGGGAAAGGGGCTCAGCCTGGAGAAAAGGAGGTTCAGGGGGGTCCTTCTGGCTCTGCACGACTCCCTGACAGGAAGGTGGAACCAGGTGGGGGTCGGGCTCTGCTCCCAGGGAACGAGGGACAGCAACAGCCTCGGCTTTGTAGGGCTTGACCTGTTTTAACCCACAGCTGAACCCGCAGAGGAGTCTCACAGCACATTTCAGCACAGCCACTTGTTCACAGGCAGCCAGCGGTGAGAACAGCTCTAGATCTTGCTGCACATCTCAAATTAAACATCCCCGTTACAGGCAAGACAGAGGAGCAGCATCAGTGCCCATGTCTCCCAGCGATGGTGGGAGGCCACAAACCGCCCCCAGAAGGGCTGGAGATTCCATCGTTCCACCATCAGCCCCCGTGGAACGATGCCAGCTTGCACGGATCTAACTTTGCTCCTGCACAAGACAGAGTAGAAAAATATGAAAGCCCTGTTCATAAATCACTGTCAGCCTGTGACGAGGGTTGTCCAAGCTACAGCGAGATTAATTGCTCCAGCCGTGATTCCCTCTCCAATCCCCTTCCTGCCCTCTCCAGAAGTTGAAGGATTTGGAAACCATAATCCAACAAACGTGGCTTTTCTTTTCCTTTAACCTGATGGGGTTTCACGTGGATCAGCTGCAAAAACATTTCAACCCCCTACACAATCTTTCAGAAACTCATGAAAGGGGCACAAGGTCTCCTGGGAAACAAGTGCCTAATTATGGAGGCAAAGATGTCCTGCAACACCATGACCAACTAACTGTTATGTGGTGGGTACCCCGCACAAATTACTCCTGCTGCTGATTTTTATATTTTTCTCTGTCTAATCACCACATGCGGCCTAAAACAGACCAGCATGCGAAAAACCCAGTGCTGTGGGGCAGCGCTAAGAAAGACTCTCCTCATCAGGGCAGGAACTCACATGGGGAATGGAGAAAATACTGGAGAATTCATCCACAGCAAAATCACCCCACCACGATTATTTTTTTGACTTTAAATTGCTTAATATACACCTTAACATTCTAAAACCACATCCAGTTGTTGCAATAAAAAGAGAGAAGGGTTGAGATTTCCCTCGTGTGTAATATTCCAGTTGCTTTTACTGCTCTCCAGTAGACATGTAACCTGCCCTGAACTACATCTGTAACCGTCTTAAAACAAAAAGTAAGAGATGAGAAATTGGAAACGACTCAAATGCACCTCAGTAGGTGAGAGAAAACCTGATCTGGTTCAACCTGAGCCCAGGTGCATGTGACAAAGGCTTAAGCAGTAACTAAGGTGAAGATTTAAGCAGAAGGTTGTCTGGAAGATGTGTGTCAGGGCTGCTACAGGCCCGCCAACCCGTGGATCCCAAGGGTGACACACACACTGGCTCGGCTGCAGCCACTCCAAAACACCTTATGGAACATCCAGTGAATTGTGGAGCATTACAGAGTGGTCACAGCCAAGCTGGATGAGGCCCTGAGCAACCTGCTCTAGTGGAAGGTGTCCCTGCCCACGGCAGGACTCCATTACTCATCTTTTTTTCACATCTCCAGTCTTCTGCTCAGCCTCCCACCCGGTGCTCCAGCATTTTGCTCTTCCACGCCACTCCTGGGCTGCCTCCAACCCTGGCTCGATCTCACATCCTGACTTCCTTGCACCCACGTCCTGACATCCCTCCTTGCACCCACATCCTGACATCCCTCCTTGCACCCACGTCCTGACATCCCTCCTTGCACCCACGTCCTGACATCCCTCCTTGAACCACGCGCTTCTGACGCCATTCACTGAGCTGCAGCATGCTGGCCTGCACCGTGTTTCTTTCCCTCTCCAGGTGTAATTCCAGGAACAATCCAGATGAGCTCACGCACGGAGGGAATGACGCTCCCTGCCCGCACTGAGGACCAAGTGGCAGCGCTCTACGTTGGAGTGCCACGTATGCTGGAAATTATTGTCGTTTCAGCCGCTGCCTCCCTTCCCAAACCAAAACAGAAATTCGGTGGTTTCCCAGTGACTTTTGCTCTGCAATGCTAAACTGCAACTAGAAACATCTTCTGATGCAACCAAAGGTTTGGAAAGCACGGGTACAGACCAGTGTGAGTGGCTTGAACGCTCGTATCGGCTGTGTTGGCATCATTCGCTCTCCTCCTGACAAAAGGAGGAGGCAGCAACAACTTCTCTCCATGTAGGGAGGAGACATCAGCTCCTCAGAATCCCAGGTTTGTGAATGATGCTCCATGGGTCCCCTCCATTTTCCACAGCCACACGAAATTGCAGCTGGCAGGCAGACAAAACACTGAACCCAACAGAAAACGTGATCCTCTCGGAGGAAAATTTTACCTTCTCAGCCAAGAAAGAGCAAACTCTGTCTCAGAGTGCTTTGAATTTAATAAGGCATGTTATTTTTAGCTTTTATAGATGAAAATGTCATTAAAAGCAAACATGTTTCTGGGGGGGAAAAAGCTAAATTCCTTGCAGTTTGGACTCTTTTGAAGGCCACCTCTACTTTCAAGAGAAGATGATGGGTTATAATAATAATAAAGCTAAACACGTTGGCCACATTTTTCCTTTCCACACAGAGTGCTGCAACGATGCTTCCAAATAGATAACAATATCATTTCCTTCCAATTAGAAATCCATTTATTACCACCATGTAATTGAGAACCTGGCCTTCTCCTGCCAGAAGGACCATCTGAAGTCCGGCTGAAGAGGCAGCACGCGGAGCCCCAACACAAGGCAGATGGCTCTGAACCCAGTCAGGCACAACAATGATCAGTCCAGACTGATGCCTTAGGTTTTAACTCTTATATTTTTCAAATTCTGTACTGCTTAGTGCATGAGTCTGAAGTTCCTTGTGGCCTGTTAGCTGCTGTTCTCTCATGCTAAGACAGACATAACATTACTGGGGGGGACCAGAGTGAAGTGATAGACCTAATTTATCAGTGTCACAAGCAGGTGAAAATCCAGAGGATGCTTCAAGAGACAAAACCCTCTGATGTTAAAAGGGAAACTGCCCTCAGCTTCCACCCACTATGGATCAGAGGCATAATTTTTCACAAAGTACTGTGGCAAGTAAGGAGCAAGAAGGTTGGCAGCTCCAGCAGCTTCATGTCTGTGGGTTTGAGGGGCAGTTGTGAGAAACCCTTCCCTCCCCAGCAGGTCACCAGGCAGCCAGAAATGGCTGAGGAAAGATCCCCAGAGCACCCAGCCATGCTTCTGCTGTCATTCAACTCCTTTACAAACTTCTGCCTCCACCACAGCCGAGGGAGAGACAGCTCTGCTGCTGGACAGCCTTTCTTGGCCACACAAATATCACACGAGAAATTTCAGGCCCTAACTACCTTGCTAAATAGCATGTAATGGGTAGAAACTGTTCAAGTCACTTTTCAGTCTGCTTTCAGTGCAGATTAACTCACAAGTTCAGTCTCTGAGCATCCCAGCATGTCCCAAGCTTTACTCCAGGCAGAGTGAGATCAGCATTTGCTCTATGTGGTTTTCCATTAGGGGGAAAAAAAAATACATTTAAAGGGTGGCATTCTATTCAAAAAGCGGTCAACAATACAACAAAATAGGTGATGTCGTCTGAATTGGGAAATCATAAATTTGGGGCTGTCTCCATCCTGGTAACACAGCAAGGATCTTTGTTCCAAGCATTAGGCAAAAGCCAGCACCCTTAGCCAAAATAACTTTTCAAGCAAACTCTCATTGAATAAATCTTTCACACCGAAGGGAACATTTTTCAGTACTCTGTTTTTTAACACCATTAACTTTAACTGTCAAGCCTGACAAGTATGGAAAACTGTTTTCTTACAAAAGTTAACACAAAAAACATTTTCCACTAGAAGGAGTTTTACTCACTACACATTAACTCTCCATTTTACCATTTAACTCTAATTGCTATTTTTCTCCATTCCAAATTTCTTTTCCTCTCCAAGATCTGGACTTTAAAGAGCCCGAGCAGCCAGACATCAGCACTTGTTTATAGAATTTCTGTGACATGGATATGTTGTAATGAAGTAATTATATTAAAGAGAGGGACCTGGGAATACCCATGACCCGTTAATCACATTCATTCACATGCTGCTGTTCCTTTTCCCTACTGTCTCCAGGCATCTAGGTGAATTCTTGAAAATATTCAGGAGTTTAAAAAACATTTGGGCACTTTCAGAGCTGAACCAGGACATGAATTAACACCCACATGGGACGTGAAGTCCATCAGAGGACCAGTGGGCTGCGGACACAAGCCTCAGGGGGCATTCATCTCTCCTCACTTCATCTTCTCAACATTATATTTAGTCTTGGGTATCTCCTTAGTCAGTGGAAAGCATCAGTTCCTGCTGGTGAGCGAGTGATGCCTTCGGTTTGTCGCTGGTGTGCCTGGTAGATGCCCAGTGTGTGGCTCTGAGCTGCCTTGCAGCCTGGCAGCTGCTGCTCTCTCATGCTCACACAGACATAACAAAGCCTCTCCAGGCCTGCTCTGCAAGGACACCCAGCCCGTCCCAGGCCCAAAATGTGTAACCCAGCACCTTGAGAAGGGGGGCGAGCTGAGGGGCAGTTCCATTATTAGCTAAAGTTTAACTGGGGAATTTATGCTGATCTGCAAATGGACCAAACCTGTAACAGTGTGAAGAACTCGTGACTCGGGGTCCATCTCGGGTGCAGCCTTTGGCCTGCCCAGGGTGTGCCTCTGAAGGCTTTTCCAATAAACATCCACCTTTATTCCCTTACCCCTGTCTGGTCTCTGTTTCCAGGTTGGCCTTTTAGGCATCAGGAGCAGGTGACAGGGGACAGAGCTGTGCTGCACAGAGTGGTGTTACCTGCTGGGTGGGATGTGCTGTGGGAGTTCCTGCTGCCCCCAGCACCTGGGAGTGATGGGCAGGATAAAACCCGAAGTCATTTAAGACATTAACGTGATTTTTAAATGTCCACACTAGTGGGATTTGTGCTGATTTACCTCTGTGTGTTCCTGAACCGAGTTTGGTGGCTGCACGAACAGCGCAGAGATATCCTCTAAACATTGCTCCCATCCTGGGGGACACAGCTATTAGAGGAGCCTGTCTTGTCCGTGTGGATGTGCCTCTCATCTCCAAAGAGGGGGAGGAATCAATAAGAAGCTGAGTGAATTAATCTCTATCTGCAATGTTTTAGTAATTAGCGAGGTTTTCAGAAAATTTAGTCCTGGGTTCATTGTTTTTTTCATAAAATCCTCATCTAAGCTGGTAAGAAACAAATAAAACTCCCAATTCACTTCTAGATCAGCCTGTTTTTGTGAGCCCTCCTCTTGTGTCAGACTCAGGAAGCTGAGCTGGGAGCACGCATCGTGTCAGAGGCCCTTGGAGTAATCGATGGCAAAACCACATGAGACCACTGTGATTTTGACTTCTGACCCCTTGGATAACACAGGTCATAAGATTTCCCAGAACTGATTCCTTCTAAAACCAGAGGAGAAATACTAGGAAAAGGAAAACCATGTAAAAATTTCCAGTGAAACAGACAGCTTCATATTTCTCAGTGTGCTGCTGCGAGTGGTTAATTGCTCTCACTGCTGAGTGTGGTTTATGTCTAGCCTGAGTTCCTCTACCTTTGGTGTCTCTCTGCTGGGTTTTATTGCCTTTGTTTGCTGGACTGGACTCAACTTTTTCACTGTATTTATGTTTCTGTTCCTCAGAGTGATCAAAACTCTCTGCCACCTTCCTCTCTGTCCGATGACGCAAGGTGTCTCCTCCAGTCTCCAGTGGGTGGATGTGCTTTCCAGTCATTTAATGAGTCCTTTTTCTCAGTTCTCTCCAGCTGTTGATGACAACATCTTCCTTGAACTACCAAAGTCACAACAGGAAACTGCAGGAGGAGTCCCTTCCTCCTTGTCTCATATATTCCTGTTTTTATACCCCCAAATACGACATTTCCCTTCTCTGTCACACTCCCTCGCAGGGGTCTGTGCTTGCTGATGGTCCCACAGCTCCACAGGTCTTTTTCAGTGCCAGCAGTTCCCAGGACATGGCTCAGCCCTACGTGGGTCCTGTTAACACGCGTTGCTTGTTTTCATTTTGGTTACTGATGGGACCCGAATCGTTCTGCACTGGTGATCTGTCTTTCATTTCAGTGATCTCTCCTTCAGATTCTGACCTCACCACAGAGGTAGATCTGTGATAACCCCCAGGGCTCCATTAGAAGCAGGTCCATTCACTGATGAATTTCCATTTAAAACTGGAGAGTGCAGCAGTTTCTTATCTGTTTCAGTGGTGCCCAATTGGTTTTCTCTCATCCCGGTCTCATATGAGGAGTTATTTGTAGCCAAAGGCGATGCTTGCACAGGACCACTGGGTGTTCCAGGTTGGAAAGGGCCTCAGGAGGTCACCTAGTCCAGCCTGCAGGGTCAGCCATGAGATCAGATCAGGATCCTCAGGCCCTCTCAGAAGTTTATCATACCACTACTATTACATTTATCAGCACAATTTGTAATCTTACCGGAAAAAAAAAAAAAATCTAATTAGACAAGAGCTATATTCTATAAGCCCATGTTGATTGACACTACTTGCATTAATCCCTTTAATTCTTTGCTAATTACATGCCCTATCAGCAATTCCATTATTTTGTCTAGGATTAATGTCAGGCAGAAAAATCCGTAGTTCTGTGGGCCACCTTGTCTATCCCTTAAAAAGTAATGGCACACAGCTAAAATTCTTCCACACAGATGTAACTTACTGGTATTTATTATCTCTAATTAAGGGCTGCTACACAATCCTCATTCTGTATAAAAGGTGTTTTATTGTTAAAGGACATGATCACACAATCTCCCTTTTTCCCTTGTAAGGAACAGAAATATTTATTGAACTCTTCAAAATTCTGTTCAATATTACTAACAACACTATCATTTTCATGTAGCACTGAGCTATTGTAAACACAGTTATTTCACTCAAGAAAGAGAGCTGCATTTCTATGGGGATTTCATTTTGAAAGCCATATGTTGGAGCCTTGTGCTGCAAATACTAAAAATGTGCTCGGAATTCCTAAAATTATACTTGAAAATATCCAGACACAAAAACAATTGCATCTAACGTAGAAGAAATTCTATATTAGACCTCATTTTTGCAGATCAAGGGGAACTGATGACAGAATGTAAAAATATAGCAGCAGCTTAGGTACAAGAGACTGATTTGATTACATTTGTTATGTGCAAATAGAATAAAGTCCAAATGAGTAATGTATCTACTTGATGATTTCCAATGCCAGCTTAACAAAGCTGAAAATAATTACAAAGCAAAACAATTGAAAGAAAGAGTTTGAGCAGGAATCTGTGACTGATAATTGGGAACTGTTCAAGATCGTTTTCCTCCCTACACAGACGAACCACAATCCCATGGAAAAGAAAGAAGACTGAGCTGGCAAAAAGCTGCTCTGGCTTGGAAGACAAGCAAAAGCCAAATCAGAAAGCAGAAAATAAATGGGAAATTCTTCTCCATAGAAAACAAGAAACAGTAATGACAATGAATATAAGTCAGCCGTAAGAAATTTCACAAAACTGATAAGGGATGTCATGCATGGGTTGAAGGAAAACAAAGATAAGGGGGGCAAAAACAGGAAATGAAGGTTTTGTCTTCTGTCTGCAGGAAGTCACAGACTCAGATCAGTAAAAGCAGGGAAGGTGCTGCAACAGGAAACACAAGTGGAACCTTGTGCTGGTGCCAGATGAGGCAGCCCTGGGTGACTCTCACCTGCTGGAGTCACCCTGTCTGTGACACAGACGTTACCTAAACACGCTGAAGGATGGCAAAGTCACCCCACATGAGGTTAAGACAACTGTGCTGGGATGTAGGGGCACAGAGGAGGTGACAGCCTGGCAGGGACACAGCAATAGGCAGAGGCAGGACCAAGAAATGAGCCAACAGGATGCTCTTCCAGATGGCTTCCCCTTGTGGTGGCTGTGGCACACACTGGGTGCCTCTGTATCACTGGCAGCAGGACGCTGGGATAGGATTTTGCCCAAAGACTGCAAGGAGTCTTCTAGAATTAAAAAACATCACTGCTGCCTTCAGCTGTCTCCAGCTGACCTTGGACAGGCGGCTGCACGAGTCCTGGATAATAACACACAACTCATTACATCATCACTGTGCTGTGCTGTTGGTCCATCCAACACATCTCCAATAAAACAAAGGACCAAGAACGAGGGCTGTGGAGAAAATCCAGGGCTTCAGAACATACACAGCAGGCAGAGCCATTCCCAAAACAGTGATTCCAGGCAGCATGTGAATGCTCCAAAACCTCCCTGAGCCCCACATCTGCCAGGCTTCCCCTACAAAAATACTGAAGAACATGAGGACTATGAGATCTTGACATGAAGTATGTTGGGTCGCAGAGAAGCAGCAAAGCTCCTTGAGAATAAATGCAATTACGAGTGCCAGGAATCCATAAACGGTCCTGGAGGCATGCACAATGTCCAAAGACCCAAACCAAAGTGTGCAGCTTCATGTCTGTGCTCACCGAGTGTCTCCCTGCATCACACGTGGGGCCTGAGCCAGCTCCCAGCCAGGGAGGTCAGGAGAGAGCTGTCTGGGGCAGTTTGTCCCACCGCTGCTGCTCTGCAGTCCCTGCTGCCTTGCTCAGGGCACAGCAGACACTGGCTTAACCAGCCCCAGAATTCTTGTCCTACAATGGTACCATCCAACGAAAACACGAGGAGCCACAGTTGGACTGGATGATCTTAGAGGCCTTTTCCAACCTAAAGGATTTTATGATCCTCATGAAGACCCAAATGTTCTGTCAGGCTTCTGTCAGGTGCGCCCCCAAATCCAAGGGTGCTTCTGAGCGCTTCACCACACAGATGACACACAACAAAACAGCCATTAAGGCTGCCCAGGTTCACATGTCTGAGCCCAGAGAGAGCAAACAAAGGCTTCACTGTGTCACTCCAACCCAGGACACACAGCATGATCTGCTTTAACACAGTGGAACAGGACAGACACAACCAGGTCTCCCCAAAAAACACCAGCTGCTCTCTGTGCACACAGAAAACCCTCACTCACAGGGGAGAAGATGCTTCCACGGCAAAGATTTCTTTGCAAAGCAAGGTTGTCGAGGAAGGTCCTTAAGGGTTAAATTCCCTCGCTGTCTCCTCCTCTTGTCCACCCACCTCCCTCCTCCCCTCCCCAGCAAAGGATCCTTGTGAAGGGTCTGTATTCTGTACTTGATATGCACCAGGAGGGACTCTGGTCTGGCCCTTTTAATAAAGGGCAATTCCTTTGCATTCTCAGACGTCCCTTAAAAACCAAACTCTGATATTTCTGCCACATTATTACTGTGGTCTGTAGATGTCTTCAGACTGAGGAAACCCATTTGCTCTGCAGGTGTGACCGGCTCCTGCACTGCTGAACAGCTTCTCTCTGGTAAGAAAAGCCCCTCTAGAGAAACTGGCACTTGGAGCCAATTAATAGACCTCTTCCACCTTCTGTTTCGCCAGTTTTTGTTGGCAGCTGCACCCAGTCCCTGCTGGCTGTGACGCCAGTCACTACAACGTGCTGTATGAAAGTGGAACTGGGGGAGCAGCGTGTGGAGCCTCAGGAAGAAGGAGGTGTCTGAAACGCCACTGGCCTGACTCTTTCCCTAACCTGTGAGCCATTCTTGATGATGCACTTCATGATTCAGCTTTCCTGGCACCACTAATTAACTGCGGAGAACGTTAAGAGCTGAGTGAGATAAATTTAACTCTGGAGATGAGCAGAATCCCCAGAATTACAAGCAGAGGAGAAGGGTGTCCTGGCGACCCGAGACAAAACTGCTCAGCAGCACTTGTGACCACAGGGCCAGCTCTAGTTAAATCACAGGGAACCACCTCAGAGCTGGGATGAGAAAGAGCCATTCTGCAGAGCCAAAAGGGAAGGTTCAAGCTCTCCAGCACCTTGGCCAAAATTCTCATAGATGAAAAGACTGCATTAAACTCCTCAAACTACTGCCTTGGAAAATCCTTCTTACTTCTCCAAGCTGACATAATGAAGCAGGGGAGGGAATTTAGGTCTGAACTGAGTTTAAGTGCAGGGCTTGGAATCAAGGGACTTGTCTGTGTTTAGATTCACAGGTTCTTATCTCTTCAGATGTGGTAGCCTGACCTCCTGCATCATCCCGGCCATGCAACTACATTTTTAAAAACTCGGTATTCAGCCCCTTAACTTCTGTTTGAGCTCTGAAGTGTCTCTGAGGAAGACATGCATTCTTGATTTGAAGAGACCAAACCATGGAGAATCCATCACATACCCTGATAAACTTCCAGAGTTCCAGAGTTTAATTACTCTTACTGTTAAAAATTTGTACCTTATTTCCAATTTGAATTATTTCTGGCTTCAGTTTCCAGCCATTGGACCTTGTCATGCCTTTGAGAGATCAATTAAAGAACTCTAAAGCATCAGATACCATTTCCATCTGTCAGTGCTTAAACACAGAAACCTCAGTAGCTGATTCTCATGAGGTTTTTGGCAGGATTGGAACTACCAGCAGTAACTTTTCTGTCTGTCTTCAGAGCTGACTTGGAAGCCAAGTAAAAATGGTGACTGCAATTGATTTTAATAATTTGTGATTCTAGAGAAAGCTGGGAAATAAATAGATCTGATTAGAAAATCTCTAATGAATCGTGGTTTTGTCAGAATTCACTCTTTTCTCCACTGAAATGTGTTACTGGAAGAGTTCGGCTTCAAAGGATGGCACTGAAGGCTTCGTTGCACCCCATAAGCTGAGTGTGTCCTGGAGCACAGACCCTGCTGCACTCACACCGGGAACCTCGCGGAGAGGCGGGCACATGGTGTGGCTGGAACTGCACAGAGCGATGGACAAACGAACCTGCAGGTCCACTGGGAGCTGGATCACAACCGAAACAGCCATCTCTGCTGTGACTGCAGTGCAAGTGAACCTGAACCCACGGAATCCCAGGATGGGACCTTAAAGATCGTCCAGTGCCACCCCTGCCATGGGCAGGGACACCTTCCACTGTCCCAGGCTGCTCCAAGCCCCATCCAGCCTGGCCTTGGGCACTGCCAGGGATCCAGGGGCAGCCACAGCTGCTCTGGGCACCCTGTGCCAGGGCCTGCCCACTCTCACAGGGAAGGATTTCTATCTAGCATCTAATCTGAATCTCTCCTCTTTTCATTTAAAGCTGCTCCCCCTTGCCCCATCACTATGCGCGTGTCACTCGCTGCTCTCTTCCATCCCCAGCAGCTCTGGAAATTAACCCAAACTCACCCCGCAATAGTGTTGGAGGGTTTTCCTTCTCCCACATCCCACCTCCCTCCTTCCTCTCCCACAGAGCGAGTTTTTGACAAGCAACTGGCAAAAATAATCCACATTATTGTTCAAACAAGTACCAAAAGCCATCACCCCCAGGGCAATGGGACAGGCACCCTCCTTGGCAACAGCCTCACAGCAAACAGCAATATTTTCACTCATGGGACCTTTTCTCTCTCTCAAGAGCCACCACCAACTTTTAGACAACAGAAACAAGCGTGGAGTGAGAGCCAGACACGACTCGTGCACTCGGCCTGCCTGAGTTTGAAGGCGTGGAGCAGTCAGTGCCTGCTGCCGAGCGAACTTCAGATGGATGGCTGGGAAAGGGGGGGACTTGTGACGGAACCAGACTCATTTCTGGAGCCACCACCACAGCTCCTGCATGCGAGATGTTTCTTCTCTGCTGCTCCCCTACGCTGCTCACGAGGCAGCTGTTGGGGTGAGCTATGCTTCCTGCGGAATGGCACTTGCCTGCTTGAGGCAATGGCACCGTATTCTGCCACTGAATTAATTTGCCATATGACAGGCAGACAGAGTACTTGAATACGCCCAGAGCCCAGTGAATTTGGCTCTCTATCACCAGGGATATTTCCTCTGTGCAAGCAGCCTCCATCATGATCAGGGAAAAAAGGAACCAGGTTTGTATGCTAGACAAATGCATATTTCCCAGCCTGTCAGCAAATTATTGCTTCAACCTCAGCTATTACTTTCCCCACTGCTTTTCTTATTTAGCCTGAAAGCACAAGATAAAATCACAAAGAACAGGACTCTCGGGTGAGACTGTATGCAAGAAGTCACAGCTGGATGGACTTGGATAAATATTGCAGCAAATACTCAAGGTATGTTCAATTCAGCTACAGACACTTTTTGTCATGGTAAATGTTCAGAAAATGAAAACAGGTTACAAAGGTCTGTTCTCTCCTACAAAACACTAAATGCTCACCTGAGGGAGACTGATTCCTGCGTCTGACATTTGCTTCTATAAGGGCAGATCCAAAATGCTGCAGGGAAAAGACTCAGGCAGGAGCTGAGAGGCATTTTGGAGGATGATAATTCATTAAGAATCCTGCTGCAAAACCAGAGATGTACCTGGAAATGGAAAAGACCTCATGAGTTCCCCCTCCTTTCCTCTGGATTGATCCCAAACCTTCGCCTGCCCACGGAAGGGAAACACTCCCTACAAAAGGCACTTCTGTGAACCAAGGGAACCCAGATGTTCTGCTGGCCTCTGGGACAGCCCAGCCAGCCTTTGCCAGCTGCAAACCGGTGCCTCTCTCACCGTCGGACTTTCCAAGCCCATGGACAAGAAATCAGACAGCAGGAGGTCAGGCCCTTGTCCCACATTCTTCAGGTCATCTGTTCCATAGATTCCTATTACTGAGCCTATTTTTGACCCCGTGACCTCGGCCAACTTAATCTTTCTATTATCAGGAGGAAATGGTGATAGTTTTTATTATATCTCTGTCTTAAATTTATTGTACCCAGAAGGATGACTGTGTTTTCTATTAAGAAGTATCTTTATTTTACCCTATCACTAACAGAGGTATGCAGGTCCTGAAAGCTGTTCAGCCCAACCATCTGACACTTAATATTTCCCTTTGCTAAAAAATGGCAGGAGTTACTAAGGCCTTAAATTAGCAAAACTCCTAAGTATAAATGTAGCTTAAAAATACATGCTTCATTTCCATTTAGATCATGGGAAATCACAGCCCAATCCCAGCAGGCACCTCCAGCTTTTTTATACATACATTTATAGATATATAATTACAGGTTAGTGGAATAAGTGCCTGAAAGTGTTGCTGAATCAAAGCTCCAACACCCTCCACACCAACCCTGCAGCAAAACACTTCAGCATTATTGGAAACAGCATTAGCAGCAACCACGTCCCGATAAAATGTGATTTTAATGCTAGGAAATGTCCTGTGTTATCTAACCCAACCAAAGCACCAGTGGCTGCTGCACCACAAGACCTGCATTGGATCTTGCCTTTGCAAGGAACGCAGGAACACCAGCCCATAAACACGTTAGGAAACACACTGAACCAACAACCCACCACTTACTTTCAACAAGCGTACCGATGTCAGTGCACGCGATAAAATTAGCCCGTTGGAGTCTGTGATTTTGGCGAGATTATCTGCTAATTATGCTCTGTAAGCTGAGAGGGGTGGGCTTAGTGGCTCGCCGGGGGCTGCTGGCTGCCTGTCTTCCCACAAAATTTGCTCACAAGGCATCTAAAAATAACTTTATAGACAAATCTTCCTCTGGAGGGAGAGGCAGGGCAAAACAAAGGAGCGTAGACAGTTTAACCTCTTCATGCCCAAACACCCCCACTTGTAGTGAGGTAACCAATGCCCACGTGAGCAGAATGGAATCCTTTGGCACCTTTTCGTCAAGGACCCAAGGCCTAAACCCTGCTGTTTTTTCTCATTTCCTCCAAACTCAGTTTCCTACATCCTCCCATCTGCACCCTTCCCCTGTCCCTGTAGCACCTCACACGTGGTCATTGCCTCTGTTCCACGAGCTGGATGCTTTCAGTCCCAAGTGGAGCTCTGCTGCCACATACCTGCTGGCTGAGAATCCCCTGGTTTCCTGCCCAGAGGTGACAGGGTGTCCCGTCCTGATGGCAGCACAGGCTCTGTGCTCACGCAGAAAACACGAGCAGAGGTTTGCCCAGCAGCTTTCCTGTGTCCAGCCTTCTCTGCCCTGCTTCTACTCCCCCAGCATCTGCTGCTGATTTCCACCCAACTCCTATTTCACGCAGAGGACACATCCATCCCAATTCTTTTCGAAGGCTGCGAGTTATCTCTGTCCTGGAGTACCTGGGGGAAAATAGGATGATGTTCATTGTCACGGGCATATGACAAGCACACGATCATTTTCACTCGCTCCCCTGATGGAGCAAATCCATCAAAAGAGTGAAATAAGCTAAGTGGATGAAACACAAGCAAAATTTTATCCACTAAGCAATTCTATTAGGTTACAGAGCAAAGGAGGTTATTGATTCAAAGAGCACTGCGTGAGGGACTAAATACTTACGAGCATCAAAGCCCCACTGCAGTCAATTACTGCTCACAGCCAGCGACTGGAGCTTCACATTAGGAAAGGAAGTGCTGCTCCAACAGCAGTGATTTGGTGGAAAACTGTGCTGTTAGTGCTAAACATGACAGAGCAAATCAAAGGACTGGAGACAAGTGATCATACAGGGAATGTTTAAGCTCCTCAACAAACTCACTATGCTGCTGGTGGAAAGCAAGCCAGGAAGAAGGACAGAAACTCGAATGCAGGCTGCACACAGCTCTGGCCTTTATACCAAGGTCAAACTCCCACTTTTTAACACAAAATTCCTAAGAGACCAAGCTTATCCACTTCTTGGTCATGATTTTCATTGCAAGGCCATCTCCATATTCAATCTGGTGAGTTTTTACGTTAGTCTGAAGGCAACCAGCAACACTAACAGCTGTTAGGGTTGAAGTCTCCCTGACACAGCAGGTGGGTGACATCCACAGACAATACACAGCAAAAAGCAGAATTACAAGGGGCAAAATACTGGCAACTTCCAAAAAATAAGAGCATCTCCTCTGAGCAGCTCCAGAGAAGCAGTGTTAGAGGCAAATGCTGGAGCTAAACCTCAACAAGGATCCTAAACTTTAAAAATTCCTTCATACTGCCGTGCAGACAAGATGTATTTCTTTAAAGGCTTAATTTTTGGAGGTTGCTGAAAAGGAAATGAAGACATTTGAACATCTTGTTCTCCTCATCTGTCTTTTAAGCCAGAATGAAGACATGAGCCAGGCCTAATATGTATTAAACCAAAAAACACACTTGCAAGTCTCCTGATGTTTGTCCATCATTACGTTTCCGCTCCTAGACAAGCTCCAAAAAAACCTCAGTTCTGCTGAGGGAAATGCACAATATTGCTGGCAGAATTGAAGGACCGCTTCCCTTTTCCCACAATAATCCCCCCTCTCTGTACAGCTCCTCTGTGGATAGATTAAATTATTTCTTAAAGCTAGTTTTTTCTCCGATAGCGTCACCACCGTTTTGCGCTAGAAGGAAATGCACACAAACACAAGTTCCACGAGTTCAAGCTGATTTAACAAATCCCCCCGTTCTCCAGTCCCATTATTCCTCAGCCAGGCTGGCTAATGTCAGCTTTCAGGAGTCAGAAGAAGCTGCCCCCTCCCCGCAGTGCGGGACCCACTGGGAGCTTTGTTTGCAAAGTGCATGGTTTGTATTCTTTTTAATCCTCAGATGCTAAAAATGAATTGAGGAACTGGGACAGCTGCTGGAGGCTGTGGTGAGGTGGTAATTTAGAAGGGTTTATGAAGCCAGGCACCCTGCCTTTTACAGAAAACATTGTATTCCGCAGGGACATTTTAAAATAATAGGCTAGGATAGGATACAGCTCTAATATTTTCTCACATAAATTGTTTTCCTTCACCCTTTTTTTATTCTGCTGGCTGATGCCAAAGATTAAAAGTGTCAGCATGTGGAAATCATGCAGACAAACCCTCAATAAACCATTTTTACCCAACCTGCAGATCATCAGGCCTTAGTCTGTGAGCTGAGAGACAGAAACCAGTGGGTGCTCTGTGACCCGAGCTGATTGCAACACAAAACGTCACAAAAAAAGAGCCAGCTTCTATGATTGATCTGGGATTGATATTTGGATTATTGGTATTCAGTTCTTTCCTCGGTTTGGAGCAGGGGTGTGGGCTGCTGTGCATGGGCAGCCCAGTGTGGACGCTCAGAGCCTCACAAAGCCAGCCCGTGTCCTCCTGGACACCTCCCCACCCAGTTCCAGGCTGTGGGGATGCATTTTCAGCTCCAGGCAGGTGGGCAGGGACACCATTCATGCTATCAGTTACACACGTCTTGCACAGCTGGACATGACACAAATCTGCCCCAGGAGCCCGAACAGGAGTTAATTTTCTGTGCAAACCCCTTACTGGAAAAGGAAAACCCCTGGTGCACACGGCAGAGCTGCACTTTCACCTCCAGCTCCCCCAGCCCTGCAGAGCTGCCTCCTTCCACTCCCACTGCCCAGCAGAATTCCAGCAGGCACCATTTCAGTGCCATGCCCAAGAGGAGGAGAGGACAAGGCACCGTCACCTTGCTGCTGGCTGCTGCAGCAGCAGCACTGCAGGTTTTGCAGTGGCCATCACCTACCAGTTCTCTTAAAAAAAAAAAAGAAAAAAGGGCACAAAAGCCAGGGTTGTAAAGGCTGTGGCTTTGTGGGGTACAAAACCCATCAGGTCACGAGTTTTTTGAAACCATCCATTTTCTGCCAGGTGGAGCCGTGTGAGTGCTGAGTCACAGACACGGAAAATTAGCAAAAAAACCATTTTGTTGAGAGCAAAATGTTCAATCTGAATGCTTGACCAGAACCAGCCCAGGTTTAACTGACAGGTTGCCACAACCTAGGCAGGATTCCCACACTCTTCCAGAAGCTCTAGATTTGGAGCAAAGCTATCCTGCACGGGCTGGATGTCCTTGTAACCTTGGCCAATTTAATCTTTCTATTATCAGGAGGAAATGATAGTTTTTGTTGTGTCTACCTGTCTTAGATTTACTGCGCCCAGAAGGATGGGTACACCCAGCAGGGTGTTCTTACCACCCACGGTATAAAATATCCTTAGGTCTGAGTAAGACCCACCAAGGATTTCCCAAAGCCCAGGACACCTCCAGTCATGCCTGAGGCTGCCCATGATCCCATGGCCCTGCAGCTGTGTCTCTGTAAGAGCCACCGAAGGCCTAAGAGAGCCACACAGTCACTGAAACTGAATTTGTCACAGCCACTGCTGTTACTATCAGAAAGGTCACTCTCCCCGAGAACCTCCAAGATTCAAGGTTAATTTTGCATCGTAAACACTTTGTTCACATGTTGGGAATAGGTCACATTAGAGAGAAACAGAATATTTAAGGAACTCCACAAAGATTCTTCCCATGGGAGTGCGGGTGATCACAAAGGAGACAACTTGTCCAGTCCTTCATTAACCCCCTCACGTGGTTCTGAGTCCCACCTGGTTTGGTGCTACCCCTTTCCACACAAGCCCAGGTTTCCTGCCACAGCCTGGCTGAGCACAATGTGCATGACACGTCCTGTCATCACCAAAGCGTGCCTCATCCTCACGGCATTTCAGGAGTCTGCAACCTGCCAAGTCAATTGTCATTCCTGCTGGCAATTTCACGGCGTATAAACCATGGGCTGCACTGGCTTTTCTCCACTATTTCACTCACCCATCAATATCCAAAGTCCTCCTTCCCTCAAAACAAGTGTTTCACTTTATTTAAAAAGACCAAATCAACCTACTGATGGTTTGATACCAGTTCCACAGAACAATCCACTACGTGTATAAATTCATACTTCCATTAATCAATACTCACTCATAGACGAATTGAAGGAGCAGCTGTCTGGGCACATATGTTTAGCATCAGTTCATGACTATAAGCTAAATATACCTCCCATGGCTCCCAAAACCTCAAACAAAGAGCTCCTGTTCACTTGAGATGCACAGCCAGGGTCAGGTAAAGGTTATGAGTTATCCCTATCTCAAGGTTACTTACACAGAACATAAACTCCAGGATCAAGTTGCAGAGTCAGCAGCAATTGCTCACTCAAAGTCAATCACCTTCATCAGAGACCAAGCAAAAGCAGAGGCCTTCAGGTCCGCCCAGCTTACAGGAGGGAACGCTGCTGTTATCAGCTTTCCTTCTCCAGGGAGCCTCCTTAGATGTCAGGGCTCCTACTGCCAGCCCAGGGCAGCAGACTCGGAGCAGCATTACTGTTAGAATTTCTTGGCATATTTTGGAGACACTTCAAATTCAGCAGAGCAGGAGAAGCAAGGTAAGGTTGGGATGAGAGGTGTGAGGGGGCTGTGTGAAGGTCTGACTGCCCTGGACATGGAGCAAGGTGTTATTTCATGTCACTGTCCGAGGGAGCTGTGGGGCACAGGGACCACAGTCCACAGGAGTTCTCTGGTACACTCTCACTTAAAAAACAGCACACCACAAGGTGTGCTCAGCTCATCCTTCACCCCAGAGGTTTGGTAGTGAAGAACAATGTTGTCTTTCTGAAGTTCAGCCAGGAAACCCAACAGACCAAACCACTGTGTATTTAACAAAATGCATGGCCTGATAATCAGGTAGGATGAAAGGCATGAACCACTGTTATGCCTTAAATCTGTGCACTCAGCAAGGCAAATAATGAGATTCCAGCTTGCAAGTACATTTTGCAAACACAAGACCTCCCCTTAGGACCATCCACCAAGATCTTGCTTGCTCTAAAGGCATCACTTCTGTAGTACAGGCTTGAGTGCACTGCCCAGGTTCACAGTTCAAGCATCTGATGGGCTGCTCAGTATTTTGAAGATGATAATCCATCTTAAAATTTAAGAGCCAAACTGCTCACACCCTTGCAAGAGAGCAAAGCACACATCTGGAAGAAGCCCCATTCCCATCTGCCTGCAGACTGCTCATAGCAGCATGAAGTCTTGATGAATTCCTCACCCATCTCACCGGAGAATCGCAAGGCTCGGGTCTGTATTGTCTGCAAAGTGCTTTGAAACTCTTCCATCAAAGCTTTAAATAAACACCAAGTATTGCTATTGAATTACTGGCACAGGTAGCCCAGAGAGGTTGTGGGTGTCCTGGGAACATCCAAGACCAGGCTGGACAAGACCCTGAGCAGCCTGGTCTAGTTGATGTCCCTGCTCATTGCAAGGGAGCTGGAATGAGATGACCTTTAAGGTCTCTTCCAACACAAACTATTCTGTGATTCCATGATACTTTCCCTCTGCTTCCAGACAGGACTCTGCACATCCCACGTTTTCCGTGTCAAAGGGAGAAACCTTTCCTCCCTTACTAGATTACTCTAACTTCTTCGTTTAAATAAACACTCATCAGCTTTTATGTGGCTGTAGGACCTGGTCAACAACATCCCTGCTGCTCCAGGCAGCCTGGAGCACCCCCAGCTGTCCCTGGCTCCCTCCCAGTGTCGGGAGCAGAGAAGGGGAGCTGCTCCTGCTAATGCAGCATTTTATCCTGCATGGAAAACAAAAGCTGCACCTGCCAAAAGCTTTGTGCCCTGGCCTGAGAAGCACATCCCAGCAAAGGCTGGAGGAGCCACTGCAGGGTCATCTGGTGCCTTCACCTGCCCCATGTATTGCATTTCCCTTTCATTCTGTCCCTCCCTTTTTAAAGTGGTAGGTGGGGAAACAGAAGAACAATCTCACGCTGACATCAGAAGCCATCAATCATCTGCTAAAAACAGCTGAATAATAGAACAAAAAGGAGAAAGAGAGAGAAAAAAGGGTCAAGGCTGGTCCTTCAGTATGAAAATGCCTGTCCTGGTGAAATATACTGTAAATTAGTCTGAGACAAGAGAACTTGGAGCCAGCAGGATCCCAAAAGCTCACTTAATATCAACTCCAGAAGCATTACACTAATGGATTTTTAAATATGATTTACAGGATGCTCTGTCTGGGAGCATCGAGTGGATGGAGGAAAAGGAAGAGCTGACCTGGCATGAGTGATGTGCTTTGGGAAGGCCAGTGCTGCCTCCCCACTGCAGGGGGCAAAGTTGGGTGGCAAAGAACGAGAAGCACTTTGAGGGCAGCACAGCTTGAAGGTGGGTGGCCACCTCTGCACTTTGGAAATGCCACTCAAAGTACCCAGCGTGCAAAACAGAGCAGTGGGGATTTAGGCACACGCTTCCCATCAGTGAACACAATTTGAGTATTTGGAAACCTGCTCCCCATGGAGTTAAATGGCCTGGGTCCCCCTACACAGCCTAAGCTCAAAGTCCCAAACTTCTTTTGGGGTGTGTGAGATTGAACCACAGATGCCTCTGTGTAGGGATGCAATTGTCCATGTGCTTCTGTGCTCCCTGAAAAAAACACCAGCTGTTCTCTGGGACAAAACCTCCTAAATACATTAAACATCTCTATCACGATGAATCTCAAGTGGTTCAAAGGGGGAAGACGAAGCCCATCCACAGGGAGCCTTAGGTCGCACAGACCCCTTTGAAAATGCCTCTGCACGGGCTGAATCCCCTCCCAGGGGTGGAGGAAAATCCCCTCCCAGCAGCACAAGGTGTTCCTTCATCAGCATGAGCAGAGACTGTTGCATGGAGAACAACCTCGCTGCTGCCCACGACAAGAGCAATGACAATGACAATGGTGACACAGGGCTTGTCAGCAGAGCAGTGCAGGGTGAGGGTGCCCAGCCCTCTGTCCCCCCTCACCAAGGACAAACCAGTGGCTCCAGCTGTGGAGGGACAGACCCAGCAAAGCCCTGGAGCAGGCACTTCAGTTTCAGTGTGTCCGGAACTGCCCCCTGGCCAGCAAAGCACTTACACCTGGGAAGGAAAGGAGACTGGCAAGAGTTTGGAATTAAACACTGATGAACACGGCCATGATGCTGTCATTCTAGTAATTTTCACCTGTCCAGACTTCTTTTTTTAATAGTTCATTTTTTAATTAAAATGTCCTTCTAGAGAGAAAATAAACACTTGCTCAGCTTAATGCTCTGTTTCTAATGTGGGTCGATTAAGAGGGTAACCGAATAAAACAAACACAAATAACTCCTGTATAACAACCTCCTATAGCATCATCATGTGATTCTGACAATGTATTTCAAATTATTAACAACTCTTAGGAGCTCTATTCATCATCATCTTCGGTGTCAAGATACTTCAGGAGTCAAGCGAGCTTTTAATGAGCTCTCAGACTGAAAGAGGAAAGGAAATATATATCCAGTGCATAGTACTTTAATGATCACCTAATTCCTTTTATTGTATCTCCTGTTATGATTTATGAATTAGGCAGAAAGAGCAGAGACATTTGAAAAACCCTCATGTACACAATATCCAGAATTAGGCAAACTTGCATTCATATAGATTGACTGTGTATGTCTGGATTTTATGTATAACACTGGAGCTTGGTGCTGACGTTTGTTTTTCCTTATAAGCCCAAGATGTTCTCACTGCACAAGCCACCATGTAATTATGGATTTGTCATATTGATTTAAACTCCCACAGCCCGTGGGCCCGCCCGCTCGCCTTTGTGTTTTATACCAACACAAAGAAAACAGCTCAGAAAGGTGGTGCTTTGGCCCCGGGGGTATTAATGAGCTGTTCCTTATGGGCTCTGCCTCTCTCCCTCACTGACCTCAGCTCACACCCCCCCTCAGTGAAATGATTTCCATCTGTTGGCAGTGCAGGGGACAAGAGGCGCTGGACGTTTCACAAATGCAGGCGACCCCTCCGACCCTCCTGGTGTAAGCACTTAAAACTCGCTCTCACTTTTTATTTACCCTGCAGTCATATCCCGTGAATAAAGGGGAACAATTTCCTTTCTGCAGCAGTGACTACCCTCAGTTAGGTGGATATTCCCTGCAGATGCCTGTTGCAGGGTTTAAGAAGCGACTGGTGATTTCTCAGTGTCCTTCTGGAGACCCTGCAAAGAGCCTGGAGCTGCAGTGCGGCACCACACTGGGCTCTGTGCAATACCACGGCTCAGGAATCCATCACAGGGGATAAAGCAAAGAGCCAAAGCCTTAGCTCGACGCACATCTGAAATAAAACCTTCCCTTTGTAAAGAGTAACAGAGACTGAAGCTTTGTGGATGTGCCGGAATACAGGGAATGGATGTGTGGTGGGCAGGGAGAAGCCCAGGGAGAAGCGGGCAGCACTTTTGCAGAAAGCTGATCCCCTGTGTCCTCATGACTTGGGGAGAGCAAAAGCAGGGGCATGGACACCCCCACCATGTCTCTGGAGAGACCTTCCTCAGCAAACGTGGCTCCCAAAGCCTACAGCCAAACCAAGCACATCCAACACCCACAGAAGCTCCCTCAGCCACTCCCACCCAGCGTCACCCCAGCCTTCACGTGGGGACAGGGTGTGATCTCTTTCCAGCATTAGCAGGGGAGACACACAACATCTGTGGCTTGCTTTGGATTTTCCCTCTCCTGGACTGGCAGGGGTCAGTGCTCACATGGGGATGGGAAGAGGAAAAGGGACCCCAAGCCCACGGCCGCCTTGTGCCAGGCCTCAGAAGCAGCTGGGGGAGCATGCAAAGGGAAACACGTGGGGCTGCACACGCAGCAGCTGCCCCACTGCACCTTCCCCTGCCTTTGAGCCCTTGCTTCTGTGTCCTGTCCCCTCCCGGCACACCTCCTTCACTCCTGGCTGCTTCCACAGCCGCTCCAGTCACCCTGGTGCAACCCAAAGCTGAGAAGTGAACACGTGAAATCGAGGGACGCTTTCATTTTGGAGCGGGACCATGAGCACACCGAGCTCTGGGCAGAATGGCCGTAGCACAAGCCTTGGGCAGTGGCCCTTGCCTTCTCAGCTGCTTTTTTGGGGGGCTGAAATCATGACAACCACAACCTGCACTTTGGAAAGAGTTTGGTCACCAAATATTTGGTCTCCAGAGCACACTCAGCTTGGTCGGCTCAGTTGATGGCTGATAACAAAAGGAAAAAACTTTGCAACAGAGTTGAAGTGGTGAGATAAAAAAGCAATTCTTTAACAAAAGCTTTCAGATGCACAAAATGCAGCACTGCACACGCATGATACAGGATTTCTATAATTTCTATAAGGTTAATTAATTAGGATATCTAGCTGCTACATCCAATAGGAAATCAGTTACCCCAGTAACCCACCCCAGGTCAGCCCTTGGAGCTGGTCCAGGGGCTTCTTTGCCCTATTAACTTCTGATGTCTTAAGTTCTGGTAGAAAATAAGATGTCCTTGCCAGGAATTCTCTTCTTAAGAATAAGACTAAGCAGAATTTCAAGAATGTATTAGTAAGTGTTGGTTAAACTGTGAGAGAGGGCAGGAAAAACACTAGAAGCTACACAAATATATATTAAAAATCTACAAGGCTACAAATACATGAAAAATATATGGAAAGCTAAAAAATCTTTAGGCATCACAGTCCTTTGTCATAAGATCACACGCTACAGACCTGGGTATTCAGAGTGAGCAGGTGAACACAGCAGCTGAGAAAACCAACAAAACTCATCTCTGCAATAGAATCCCAGAATCTGGGTTGAGTTGGAAGAGACCTTAAAGCTCATCTCATTCCAGCCCACTGCCATGGGCAGGGACACCTCCCACTAGACCATTTTATGAAGAATATTTGCCATTACCTTTTTAAGAGAGTTTATCCTTTCAGCTCCAATATTAATTTCCCAATTAGAAAAACTGCTGGACAACTTCATTAACAAACACTTCTGCATGTCACTGAAGCACTTGTTGACCACCTGCCACCAGCTGCTGTCAAAGGGACATAAAACCTTCACAGTGACCACGGGGACTGGAACCCCTCCAAGGTAAATTGTGGTGATTCTCCCACAGGCTGGATTTTCCCCAGGTGATGTCTGATGTCAGCTCGCAGATGATAAATGCCATTCTCTCTCATCCCAAATATCCAACAAATTGAACACAATTCTTACATTCTTATACAAGCCCCATATGTCATGTGTTTTTCAAATGGCCTGGATGTAACAGCAAATATCCTTCCAAATGCCAGCCCCAGCATAATGTTCTGGAATGGCTTGTTCCTTTCCCACCAAGCACTATAACTCCTCCAAGATTCAGTCCAGCACCTTCATAAGTGCAGCTGTACTCTTCTTATCAGGAAGAACCTGCCCACCACTAAAATTTGTTACAGCTTCAAGGCTAAAGGTACACTTCAAAGTGCCTTATGTGGGTTGTTTTTATCTGTGCCCTGCTGTGGTACCGAGCAATGAGGGAGACATTCATTCCCCACTGCTTCCATTCAATCTGTGAAAAACCAGGTGTTTTTTCACAGCTCTCAGATTCCTTGCTGCAAATATTCTCTGAAAGCAGTAAAATATAAATAAAAATATGGACTTTGCTGATTGTGCAGGAGTCAAACACCACCTGAACCATCCCTGAAGTAACAGGTGCATCCAGAATTCTCAGCCCAAAGTGGAGCCCTCTGAGACATGTCAGCTGGATGGAGTTTGGACATGATCCCTGGGAGAGCACCAAGGCAAATCAGTAGGACTGTTCAAAGTGATCCACTATCCTGGCATTGCTGTCACGTGAAAAATTTGGAAAGATATACTGATGCCTGGTAATCAGCCAACTCAATGAAAGGAATCTGTTCAAGAGGAGAGGCACATGAAGTATTGTAACTATCACAGCTTCCCTCTGATGGTCAAGCATAATTCAAGACATGTGAAATAAATGGTAGAAGCAAAACCAATGCCACCATCAGCTGGTTCCTGAGATGAAAAAGACACCTATGGGGAAATTAAAACCATCCTTCACATCACTGACAAAGCAGAGTTTCAGCAGCCGTTGGTTGTGCTTTTCACAGGCTGCTCGAAACATCCAATACATCCCCTCTGTCATTAGATAAAGGAACCCCAGAGCATCTCACCAAATTCACTGTGATTTTATCATAAGCGGAACCCATCCCCGTGAAGAGCAGCAATGAACAAGTGGGTTTGTACTGGGCAGAAGTGACACGCACATTCTGCCACCAAGCCTCTGCAGCGTGCACGGCAAATTCATCCTGCAACAACCCTGGATAAAGTGGGAGCAGCTGGTAATTGCCCCAGCAGACACCTATTAACCTACATCACACACAGCAATGACAGCCATAGCTCATTGCTACAACCCTCAGAAATACCAGTGTCAGAGTCCAAAAAAACCCCAAACAAATAAATAAGTCTGTTGATGAGTATGGGCTGCCCTCAGGCATGGTGAAAACAGGTGTGTGTGTGTGTGTGGATGTGGATGCAAGCTGTCAATATATTAAAGGAGCTGATGACTTTGATTATATGAGACCACAGACATCAGACCAACGAGGCAGTTCCCAAAAAATCCAGAGATCATTAGGAACGGCTTCCTTAGCTGTGGCCTCCCTCCTGAAAATGTGAAATAACTGTGGAGTCTCAAAATATTTAAGGCTTTGATGAAAAGTTTAATTTTTCCCTTAGCAATTTAGGGATATGAATCATGGGGAAAGAATGCTGCTGACAGGGAGAAAAAACTGAAGGCTTACTGATGTGGTCCTGACATATCTTTTAGATTGAAAGGAAGATGAATGCTGATGCTAGAAATATTACTGGAGAACAAGCAGAGTCTGCTGTCAGAAATCAATAGATACAGACTTATGTACTTTGGTCACATCAGACACTGAGATGAAAATAAACCTCAAGAAAGTAATTACGGGAGGGGAAGCGGAGGTTCACTGCAGAAAAAAAATGAGCAGTGGGAAGATGGAGGGGGCAGCACTGCGAGGGATGTCCCCATATGGAGGAAAGGAGTGTGCTTTGCTCAGGTCCCATGGTGCAGCGATGAGACAACCAGGGAAAAAGACAGTAGTGGCTGGGAGGGGTAGGAAGGCACAGTAGAGAGAGCAAGCAAGCAAGGTGAGAAAAGGGAAGGTTGCAATACGATCTGTGTCCAATAAAAACAAGATTTTTGGACTTTGTCCTATGTAAATTTGTTCTTTAACCCTTTCCAGAGGTCCATCAAACCCTTTCCTTTCTGTAACTTCGCAAGAAAGGAGGGGGGAAAACCAAATGTTTTAATTTCATATGAGTGGCCCTTTCCCATACCCCTCCTACCCTACCATCACCACCACACACTAAAGGCGATCACCAGCACAAGGTCTGTGTGCTGTAGAACTGATCAGACTCTGTGGGATGTCCAAACCTGGACTGGCCTTCAAAGAAAGTCTTCAAGAGTCTCCACCCCATGCGCATGCAGGGAGCAGCAATGCACCCCTGGAGCTTTGCACTCCAAAACCTGAAAGGAAGAAGCAAGAACAAGTCTTCATCTTGCTAGAGAGAGCAGGTTTTACATGCCTGTTTGTGTCTGTAGGCCTCTGTGTGCTCTCAGACCCCCCTGAGATGCACGACCAGTCTGTGCACAGACATGTCGCATGTGCGCATGTCGTGGAGCGACATGTGGCACCCAAAGCTCTCACCAGCACAAGCCAGTCCCTCCCGCTTTTCCTCCCATCCCTTCCCCTGCCCACTGGCTTCACAGCATCACTGCAGGTCTCTTCACCTTCCTTTGAACCCATCCCCGATTTTTTCCCAGTTCAGCTGTCTCCCAGATCATCCATGGCTGTGGGGATGGAGCAGATCAACACGCTGTGCGGGGCCACCCCAGGCACGGGGATCTGCAGTGGGGCTGTCACAAAACCACGCCTGCACAGCAGGCAGCAGCTCCTCATATATTCTCAGAGATGAAATCTCTGACATAGGCTCTTAAAACTGTGATTTAAAAGCGTGGTCAACAGCACAAGTGGCAGAGAGAGGAACCTACTCCATCTGAGGCAGCTGCCACTTTCAGGAGCTGCTGCTTGGAAAGGAAAAGGAGACCATGAACCCAAACAGCGTTTCCAGATCTCTGCTGGGACCAGCTTTGTGGGAGGCATCAAGTACACACTTGCCCAAAATCCACCCTCTGCTGGGAGCTCTCAAGCACCAAAATATTTTGACAAGAATCCAAATCCTCTTCATGACAAAGGAAAACAAGAAGGAATTTGCAAGGCTGCGAGTGTGGAAGTAGAAGATGCGTGCATGGAGCACACACCTCAGACTGACTGAGCTGGCATATCTCATGCAGAAGGTGATTTCTGGAGCTCCCGTGGGAAGCTGGAGATTACTGATAAGACACTGTATCTGAACCACGTTTTTTTACATCAGCCACTCATTCCAGACAAGTCTGAAGATGTTAACTCTAAAATTCATGTAGCCATGGTCTGTTTTGCTCTTTCCAAATACTTAGGGATTAGGTTTGCAAGCACCGAGAATAGCTCTAACCCCGATAATTTCTCCAAGGTACACAGCTGAGCCCTAACACTCCTCCTCTGCACAAAACCCAAACAGAACCGTCTCCCTGGGTTGCTGTTCAGTTTTGCAAGCTGTTTCACCCATGAAAACCATCCTAAAGTGGTACTCAAAATCCAATCAAACAGCAGATAATGCCTCAGACTTCACTGGGATTAATTCTGATTTCTTCTGGCTAGACTGCGTGCAAACAACACCAGTTTCTTAAACGGAGAAAATGATTCAAGGTAAGGCTGAGCCAAGTCCCAAACCAGCAGGTCAGGGAGGGGATGCCTGTTTCCACAGGGCCTTTGATCTTTGCTGCTTGACCTTGCTTTTGGCAACCTTGGGAGGTCAGGGAAATTGTTTGGGGAGCCCCACAGCCTATTGACTTCTTCACAAGGGGGAGGCCAAAGGCATTGTCATGGTAATGGCAGACCCCCGAAGGCTTGTTAGGTGTTCCACCCCTCTGAGATGTGCACAGGCAAGGGCACGCCTGGCTCCTTTGGAGGCCAACAATCTGCCAATCAGTTCCACCCCATGAAAACTAAGGTGAATCTGAGGAGACCTCGCCACCTGTATTATAATCTGCAGCTGTATTGAAATTTTCCTGGCAGGGCTGAAATGTTAATGTTTAATTTACTTGAACTAATGTGTCACAAAATTCCCATCTACACTGAGAATTCTGATGAACCTTTGGGTGGACGAAGAGACCTCCAAACTTTGATCCTTTTCATCACTGCATTTTAAAACAAGCAGCTCCTTAAGAAGGTTAAGGAAGCAATAATAAAGACTTTTTGGTGTGCATACATGATCATCCCATACTGATGCACTTCAGCTTTAATAATATTGTATTAAATTTTATTGTAACCTTGCTGACATTTACTGCAAGGGAAAGTGCGTAAGCTTAACAGCCTTATAAAATACAGCCCAGTAATGTACCTATAAAGCATAATATTTCTATACCAATGATGAGCTATTGCAATTGCATCCAATTTAGTGGCTCATTATTAACGAGCGCCATCACCTTCTCAGTCACATGCTCTGAAACACAGCCTGGTGTGTCGATGCTGTTTCACATTTCACAAGGCAGCTGCTCCAATTTCGCTCAGCAGGTACAGTGATCTGACAGTGGAAATTCTCTTCTCGCTGTGAATTAGCTGCAAAACGCACCTGGTGATGGAGAGGTGAGTCCTCGTGCACATCACCGTGACTCCAGTTTATTCAAAGGAGGGAAATTGGTTTGCACTACCTGAGATAAGGGTCATTTAAGCTGACGTGACTCCCTCAACTCACAAAGATAGCCTTTCACGAAAAACCTGTCCTGGTATCAAATAGTGGACTTTGGTGGAATTTAAGTTGGACTTTGGTGGAATTTAAGCACCTCCTTTCACAAAAGCACACCTGAAAGTCCCTGCATCCACAACCACTTGTTCCTACAAGCCCTTAAAACTCCCCAGTGAGCTCTCTGTGGCCTGTTCATTTTCTAACAGGAGATCCCAGGCTTTCCCAGACCATTCTGATGGGCCAAGGACCTGCTGGGATGCAGAGACCTGGCAAAAAAATAGCTTAACTGTCCTTATAATCCCAAAAGAGGTCTCCTAAGCAAGTCCTCTGGATGATTCCCAAAGGCACCGAGGACAAGGTGATGCCTGAAGTCAGAGCAGTTGTTCTTGTTAAAGAAAAGATGGACAGGGATACAAATTTCAGCCCAAGCAACAGGCTCAGTTGCCACCTCCAATCAGCATAACTTGTCTTTTCTTCAACAACCCTTTCAAATCTGAGCAAAACTCGGTGCTTTCACTGTCAGGCTGCAGATTTGCATCATTCACACACCAAATCCTGGTGCTTCCTGAAGGGCACAACTTTAAAATAGGCAGAAGGGGAACCCATCCACCCCTGATATACCCACAAGCTTTATGACTGTGGGTTCCACATCTCCTTCCTCCGCACTGAGACAAAGCACAGCAAAAAGACAATAGGACAAGACCCAACAAGATGCGAGGGGTGCCCCTGGCATGACCCAAGTTCAGAATGTTTGAGGACCTCTATCATATGGCAAAATCCCAGCGCAGTGAAGTCCTCAAGAGCAGCTGGGGATTTTCCGAGCTGTCAAGGTGACACAGCCTCAAAGCGATCCGTGCTGCCAGGCGGGATGAGACAAACACAGCTGGTACCTGGGAGAGATTAATTCAAGGAGTCATCTTGGCTGGAAGACAGGCAAAGATGTGGAGACACCGTGTAGATGGTGTAAAGAAAATAAGTAGTTCATTTTCTTCCAGCATTAAGCTGTAATGGCTGCCAAGGGGGATTACCGATATTGTTATGCCAGTGTCAGCACATGTTGTAGAACAGCTCTATTTTGAATTTCCATACTTGCTTAATTTAATGTTCAGATAATCTGGCAAATGAAAGACGAGCCTCAAAGACTCTTTCTCCCCCTCCTCTCTCTCTTTAAAAAAAATCATTCTATTAAGAATGTTAAATTCTTGGGGGCAAGAGCTGGCGTACATGGAGGGCACATACTAATCTCATTTATGCTGAGATTTGCTTTCTGTTAAGCAACAGAAAAACAGCTAATCAAGCATAATTCAATAATACATCATCTGCAGATGCAAAGACTCAGAAGATTGGTATGGAGCTTTGCCCATTTACATGAACTGATGATCTAGGCCAGGTGCAATTAATTGCACGTGGGGTGTGGGTGCACACCTCAGTTCCTCCTCTGATGGCTCCTCCTCAGCTTTGGGCTCACCGGAATCTGGGACAGCTGCCAGCACATGACTGAATGGGATCTGTGCTTCTCTACGTGTGTCACTGCTCTCTGGCAGCCAAGAGAGCCCACTTCCCTGGGCAGGGAACCCAGATGCCACTGTCCCCACTGCCCAGTGTCACCAGAGGCGGTCACTGCTTGAGGAAAATGTCAGGTAGAATCTGGGATCAGCTGGTGACACCGGCACGTCCTCTGCATCACACCACAGAGCGTTTCCAGACACCCTCAGAACAACTTCATGCTCCTTGCAGAAAACCACAGGAGGCAAGCATGGCCTGCTCAGCCACTGCTGGGTGGGTCAGCGTGCCCTTCCCCATCCCCACGCTCACAGCCACCACCCAGCAGGAGCTCGGGAGAAGGGACCCACCCGTTCTTGGCATGGGCCATGCCATAAGGAGAAAGGGTCCCTGTGTCAACAGCACAGGCACCCTGCAAACAGAGCAACACGTCGGCCCTGCGCCCTGGAGCTGCTGCCAACACCCCACGAGGCAGCCCTGAGTCCCAGTTCTGCTGCAGCGGATGAAAGGGCAACATTTCACACTCGCTGAAAATCTTGCTTCACACTAAACTCCTCAGAGCTGTCTGGAGGAAGCAATGTTGTTCTGTGGACAATTTCGATACTCCTTTTCTTTGTTTCATTCAGAATTCGAGCAAAAGTGAAAAGTGTTTGAAATTCCCTACCTGAAAGAGCAGAGTTGTAGTCCAGGGAGAGCTGCTGGGTACTGGAGACAGACTCCTGGAGCCCTGGGCTCCTTGTCAGAAACACTGTGCCAAGACCTGACAAAGAGGTTCCTTCAAACCTCTGAAATCAAAAACATCCTCACTAAATAGTCTGTTTGGCAAACTGGAAAATTCTATCCTCTAAATACTTTTTCAGTGTTACTATTATGCAACTTCATAGATCACAATGTCACACAATAGGGCAAAAGCCTCATGTTTCAGACTAACTTACAGGAGTCCAGGTTACACCTTTTGCCAATGCTTCCTCTGACTCATATCTGATCCACAAGGGAAAAACATTTTGGGAGGTTGGAGGGTTTGCAATATAAAACCTAGCAATACTCATAGACAGAGTAGCAGAGAGAGTGCTACGCACGAGGACCACAGGCAGACACACCAAATGAAACACATACAATCAGAAGAAAGGCCAAGAGATATTTCTCTTTGTTCTCCATCCCCTGTTCTGTTGTTAAGGCTCTATGCTAATTTCCATGGAATTACTACAGCACATTTGTAAACACACATGAAAAGCAGCCAGCTCTGCAGTCACTGCTGTCTTGGACTATTAAGTACAATATTTAGCTCAGCCAGATGCCACCAGAAGTTCGCCAAGCCCATAAAACAAGCTTAATCACATATTTTCGAAAATGAGGAGATGAAGCCATTTTGGAAGAGTTTACATGTATGTTTGTGCATCCGCTTCCTTCCATCTGGCAAATTCCCCCCCGAGGCAGCAAGATGAAGCCCAAGGGAGGGAGGGTTTGCGTTCAGTCACCTCTCAGCAGCGCCCTTCTGAAAGAGGATTGTTGTGAGGCCCCCTCAGCCAGAGCACAGACTGCTGCTAATGGCACAGAGGACTCCAGAAGACGCTGCTGTTGCTTTTGATGGCCCACAAGGGAAACCAGGACCCTCTGCTCTCTGCTGGGTGCAGACCTCAAGGGTGGCTGGCTCCAGAGTAGTGGGGAAGCAGCTCCACAGGTTTTCAAGGTGCTAAAACCCCACATTCCAGACACAGCACATTTCAAGCCTTTGATGCCTAAAGAGGCCAACCTGGAAACAGAGACCAGACAGGGGTAAGGGAATAAAGGTGGATATTTATTGGAAAGGCCTTCAGAGGCACACCCTGGGCAGGCCAAAGGCTGCACCCGAGATGGACCCCGAGTCACGAGTTCTTCACACTGTTACAGGTTTGGTCCATTTGCAGATCAGCAGAAATTCGCCAATTAAACTTTAGCTAATGATGGAACTGCCCCTCAGCTCGCCCCCCTTCTCAAGGTGCTGGGTTACACATTTTGGGCCTGGGACGGGCTGGGTGTCCTTGCAGAGCAGGCCTGGAGAGGCTTTGTTATGTCTGTGTGAGCATGAGAGAGCAGCAGCTGACAGGCTGCAAGGCAGCTCAGAGTCACACACTGGGAATGCAGAATTCTGAAAAATATAAGAGTTAAAACCTAAGGCATCACCTTTCTCTGCCCTTAAGGCAGCGGGCCCAGGTCCCACAGCCAGCAGATCCCTGTCCCATGAGCAGCCATGGTGCAGAGGAGCACAGGGGTGACCTGGCCAGGGCCCAGCGCTGTGCTCAAGGGCTCCTCTCACAAAATAACCATCAGAGTTGGTTGCAAGGCCCCAAGTTTGTCCACAAGGCTGAAAGCTTGAGATGCTTGGCCCTGCCCAGAGCCAGAACACATGTTTGTGGGATATACAAAGTGCTTGAAATAGAGGCCACAGAGGACCCATTAGAAATTCAATATTAGCTTTGTAAAATTGCTAATAATTAGCTACAGCTCTTTTCTCCATCACGGCAGCTGGTGACATGAAAGTGATTAAGTTTCTAATGAATAGATTAGGGTTACTGAATATATTAAATAACAAGGTTTTTAATCAACTGTTTATTGATTCCAGCAAGACAGTTCTGACGGCAAAAAAACCACTGGGTAGCAGTGGAATTTATTTATGGGCTAGTGTTCTACATCAGAAATAATTAGAAATAGATTATTTTTCACCAAATCTAGAGCTTTTTTCTCTTTGAGGCAGGTCAATATGGATTAAATTAACTGCAAATAATAAATTAAAGGAGAATTGAAAGCTAAATTCAGAGCAGAGAGCTGCTCGCAGCTTGGCAGTCAATCTTTGTTTGCAGTTGTTGGGGCAGAACCAGCCACATATTTATTGTCTGGTTTCAGCCAGGACAGACAAAAAGGTTGGACACCTTGGGCTAAGGGTTTCTGAGGCACCAGCCCTGTTGTCCAGTCTCGTGGGAAGGATCCATAAGGATCCTATCCCAAAAGCCATCTGGGGGTAGAAGGGCACTAACTAACCAGAAAGCAAACTTTTATTCGCTTGCCCAGTTCACTGGGTGCCACTGGGAGCCAGGTGAGCTCCCCTAGGAAATTCCTGTGGAGCCAAGCCACAGTCTGGAGCCCTGACTCTTCTTTTTGGATTGAGCCAGCAATCCCACCTTGCAGCCTGGTGCTCGGGATGCGGCTGACAAAGCCCCGTGGAAAAACAGCTTTTCAAGCGCAGCTGCATCCCTGATCAGGTGTCAGGGGTTGTGTGCTGCAAAGCAAAGGATCATCTGAGGGAGGTCACTCACCGCTGGAAAGTCCTGTCTGACCAGCAACAGCAGCTTCCTGCTAAAAAGCTGTGAACTTGACAGAGACCTCTCAAGTCCCAGCCCTTGGGAACGAAGCTCAGGAGCAATTTCTCTCTGCTCATCTTTCCCAGTGCAGCTCATTGATCTCCTAGGCCAGCCAGGAGACAAGCAGCACGTTCCACATCCTCCTTAAGCAATTTCCATTTCTGCTTCTGTCAGGTTCAGAGGGCCATGGCTGCATCTCTTCATGCAATAGGATCCAGGACGTTCTGCAGTTTTAAATACTCACCGTGGAAACCGTAGGAAAAAGAAGAAATCTTTAGGAGCTCTAACTTTTTTCATGGCTCCAAAGTGCAGAACAACTTTCTGCCAGTATATATAGCTACCTTGGGGTCTATTATTTTATTAAAGGATATTTGAAGCGCTCCATGACATAAGCAAATCCATAATATATATATATACAGTGCATATGCATATGGAGCCATTTACAGAGCAAATCTTTCTAGCTCTGATGGTTCATAATGTAGAAGACCTTTAGTCTGGCATTGAACCAAAGCCAAAAGCTTCACATGCTCTTTAAACCAGCGTTAACATAGAGAAGATGTTTTTGTTTGGAGCCTCGGTGGAAGCAGGATTTCATGGAAGGTTTTGCTCTCAAAATGGCATCAGTCTGAAGGGCTTGGGTTAGTGTGAGCAGTACCTGTATAAAAGGTGTGCAGAGGGGCTGCTGAGGTCATCAAAGGGCTATGATAAATCAGATTCCTGCGTTTGTCTGTGGGGAGCTGTAGAGCTGCCACTGCTGCACGTGTGCTGTGGGCTGGCATTTGGAGACAGAGCATGTGGAAACAGGATGGACCCGCGTGGCCTTCACAAGGACCACGGCCGTGCCCTGTGAGGGCTACAGTCCCCTCTTCCCTCCTGTTTTGAGTGCCTGCCAAGTCTTCTTTCCCTCAAGAAAGTTATCATACAGGGCAAGTAAAACCCAGCTGGCTTCCCCACCAGCTCTCCTCGCACTAAAGTCACAGTTTTAAGACCAGTGAGATGTGATTTGCAATTTTAATATCGACACTGATACCACCACTGCAATTTCACATTTATACCGTGTAACCAAGTATTTAGTCCTAGAAAGTTAGACACAAGGATCATCTACATCCCAAAACTTTAATGCAATTCCATCAAGTTTTTCACTTTTTTTCATTCTGCTGACTGTCAGTCTCTCAGCTTTTAAACACAGAAAGGGTGACCCTTATCATTCCCAACTCCAGCCGAAGCTGTGACCATCCTGAATGCTTTTATAATCTGAAAAATCTGTCACTTCACCCTGCCTTTGGTCAGAGGGAGCTCCATTAGTGACCATTCTCCAGCAAGAAGACTGACCATTTATTCTTTAGCCAGATCAAGCCCGGGGAAGGACGTGGCTTCATCTCCCACCCTAACTTAGTGTTAAGAACCTTTGATGAGAGCACTCAAGTAAAGATTTTTGGAAATCCAAGTAGGTTCTGCAGTTTGGATCGAGCTCGTTTGCCAAAAATATAAATTCAATGCAATCACCTAAAGCACATTTTCCACGGGGTGAGCATGAATGTCCTTTGGTGGAGGGAAAGCCAAACCCACCACATGGATCTTTACATCCAAGGCCCTTGCTTCAGGCCAGGGTATGACTTTAAAGGAGATCCTCTGATTTTCTGCAGAAGCTTCTCAATGTGTGAACGCATATCCAGACAACCACAGCACACTTGGGCTGGGATGTCATCTGGAAATCATTGCAAAGCACAGGCTGGCCCACGGGATTTCCTGCACTTCCCGCCTGACATGGGAACAGCCTGTTCCCCATCCTTCGGCTGCTCCTGTTCCCCGGCACATCAGCTACACACAGGAGAGACAGAGCGAGTGTCTCCACACTGTGAGCTGCCTTTTCCTGCTGCCCTTTTGAATCACTCCTTTGTCCCAGGCTCCCAGCACAGCAATTCCCCTGCTGGCACTCTCTGAGGAGTGCCCCTCCTGCCAGAACAGGGCGATGCTCCACGCTGGAGCACACACAGCCCACGGGGACCAGGGCAGTTTCCAGAGCTCTTGGCCAAGGCCTAAACCCAAATGGAATGGAGAGGTTTGGTTTTCCAGGTCTTTTTTTTTTAAACATACTTCGCTAAGCACAGAACAACGCAGGAATAGCACAGAATATAAACTTCTTTCCTTTTTCAATTAATTTCACAAACTAAACAGGATCCGTAGCCTTCCTGAGCTACCTCAGGGACTCCCTGGAGTGTCTCATATGTTCATATTTCAGCCTCCTTTCTGTCTGCATTTTATGCATTCCTCCTCTCAAAATTCTGAACTCCCTCTTCTCTCTCTTCCCTACTTTTAGAGAGGTTTTTACAGGCATTAAGAGGCTCCAGATGAAACACAAAGAGCCAAATTCTCTATTGCCGTATAATTTTAGCAGTCACTTCCACTACTGAAAAGCAAAATAAAATGTCAGTGAGGACATTTCTGATTCTTACTCACTTTCTGATAACTAATGGAGGCCAAAAAATGCTATTCAGTTGCATAATTCTCCTGATTTGGTCACACATATTGAAGGTAGAGAAGCAGCAGGTAATACGTGTTCTAACAGCTTTGGTAATTATCAGATGACCTCCCAGTCCTACCCTGCAGAAGGAAAGTCTGACAAAGCAGGAACATCTGGGTACAGGCAGAGCAGTTTGTGCATAATTACTGAACAAGCTTATTTACCATCTAATTGTTTCCAAGCAGTTTGATGCTCTCAACGCCGTGTCAAGAGCAAAGGCAGAGCACTCTACATGTTTAATGACTGACTCAAAGCCCCACTATCAGGGGTCACCCAGCAGTAGGAGAAGTAACACTCCTCCCTGAGCTTCCAGCCAAGCAGAAAACACCTCCAGAGAACTTTCTGCAAGGGAGTGGATGAGAAAGGAGCTAGAAGATGGAGACCAGAACACTGAGGGCCAATGAACGACAGACAAATTATGTTATTAAGAACACCTGAGTGTGTTCTCCTGAAGGAGGGTTCAGCTCATGCCATAAACAAAGGTGGAAGTGGCTGCTCAGCCCCACACCCTGAGCAGCTGCAGCCAAATGGAGGCCTGGATGGGAGCTGATAAAAACGGAGAGTGACTTTTTACCTGGGCAGATAGTGATAGGACAAGGTTTTAAATAGGATATGGTTTTAAACTAAAAGAAGGGAGACTTAGACTAGATGTTAGGAAGGAATTCTTCCCTGTGGGGGCGGGCAGACCGTGGCACAGGGTGCCCAGAGCAGCTGTGGCTGCCCCTGGATCCCTGGAAGTGTCCAAGGCCAGGCTGGATGGGGCTTGGAGCACCCTGGGACAGTGGAAGGTCTCCCTGCCCGTGGCAGGGGGTGGAATGAGAAAGTCTTTAAGGTCCCTTCCAACCCAAACCATTCTGTGATTCTGCTGAGCTGTTGGTCCTGTAGCAAATACCTCAGACTAGCTAAAATCAGCAACAATTCAACAATTTCTCACTGACAGCTAATGTGTTGCAAAGGAAGGAGAAAAAAATAAACCCAAACAAGCAGCCACTTTTTATTGCCACTTGAATGTCAGCTGGCATGCTCTGCCTTGGGAAAATGCTCCCTAATTATACAGCCAGCCTTCCAAACACACTCTTCAACTCTCCCACATGTGGCATTTACAGTTGCAGTAATAATACGACAGCCAGCCAAGAAGCAGAGCCTAAGCACACCTCTGACCTGCAAGTGACCCTCTAATTAGTGGATGCACGAGGTTAACGAAAGGAGCGCTTCTGACTGGAAGGCGTGTAAGCAGCGTGAACCCCGGCCTCCATAAACTGGGAAATCTATGCCAGCAGGTGTTTACACATTCATTAATGGCCTTGGCAAAACAGAGCCCAGCAGAAAAGCCCCTTCGTGGTGATATTTTGCTCGGAGTGGAACGAGAGGTCTCTTTTTTCTGCTCGCAGCAATTACTGCAGAGGCAGAGCGGTAACAATGGAATTGGGTGTTGTGTTTGGAAGCTGCAGGCAATCAATTCCCCAGTTGGCCCGGGATGCTTTGCCAGGGTTTGCCTACGATCACTACCAAGTCACAAATCCCTTGTTTTATCCCTCTTGCTGGTAGTAAAATGGCTCTGGATGCTTGAGATTTCGAGTGGATTAGCACTTCCAGAGAGCTGGAAACATTTGGAATGGGTTCGGAGGGCACATCTGGCCCAGCACAGCGGGGAGAGACTTGGACAGCCCCAAGGTCTGCACTGGGCCAGGCAGAGCAGTGCTTCTGGAGTGTCCCCCACAGCCAGGAGGCTGCATTTCCACCCTCACTCTTCCTCTCCTCCCAGAGGCAGAATTATAACGCAATAATCCAGAAAATCAGCACATCTGATTTCTCCCCAGTGCTGGATGGGCAGAGATGGCTCGGCCCCAGTCAAAGAGCTGTAACTCAAGCTACCAAACCAGAAGGTTCAGTGTAAAATGGGGTGAGATTTCCCAACCTGCCTGTCAGTGCTCCTATCAGGACAGAAAGAGAAGGCTGCTGCTGCTGTCTCCAGTCAGATACATCAAAGCAGCTCCCAGCTCTGTGCTTGCAGTGGCAAATCAATAGCAGGGTTATTACTACAAACTGCTGATCCCAGTTTCCATCAAACAATGACACGGGCATGTCCCAAAACGTACTCAATCCCCAGTTAAACCTCCTAAGGCGTGATCTAGAGCTGACAAGAAATATAACAGGTGAAAATTGCAGAGAAACTGATGTGAGCAGAGGCAGCCCAGGAAGGTGCAATCACAGCAGCTCACACGGGTGAGAGATGGAGCATGAGCAGCTTGTTATTAACAAAAGGGAGTTTGCTATTAACAAAAGGGAAACAGCTGTTCTTGTCAAAAGAGTAATTTTGGTGGGAAAGTAGTTTTTTGACAGAACACCAAAAATCTGGAAGCTACTTTAAAATTTTCTTTTTAAAGAAAAGAATAATGTAAATACTTCCAGCTCACTCATCACAACCCCAGTGGGCTCTGAGGATCTCCCATTTGAGAAAGGGAGTATCAGCTCTGTTGACAAAACTGATCATCTAAAGTCCTGCTAATATTTTTCCTGCAGAAATGAGGCATTTCTTGAGCAGCCCATCACTCCCAGAGCTGCCTTGGTGCTGCTGGAGTGACACAGCCCAGCAAGGGACCAGTGCCAGGTGTCCTGGCTTAAACCTGCATCCTCCAGCAGCAAAACCGCAGAGGAGCCAGAGAGGAGGATTTCACACTTGAGAATCCTCTCTTCTCTGGGCAACGCTGACTTCTTAGGAGAGAGAAAAAGAAAAGTCTGGTTTTCCTGGCAAATCCATGAGCTCTATCCAGTTAGTTGATCTCTGTGTTGCTACCAACATAAGGAAGAACTCCCGTGTTCCTCCTGCTTTCAGGGAGGTGAGGAGCAGAGCACTACACTTCAGACAGGCATTTTTCACCTGCATTTGGAAGCAAGAGTTCCCTCTGATCCTTAGTCTGAGGTGGGATTTTCAGCAAAGCTGCTCCCCCCGAGTTATGGGAAGCAGCCCCACGAACTTCTGGAGGGAAGGCTCCACGAGGGGGTTTCCACATCATCCCCAGCCCAGCCGAGAAAACCCAAACAAAGGCAGTGGTGGCAATTTGTTCAGCAGCAAAGAAAACAACCGGCAGGCAGAGGCTGAGAAATCAGAGCGGTTTGGAAGGAGGGTGACAGCCGGCACCAGGGGCCAGGGCAGAGATAACCCGGTGCAGTTTGCCACCCTCTTGATTTCAAACGAGGATAAAGCAGCGGAGTGGTTTTCCCTGAGAGGCTGGGGTTGAGTTGCCGGTGACTGTGGCTTATTGACTCCGCTCCAGCCGAGCAGGCACAGAGCATCCTCTAGAGGGGAAAAAAAAAAAGAAGGAAAAAAAAGAGCTTTCCCCCCCCCCGCGTTGGAAGATGAGGGGATTTTTGTCTAATCCCTAAACAAACACATTTAATGCCGTTAAAGACTCCCTGGCATTACTGACACGTATCGTGCTCATGCTGCTGCATGCAGAGCACAGGCTGGATTTGTTGCAGTGCATTCACAACCTGTCCCCAGTGGTAAAAACAACTCTCTTGTCACCATTCACTAGGAATAGGAGGAAAGCGGTGAGTTAACTTCAGGGAAATGGATAGTTTTAAAGATTTTATGGCCCAATGCCTCTAATTAATTTCATCGAACTAGTGCAAACCTCAAACCACACTAGTTCTCTCTTCTTTCTCTTCTTGTTCTACAACCTTTCTCTCCTTTATCCCAGTTTGCCTCTACTCTTCTTCCCAACAATTAGCCCAGCTCAAGAAGGAGCATCTTTTCTCTTGTAGGGCAGTAGGGAAGGGAACCACAAGGAAAAGAAGGATGACAGCTGAACAGGAAATCTCCTGACACTTCAATACAAAATATTTTCTTCTTCCCATCTTAAAACGGAAGGCACACACACAAAAGCACAAATATTCTATGAAGTTGCACAAGCCAACATCAACTGAATTGAGCAGGTTTTTAATTTTTTTTTCAAATGACACCAAAATAGTTTGTTTCTTCTCTTTTCTTTTTTTTATTTTTAAGAAGGAGAAATATTAACCTGGATTACAAATTAGTGATAATGCCAAAGCAACACAGCATTTATAGGAAAAGTCATTGCTGAAGCTGGGAGTATTTAATTCTGTAACATGATAAAAGTCTAATTATCCCTTAAAATCATCCCTTTCTCATTAAGGGCTATTACAAAAATGGTATTTCAAGACTTATATTTCCCAGACATTCCTGACCAGCTCTTCTCTGAGTTACATGGATAGAGGTGATTATGTGGTTAGGAATTCAAATCACTGACATGTTGAGTTGGACAGGGGTGGCCCAGCTCCAGCTTGTACTCAGAGCCTGCTACCACTTGACTCCTGCTCCACGGCCTGAGGGCAAAATGAGCTCTGCAGATGCTCATCCTTTGCCCATCACTGTGGTAGGTCTTTTGCCGGCTCCAGGTGAACCAGTGATATTCACAGTGATAAATACTTGCGAAGAAAACAATTTTGGAGAGGATCTGAAATCACATTTTTCTAGACTTAATGCAACACCTCTGCACAAAGGGCATCTCTGGCCCAGCTCTTCCCTGTTCCCCGTTCTCTGCAGCACATGGCTGCTCTGAGACATGGGTAGGGATCCCCTGGGCAATTCCAGCCTCCCCATGAAGCCTGTGAGACAAACAACACAGTGCAACTCGCCCTCCATGGAAGCAGCAGGAAGAACCAGCTCAGCCTGGTTCCTGAGGACTATGCCCATCTCACACCCTCCTCCTGCTGCAGCCTTTCCTCCTCCCAAAATCCCACCTCCAGCTGCTCAGGAGCCCCTCTCCCCTCCTTGATTTCAACAGCACGACCAGTATAAACAGCAATTCTTCCCTGGCCAGACCAGCTTCACCCTGCACAGGTCAGGGAGCAATTACCAGAGCAGCTTTGCTGATGGACTTGGGGGAGAGGATGGACAAACAGCCAGGAAAAATAACCACTGTTGCCAGCACAGCTGCAGCCTGAGGATAAGCCCCCAGCCTTACAAATACCCTCTGGTTTAGGGCACAGACACTTTCTTTAGGAAGTCTGATGAATTCTGGCTCTGCCTTCTCACCCTGCTCTGCCTCAGGCTCCCACACAGGGACCTGCAGAGATGAACGAGATGCCAGCACCTCACCGTCCCCAGCTCCTCCAACCCCAGCAGCTTCAAGCACAGAGGAATTGCTCCAGCAAAATAAAACCCGTGGAGATGCCACCGAGCCTGTGGCATCGCTGCAACGCTCCTGCTATTCACCTGAGCAAAATAAAGCCACAATCCTCTCTCTGGAAGAGGGAGAAAATGGTTTTGTAGGGCTGTAATGATGATGAGGAGTTCAAATCTAGCCACACATATAAAACTTTAAAACTCTTATAAACAGATTTGAAAGGGAGCCAGAGGCACTGGTGCAAATGTGAGCTGCTCCAGCACAAGGCAATATCAAAGAGGCAACAAAAAACTTGGGCAAGGAGAAAGAAAGGATCTGTGAAGGGTTTTCCATTTTTGTGTGTGCAGAAATAGCTTGAACACGGGATATTTTACAAGCAGGGAGAGATTGGGTTCATTTTCTTATTTTATCCGATTTTTTGCACTCCTGATTAATTGGTGAGCACAGCCAGAACGCAGACACGTGCCAAACGCAGATGTGTCGGGCTCTTCAGGTGGCCCCTGGCCAGGTAAACACTTGACCGCAAAGTCCACCTAATTTTAGTGGGCTGAAGTCTGGAAAAGTGATTAACTACAGAAAGGCCAGTGTATTGCTTTGTACCTGGGGAATGAGGGAGCAGAGCAAAGGCTCTCAGGTCCTAATTAAGAAGCTGCCTTTTCACTCGGTGGAAAGCCGGAGCGCCATGAAACGAAGGAAGCTGGTGCCTTTCCAGCAGTGCTCATAAAGCTGTCAATAAGTGAAGAAAGTGACCTTGATGGTGTGAAAAGTCATCTCCAAGAAAAAAAAAAAAAAAAAAAAAATGGAAAAGAAACCTCTTTGCTGTCCAATAAGGCCTAACAAATCATCCAGGAACATATAAACGGCAAATTTAACTGCAAATTAGCAGGGTTTAGGAAATCCAGACAGTTAGCCGGCTAGAAAATATGAAAATCAAGAGCAGGAAATTCAAATTCAGCAAATACTTTTGGGTTTTTTTTTCATCCTGGGCTTCTCTGTTGGGTACTCAAGACAGCAGGGGAGTTGTCCCTCTTTTGGAAGTGAAACGTTCCTTTTGGGAACACGATGCCAACAGCAAAGCTGCCAGGCTGGGTCACTGCAGGCACAGGCCCACGTGGGCACATCCCCATCCAAAGGATCCCACCGTGGGGACCTTCCCCAGCAGGATGAGGTTCTGGTGGGTTTCCTACAGATCCACGGCATGGCACAGACCTGGTTTCCAGATGTGGCTCCCGCAGCTGTGAGAAAAGTCCATCACCTTATCTTTACAGACTCCAGAGCTGCCAGAGGACTCAAATGGCTACTTCTCTTCATAAAATTAATGGTGTGCTTTTTATGGATTTCAGCTACAGCTGGGAGCCTGATTCTGCTTAGAAGGGGCTGTTAATACAATTACCAGGCTGGTTTTACACCGTAAATTCTCTGTTGTTTTTTTTGTGCTGTTTAGGAGTTTCATTTCGACGTGCCGTGGAAATCAGGTCGGGTTGTTACCACAGCTGTACCGAAGGCTGTGCTGGCACTTGCTTTATAAAAAAAACGTATTTTCAAGGTTTATAATAGCAATAAAATTTTCCCTTCTTGCCAAAACTTGGCATTGACACTTCAGCAGAGCTCCAGAGGACACTTTTTAGACAGTTTTGAAGAAAATAGGCACACACCCCATGCAGTTTTCAAGCACAGAGGTTTTAGGGGGCAGACAGGACTTGGGGGTTGTCTGGGGGCATTTCTACAGCGTCCACAGCGTGGCACAGGTTCCCCTCCCAAATACAGGCAAGCCCAAAAGGGACTTTAATCATTTGTCCTCCATTAGGAAGTGGTACCACATTAACTTAATTGCAAGCTGATAAATCTCCTGATGTGAATACAGTTATAAATGGGGGTTTTTTGAGGTGTTTTCCATCTTTTTTAAACTCTATTTCCTTACAGGAAAAATGAATTTTACCACTGTAAGTCCTTACACTATTATAATTATCCTAACACAATTTTGAATGTGCAGTTATTAAAAAAAAAAATCACAGTTTTATCCAGTGTGACCATATTAAATATTAAATATAAGCCACACTTAATCAAATGAGCAAGGAAGGGGGAGAGAGGAAGCACAGCTCAATTTAAGCATATTTATTTGCCACTAGAAAAACAATCAGGAAACAATTTTCTCCTCCCAGAAGGGTTTGAGATTCCCAGGCAAAATCAGATGAAAAGTTAATCTCAAGAATATTCAGGTGTTGAAAGACAGGAAGGAAAGGGGAAACTTTACTAGACGCATAAAAATGGGAGAATGTTTTGTTTTGTTGTATCTTTATGTGGCTTGTTTGTCTTTAGGCAAGATGCAATTTTCAGCCCAAACCAGATTTTTTAAATCTGTTTCAGAAGATGTTGATTTAAGCCATTTAGGAAGCTAAGCCAACACGAAAGGACAAGAAGAAAAGTTCTTGCAAGGATAAACCCTGTTTAGAAGCCAGGAAACCGGTGATGGTCAGGTGGATCAGACCTTGCAAGGAGCAGGGCTGATGTGGAGCCCTGGAGAGATCTGTGCCATTAAAAATGCATGTTCATAAATGATCCGGAAAAGGGCGTGAGCAGCGAGGTGGGAAAGTTTGCTGACAATACGAATTTGGAGAGCATCATAATGAACTCCAAAACAATTTTATGATACGTTGTCAGGTAATTAAATGGCAGATGAAATTCAACGCACGTAAGTGTAAAGGGAGGCACCTGGGGGAAAAAAACACATTCTAAACTTCCTGTGTGAAATGATGGGCTCTAAGCTGGCCATAACCACACAGGAGCAACGCCTTGGGTTGTGAGAGATGGATTTGTGGAACATCAACTCGTTGGTCAGCAGCAATTAAAAAAAAAAAAAACAGAAAATCGTTGGAAATTATTAGGACTAAAGAACAAACCAGGGAATACCACTACACTGCGGTGTAAGTCTGGGCTTCACCTGCAGCTTCATCCCTGTGTCTGGCTGTTGTTCCCTCATTTCAGAAAAGATACTGTGGTGTTCAACCCCTCACACCGTGACTTCATTGATTTGGGGTTTTGTCACCAGTTATGCAGCCGGTCAGAATTTCCCAAATACTAAGATTTCTGTGAATTTTAAACTTCAGGACAAAGATCAGCACAACAGATCTGTGACCAACACCACTGTGTCCACTACTGCGTCACATTCTGCCCAGGACACCGCGTGGTGGTAAAGAACAGCTGGACAGAGTTCAGAACTGGCTTTGATGGGCCACTGCTGAGAAAAACATCAGAAAATAAGACCAGAGGGCTCTGTACGGGAAAAAGCTACACAGCCATGTCTGGTCTGTCCCTTTCTTTCAATATTTTTTTTTCCTTACTGTGATTTTCCTTCTCATTTACCTCAATCAATCTCTTCTCATTTCCAGGCCAAAGACTATTCTGTAGGGATTTGTTGCAGTTGTTATTTTCACGGGACAGCAGCCACGCCGAGTGCTAAATTAATTAGCCATCACCTTCCACTTCCCCTGCTTAGGGCAGATTGGAACAATTATGCCTTTTTAGAGCCCACCTTCACCCCTGCCATCACCAACCTGCTCAGAGGACACCCAGCCAGTCGAGCAGGAAGTAAGAGTGAACCCTGAAAAGTCTTTGCTGTGGTATTTTTAGGAACAAGACCCCTACACTAAGAGTGTGCTGCCACTGTGTGTCCATTGATTATAAGGTTTGCAGTTTAAAGTGGAGTATGAGAGCTTTTGACAGCATTGACACAATGAAGGAAGAGGTGGATATGATCTCCCAGGTTTATGAAGGACATTCTTTTCCAGCAGACTGTGGTTTAACTGCATAGCTAGTAGAACCAGAGATTTCTGTCCCTCTTCCAGGTTTTTTTATCCCTTAGAAATGAGTAAGAGAAGCATCTGGTTTGCACGGGCAGTTCCACGATGGAAAGGAGAGCATTTGTAGGTCAGCCCTGAGGCTGGACAGTGAGCTCTGCTGAAACAGCAGCAGCAGAACCTCTGGCCACTCTCTGGATGAACTTTCTCCCTGTATCAAAACCTGGCACCAGTCTGAGCTTCAGCATGCCCAAAGATCCTTCTCTGATGCATTCTCTGGCTAGTCTGGCTTCCTGCCCTGCACTAAGTTTAGCCCTGGGCCAAGTTCTGATCTCATTCCCATCTCCTCACTCCGATTATGCTAATTTGGGCACCCTGTTACCCACATCTGTCAGCTTTTCGTGATAAGTGTATTTCTGATCGTTGCAGTTCCCCTTTATCCACAGCCAAGAAAACGCCTCCAGCAACATCTCCAGCAAGTCTGGTCCATATGTTTGGGGTTGCTTTTCTTAGCTAGTAGCTGTTAATAGAACAAGGGGTAGCTTGGGGACGAAAGAGACCAGAGGGGCACTGCCGAGTATCAGATGGACACAACGATGAGCATTAGAGCTCGTTTTTAGAGAAGAAAGACACCTCATCTCTGGAGCTTTCCAACACTGAAAATACCTGTGCAACTTTCCCACCCCTCCTGGCAGAAGTCCCAGGTACCTGCAGCCTGGATGAACAGAAGGCACTGAAAATGCATTTCTGTCCCCAGAGGCAGCGGCAGCAGCAGCAGCAGACGTCCTGTTCCTGGGGGGAGAAGAGAGCAGGGCAGTCTCGCACACCAACGTGGCTCTTTCTGCTCCTCACGGGGAAGGTTCAGGGCACGTCAGGGCATTCCCCTGCAAATCTGAAAGCAGATCTTTCAGGGCTGCTCTCTCTCTCTCCCAGGAACTGATTCCTAACCTGACCTTACCTTACAGCAGAGACCACCACTGTGAAATAAAACATGACTTTTGAAGTTGTGTTTTTATGATCTATGAAATCACCCAGACCTTTTGGGTAAATAAATTCTGGCTATGAAGCTGACCTCTTAGCTTCTAGCAGATCAGTAAAGCCTTAGGGTCTTTCATTAGGCTTCAATAACATCTAAAAATCCCTGTTTTCTAGTCTTTCTTAAAAATCCCTAGGAAGTAAAGTCTCATGGTAAATTTTGCTTCAAATATCGACTGGAGATACAAGTTATATATACTATTACACATATATATATATATAAGTGTAATATCTTAACTGCAGAGTGCCAGGGGCAAGCAGTGCTATTCACGCAAGGCTTTTGCAATGTTATTTCACTGCCGATGTTGTCTCTAAAATACTCTGCCTTAAAGGTTGGTTCCACAGCTCCAACCGATTTCAGTCACCAAGCAAGTGAGGGACAGCCTGGGACCAGGGAAAACATCAGATTTCCTTCCTCAGCCTCCTCTGTTGTCGGTCACCAAAGCCCAATTTGGCATCAACTGAGGGGCCACAAATAGAACCAGAAATGGATTAATGACAGAGGGAGGAAGGACAAGGGTGAAAATCAGATGCTGAAGAAGTTATGCAATGAAGAATGCCTGCAGTCAAAAGGAAAAGCAATATATCAACCTCTGCATTTCTTACAGCCAACATTCCAGCACGCTAGAAGGTGCAAAACAGAGCTCCAAAGAATCATGCAGTTAAGCTGCAGAACTGACTAATACAAGAAGTTCTTCAGGCTACAGACTCAGCAAGAATCAATACAATTTTTTATATTACTTATTAACATAAAAAAATATCATGTAAGGATACTAGAGCAGATATCAAACCCATCTAAACTTTTTCTCAGTAAGCTTGAGGCACAATCCTGTCCCAGAGACAGGGTACAAGACTGTACAGGTCTGACTAGTCCAACACGATCAATTGTGGCATGAGGTTTTCAAGCAAGTCTTGATTACAGTGAGAGGTCTAGTGGCAGGCAAGACCAGAAAGAGCATTCCATGATCAAGGGACAAAAATTCCAAATGCACTCTGCAGACCAATTTCTAGCACCTCTCTATCTCCAGAAAATGAATAACATTACTTGTAGAGCAAAAGTCCAGCTGTTGCCAATTATAACCCAGCATATCTGTCTCTTCCAAAAAAATGTGGTTGAATACCTCATATAAATCATGACTTTCCTGGAGTCAATGCCAATTTGCCGCTGCCCAGACTGAGCAGAGCTGTATTTTGGTCTGGTCAGATTACAGTAGGTGTTGTCCCTGTGCTCCTCAAGCACTTTGGAATTCAAACACATTGACATGAACCAAGAAATCTCCTGTTGGCTTCCCTTGTGCTTGAATCAGCCTCCAAATCTCCCCTGATGGAAGGGATGGGCAGCGAATCCTTTCCCCTCCCTACACGAGCACTTGGTTCACATTAACTCTAAAACCCACATAAGATTACAGAGGAGTGATTCCCAGGGGAAGGCAGAGAGGGAGGAATGGCAGCTCTCATGCAGCAAAGTCTTTATTAGGAGACTGGGGGCTCGGAGGTTGCCTGGAACACGCCCAGGCCTTGCGGGATCCATCTTTCGGCGTGACGGAACCAAGCACACCCCTGTGCCAGCTGGTTTGTGTAAAGCCCCTGCTACTGCCCTCCAGCCATCCCTCCAGCCCCCGGTATGACACTTTCCCAGCTTGCTGAGCTCACTTCCCCTTGGAAGCAGGAGTTTTGATGAAGTGGAGCAATGGTAACCACATGGCCTTATTCACCCTCCCCAAGTCATCTGCTCCAGCAGGCGTCTGCTCAGGGGATGCAGGATTTCACACATCGGCTTGTAAGGCCCCAGCAGAAAAATAAGAGACGCTGGGGATGGAGTGCACCTTGCTGCCTGCATAATTTGGGGGTTTGGTTGGGTTTTTTTTTTTCCTAAAGATCTTCATAGCCAATTTTCCTTCTGTTTTCATTTGTTGACTCAGCTGCACTCACAGCCCGAGGCGATGGATCTGGCCTGGCAGGGCCTTCATTCCTGCAGTTCTGTTGCTGGTAACAGCTGGGATCACTGCAGGTCTGAGGGTCTTCAGGTTCTGATTTAAGCAGAGAAAAGAAAAAACAAACGAACCCAGACTGCAGGCTAAAAACATCTCAGCCATGCAACACTGCCCTGCTCAGGATTTCCTCTTTTCCTCCACCCACATGTTCTTTAAGTCATCAAAGTTTGTTCAGCCTGAAGAAGAGGAGATTGAGGGGAGACCTCATTGTCATCTTCAATATCCTCATGAGGGGCAGTGGAGGGCCAGGTACTCTCCTGACCAGTGATAGGACGGCCTGAAGCTGATTTAGGGGAGGTTTAAACTGAATACCAGGAAAAAGTTTTTCACCCAGACGGGGTTGAGCACTGGAACAGTGGTCACGGCCCCAAGACTGCCAGAGCACTAGGAGCACATAGACAATGGTCTCAGACACAGGGTGGGATTGTTGGGGTGTCCTGTGCAGGGCCAGGAGCTGGACTGGATGATCCTGATGGGTCCTGTCCAACTCAGCCTCTTCTAAGATGCTGTGATTTAAAAAAGGGAGATCAGGACATGGTTGATAGCCTAACCAGAGCTATGCTGTGGAACTGAGGAGCAGTTATCAGGGTTAAAGGACTATTTGCTATTAGTTAACAGGTAATCTGCTGTTACCTGCCTGATCAATGGCTTATCCTGGACATTGCTCTAACCATGCCTTTCTATCACCTTCTGTATTTGAGACATACCCTCCCCCAAAATAAAACTTGACTGGCATTTGACTGAAGGCGTTATATGAAGCTATCCTCTGTACAGTCTTTAGCTGCAAATTATTTCCATCCCGATCCATTGCCACGGCCTTAATTTAAGAAGGGTTGCAAATTCCAGGAGTACTTTCTGCACCGAGATGTTCCTGCTAGTCACCCTCACAAAGGAACCACTTGAGCCTCAGCAACCAAGAATGGTGGGCTGAAAACAAGGAAAACTGTGGAAAATATCTGAAATCCTCTCATTAACTCTCTTCCCAGGACCTGATGAGATCCTTCACATCCAGAAGGCTCTTTGGCAAATGCCAGCTTCCAATGTGTACAACATTAATACACGGCTGGTGTTACTCTCCCTGAGTCACTTCTGCTCTAACACTTTCCCCTGTGAGCTCTGCAGGTGGGATACACACGATTTATGGGTACAGAATAACTATTTATTGGTCAATATCCCCCGCAGTTTTCCAGGAGTTAGATCCTCACACGCAGTGAGTTTCTGCTGGCCAAGGTGGAAATGTGTTCCCCTTCTTCACACAGGCTGATTCCCAGTCTTCACAGTTGCTGTCTTAGTCTATATTTTTTCCTTACAGTTTTATAACTTTCTTTTGTTTTATAACTTTCCATGTCAACAGTTTCCCCCTTGAATCCTAAAGTCATTATCTCAACAATGACTCTCTGTTTTTCCTTTTCCTACCTTGCATGCCTTTAGCCGATGGACTTTCTCACAGCTCAGAAACAATTTTCTCAGCAAAACAGAGCCAAGGTCACACAGCTGTGCTCCTCCAAACCAGGCCTTGGGTCTGAGAGAGCTGAATTCCTGGACTGCAGGTTACACTGGGTCATCTTGGCAACCCAGGGCTCGTTTTCCTAGCTTAAAAAGATCTCTGCTGATTCCCAGGGCAGCAATCTTACATGGCCCATTTGAACACTCGGTTTGGAGCATGAGCAGCCAGGACAGAGCCCCAAGGGCCAGACTAAGGCCAGGCTAAATCCCACAGCACCATGTGTGTGTCCCAGCACACGAAGGAGAGCCTGACGCAGACCCAGCCACCAGACCCACGAGCGGCGTGCGGTGACAGCGCTAGCGAGACATTTCCAAAAGGAAGAGACATCATTATGTCCTCAAGGCTTAAATGGGATGAGTGGGGAAGGACGTGTTGTTGCCATTGAAGAACAGCAGCCACTGAACGCCCCTGAGGTCAGTAGCTGCTGCCTGGGTGCTTTTCTTTCAAGGAAAAAGGGAGAAAGAAGAGGGGCTGAGCTCTCACAGAGCTCTGTCCTTCAAAACAACAGCTGGGAATTCGCCCCCAGGAGTGCTGTGCTGAGCCTCACTGCACCTGTGCACTGCACAGTTCCCTGGGCCAGTGGTTTTTGAAGAATAAGCATTGTGAGAGCTCACCAGGTCACAGACAACTTATCACCTGGTAACAATCCCATTGCCAGGATTTCCACTGCTCCTGGCAGAGTGGATACCTTCTACTGCATTTTCTGTCCTTGGAAAGGTTCATCTTCAGCAGCTTTCAGGCAGTGAATGATTCTAGGTGGAGGGATACACCTGCCAGGTAGTGCAAACTGTATTCCCACCCACCTGGAAGCATTCCCAGCCGGAAGCTTGACATTAAAACGTCACTCCTAGTCCTACAGCAGAGCTGGAAGAAAGCTGGCCCACAGAAAAGTAAGTTGCTAATACACCTGCTCCAGATGAGAGCATCAAGATTTAAATAGGCAGCACATTTGCATAATACCCTTGAGATAAGCAGCACTACAGCAAAGCCTTGCAATACATGAAGGATTTATTTTGTGCCTTATCCATTTCTGTATTCCAGAAGAGGCCATTCATCATTGTGCCAATACTTCAGAGATTTCACTGAAAGCTCCAACAGCTCTAGATTATCAAGGAATTATATATTTTTCCCAACTGAATAATCATTCCCAGAAGCCTGCGAGGAAAAATAAAAATCGCATTTTCATCATGTAGGCTAATGACACTGCAGGAGATGACATTCACTTTTAATGACTGCCCAAAGACACTGAAACCTCTCCTTTTGACCAGCTGAATGGATTCATTCATTACTGCTTCATTTCCATCTAGATACACACTAAACATCTTACAGACACGTCTTCCTCAATGCCCTGGCTAAACAGGACTTCTACAAAAAGAAAAAATTCCCAGAGTTATTCCACTATCACTGCAATGAGAGATTTGTCCCAGTTCAGGAATAGGGAATGGATATTCCTGTTCTTACGGCCTCTGCACTCAGCCTCCTATGCATGGGTCCTACCCCCTCTGCCACTCTGGGGACCCCACAGCCACACCACGGCAAACCCAGGCTAATCCTTGCCTGAATCCTTGCCACAGGGATCCCTGGAAACTCACCATTGCCTTCCCTGGCAATTGAGCTGGCCCACAAGGAACATGTCCAGCAGCTGGAAGCTGGACAGTGGCAATGCATTTAATCCAAGGGTGACCATTTTGTTCACCAGTACAACATCAGAGGAACCTGGGAAAGCCAAAAAAAGCTCAAAACTTGGGGACAGGTGGGATATTTAGAGAGGTAGAAGCTTGTATTGCAGTGGTTTGAGGGCTTAACTCACTTAAGCTCCTCTTGAGACTGCCAGGCTCAGATATATGGTGATGAGGCTATAAAACTTTCCTGTTGAGACTAATGTATTGATCAATCCAGAAGCTACATGAAATTTGTCCCATCTGGAGAGAACTCCGTATGAGATATCTTGCCGTCAGTAGTCTGTGATAGCCTTTAAACCTCCAGCCCCTGCTTTGATATACATGTGGTTTAACTCAATCTGTTTCCCTTAAACAGAAAAGTGAACACATCTGGCAGTGACGTTTAGACTGGGAAAACCTTTTGATAAGGGGAAAGAGGTTGCTGTATATCAAAAACGCCCTGTACCATCACCGCTGGAATCAGTGGAACTTATTGCTGTGTTATTCCTTTGCTCTGAATCTTCTACTGCTTCTGCAAAGAAATCTTTGGAAAAACATTACAGATAGCATGCTTATGCTTTAAATGGATGCAGTCATGGATCACAGACAAAAAGTGTGCAAAAATATCAATCCTATGACCACTCTTACTTGCAATACCTGTTAACACTCAAAAAACCCCTTCAAAGACCAGTAAATAAATATACACAGCCACTCAAAGCAGGAAGCCAGTGCAGGAAGTGGAACTACTTCGGGAGCTTCCTTGCTCTTCTGCTTTCAGCCTGAGTGCTAAAATCAACTTGTTAATATGGATCCTGTGGCCTTGCTGTGAGACCATGGGCCTGTCTCTGCCACCCGGAGCAGTGACTTCTGAGCCAAGTGACCCTCACCACCCAGGCCCAGCCACGGTGCAGAGCTTTCAACAGCACAACAGGCACGAAGATACGTGCTGAAAGACCTCACGAGACAGCTTGTAGCACCAGCCAAATCTTTATCAAGCACCAAGGAATCCCAAGGAAAGATACATGGTTTGAGTGCCCACAGCTATGGGAACTATTTCCTGTGGTGGGCATCAAAGAACCTGGCCCCAAAACTATTCACAGATCTGAGTCAAATCCAGGGAGCCATTACCAATCTGTGAGCAGCAGCATTTTGCACAGTCACCTTCCGTGTGGGACCTGCCTGTTTTTGTCACAAGCTGAGATGTCTCTGGAGACACGCAGAGATGGAACAAAGGGGCCCAAACCAGTGCAGCACACAGTCAGGCACAGGACAGATCCCAGCTCCCCCATCCGCCCCATCCCACAACCCAGGCTGGATGACTTCATCCCTTCTCACTGCACAGATTCCCCGCTGGGCTGGTTAGCAGGACAGATGTGCACTGGTTTACGGCAGGAAGACTCTTTGGTAGAGCAACAGCGAGAAGCATAATCATTTTTTAAATGAAAACTGATCCAAACCTGACAGGGATGCCAACAGAGACTGAGGATCCCAGAGGAGAAGGCTTGCTTGGGAGATTTGTGGAATTTCCTGCTTCTAGACCAATTAGAAATAGTACAAGATCATAACAATATATTCTGATGACAGTGCACTGTGTCACTCATCATTTTGGCCCGAAAATTGGAATTAGAGATGAAATAATGGGAAGAAGAAACTTTTTTTCACACTTGCAAGGTTTCCTCAAAGACTCTTCAGGGAGATAGGAGTGTTGTTCTTCCATCTGTATTCTCTCACCCATCCCATCTTTATAGATGCTCACCTGGCAAATTACATCTGTTTCTGGAACGTGTTCTCAGGAATTTGAGTAAAGGATATTATAGTTATAAATGAGAACATCTACACTGCCTGGCAGACAGCGCATTCACTGCGTTCAAAGAATTAATCAACACATTTCATAGAGCCTCAGGGAAAAAAGGGAAATTCAAAAAGGGGTCATTGATCCCTGTGGATTAGGTGTTTCACACTGCTAAAATTTCCGGTCACCTCATAATCTTTCATACATCAAGGCCATCAATAGCCCTGGGAGATAAGGAAGAACTGTTATCCCACTCTTCTGATGGGCAAACCAAGAGATGTAGAACACAGGTTCAACACAAATCAAGATCTTGACCACTGGCTTTGTAAACTCTTGGTGGATCCCTCCACACTGGGCAAGGCTTCCTCTGAGTTCTGCTGAAACTTAATGGGCCCCAAACCTTTCACTGCCTCAGTTTGTGAGCTGGGAGAAGCGGTTTGTGCTGACTCAGCTGCCATTCCCCACCCATTCAACCCTGCACGTTGCCATTTCCAACTCTGACAGCGCCAAGGCTCCTTCTGCTGTACAACCCGAGCAAAGACTCACGTCTGGAGTGTTAGCACTGTATAATCACACAACAAAAGTAAGGCTCACAGCCCCCAAGACCCTGTGGCATTGCTGAACCACCCATAAGAAAGAAATTTTTTATGCCTAGGGTGGTGAAACACTGCTAGGAAAGAGGTTGCCCAGAGAAGCTGTGGCTGCCCAGGCCCTGGAAACATCCAAGGCCAGGTTGGATGGGGTTTGGAGCAACCTGGTCTAGTGGAAGGTGTCCCTGCCCATGGCTGGGGCTTGGACTGCATGACCTCTAAGTCCCTTGCAACCCAAACTGTGCTGTGATTCTATGATCTAACTTTGCTGCTGGAAAAAGGGATATGTCCATAGGAAAGGTAGCTAAGAGATGGCTGAGGGCAGCCAACATCATTTATACAGCCCACTCCTGCCTGTGTCTGAGAGGCCCTCAGGAAAGCAAGAGGCTGGGAATGGGCTCCAGGCCAGATGCTGCTCATGAGGCAGACACTGGGCAGCCCAGCTTGAGACTATTAAACAGCAAAATCTCATCACTGTTTATGGCTTGGTCCAGATTCACACGCAAGCCCTGTGTCCCACTCTTCTGACCCAAACGTAGGCAGCAGGTTTTCAAACTCTGGACTCAAGCCCAGAACAGAATTTTCAAGCTCTAGCCACCTTTTTTCGCTGGTGCTTTTGCATTTCTGATGTCAATATCATTTTAGGTAATAATATGTTTCAAGTCAATTCGCTGTCTGGCCTTCATACACGTACAAAGTCTGACAGGCAAATAAAGAAAAGAAACATATATTTGATAGATTTAAAAGCTGTTTCCATTTGGATTTCCTTTTAATAGAAACATTCTGTTGATCTTTGGTTTTGTGGAAGTTGAGGGTGCTGGATTTTTTTAATAGAAAGTAATTCAGGGGCCACATTTACTTTAATGGGGTCCTGTCAATCCCTTCAAATACTGCCTTGGAAAACTGCAATTAAAAAAGTATTTCAAAACAACAGGACAGACACTAAGTGGAAAGGGTAGATTGCAGAAATAGCCCCCAGCTCGTTGCCTGGGTTTTTGCAAATTCTGCATGATAGAAACATGCATTTAAAATACAGAGGTGAGTAAAAGAAAACAGAGAAGCTTCAAAGGCAGAGGTCATTTGGGTCCTGAATAACCCAGGAGTCGTTGCCATCGAGGACTTGAGAAGAGCAGTACCTAGCTGGACTAGAAGGTCAAACCCATGAAGACACAGTGACCAAAACAGCGCAGGAAACCTAACCCTGATGGGCAAGTACAAAAACATTTACAGATGCCTTTTGGCTTACACAATTCAACATTTCAAAGCAGTCTTTGATAACAGAGTAACACACCCGTCATGTCAGCATCACTGCAGCAAAAGCCTCTCTGACAAAAAAAAAGGTCCCTAAGGACTAGAATGCCACTTCTAGTGTCCAAGGGATTATTAAACATCTGATGGAGAAATGGATTTACAGATAGAGAAAATTGCTGGGTTTGTTACAGATCTTGCTGAAAAACTTTATTTTGATGGATCTATGTTAGCACAAGTATCTGGCACAGAGCATGATGCCAGCGAAGTTGTTTCCATTGCCCCTGCCCTTCCCTCGGAATGGTCCAGCAGAAGCTTTGCTGCTCCAGAAGGCAGCAGAGCCAAAATCCTCGGCGATGATCTGCCACAGAGAAATGCTCAAGGAGGTCTGAGCTGAAGGCTACACCCACCTCCATCCTTCATGTGAGCTGCACATCAAACACACACATAAATTAGCAGCAGCAGGGTTTCCAGGAGCCAGAGTCTGGCAAATTAGTTCAAGGAAAGAGACTGCCAAATGTACCAAGCAGGAAGGCTCCCAAACCTGCCTTGAGTTTCGTGCTATTCTTTGATTATACTGACATCTAAAGGTCACCAGATTAACTGTGTTAAACTTCCTGGCACATTCTTTCTGCTTCTGTTTCCCTTATCTGATGTCATCTCTAAAAATCAATGAACATTTGCTACGTTGTTAAGAAAAATGGAGAACTGGTAATACATTGCAGATCTTTCACTGGTTTGGTTTTTAAATAAAAGACTTACAGGGAAGAAAAAAAACCAACAGAAGTCTGTCTGTTAGTACCAATATATCTGAAGGATCAAGAAAGTATGAAGGATCAAGAAGGTAATATACTATTTATCATACATCAGAACTGGCAACCTGATTTGTGATTTAGTTCTGTGTTACCCCATTGGCTTCTAAGAAGGAATTCCAGGTATTCAGCAGTAAAGGAAGAATGAATCTGGCTCATATATCATAAGTTTCAGCAGTAAATCTTCCTCTTGTAACAATTCCGTGCAAGAGGGGACAGAGTTCTGTTTGCACAAGCTGAAATCCCATTTTGTGCCCTGGAACCTCTCTTGATGCCCCATTCAGTGTTACCAGCCTGCAGGGAAATAAACGGGGAGCCACAGAGCAGCTGCCTAAAGCAGCCATCCCACAGGCAGGGATCAGCCAAGTTTTACCCACATTGTCCCTTGGTGTCACGCAGCAAATGCTGGTGGCTGAGCTGGACCAACCCAGTGCCCACAATGGGTGAAAGCAGCTCCACAGCCAACTGGAGCCACAGCAGCTTGTGTTGGTGGAGCCAGGAACCAGCTCTCCAGAGAGGGGTAAGGGGATAAAGTCACAGCCCTGCCTTGGTCAGCCCCGTGTCCTCCCACAGGCAACAACCTGGAAAAGCCAGGCAAATCCCCAAAGACCCTTCAAGAGGAAAGGCAGGTCTCAAAAAGGGTTAAACAGAGGGCAACAAACTTATTCACATATAATGTCTCCAAAGGGGGGACATCCAAATTAAACAAGTGGTTTGCTCAGCCTTCACCTCCTGCAGCTGCTCTGAAGGACAACAACCCCCTGAGTTTCCTTTCTGCAGCCAAAGCAGAGCCAAGAGCTCAAAGCTGTGCAGTCCAGGAGCCCCAGACTCTGCCCCCAAGTGCTTTGAACATGTATAATAATAATAATTGTAGCAGTAGTAGTAGTAGTAGTAGTAGTAATAATAATAATAATAATAATAATAATAATAATAATAATAATAATAATAATAATAATAATAATAATAATAATAATAATAATAATTAGTTCTGCACACATGGACAGAAAGCAGCTATCAGCTTCTCAGAGCCAGCTCCCTTGAGGGGATGAGCACCCTGCAGTCAAGGGTAAACACCAGCTCATGAGCCCCCTAAGCCAGGCTGCCATCAGCAGACTGGCACTGAATTAGACACTAATCAGATTAGGATAAATTGCTTTAATCTGACATTCAGGAGTGAAAAGCTCCCACACCTCCTCTATGGGGGCAGAGCCCAGGGCTTTGAGCGACCCTGACTGCTGCAGCTTCACACCCAAACCGTGAAGTATTTGCCTTATTCTGGCCAGCAGTTTTATCGTCTTAATCATGGATTAAACAACTGTTATTTGCGGGCTCAGGAAAGAAAGGGATTGGGTTTAAACAGGCAGAACAGGGGATGCTGCTCGATCTCACAGCCAAAACAGCGTGGCTGGGGAGAATGTCCCCAGAATGGACGTGGCAGAAAGTGGAGGGGCCTGAGGCAGCCAGGCTGAGCAGGGGGAAGCAGGGTCAGCAGCACACACGGTGGCACCTTGGAGATGCCCAGCAACACCCATCAGACAGAGCAGACACCAGAGCCTGCAGACCCAAGCAGAGATGCCCAAAGGAGCGCACACCTTGCTGCAGGGCTGCCTGAACAGCTGCCTCAGCACCCCTGAGCTCTGCTTCACACACACACAGTATCTGAGAGCAAGAGCAGCAAAGCCTGGGGTTTGGTGCTTATTAAAGCTTGAAAACATAAACACACACACAGAGTGCTCCTCATTTCCTCCCTGCAGTCACATCTTTCCACTCCTCCATCACCTGCTTGCAGCAAAGAGCCATGAGCCCAGCAGCTCTGGGACCTCTCTCCCACCACCAAACCCTGCTGCAGTCGGTTCAAAGGCTGTTTGAGAGGGCTGCCAGCAGAAAGCAGCAGGCTTGCAAACACAGCAGCATAAACCTTGCTTCCTTAGGGGATGGAACAAAAAGAGCAGCCAAAGATGAAAGCAGAGAGCACTGCTGCTTTGTCCTCTGCTGCAGTCAGGCACAGCATCAGCCCGGCAACAGCGCCAGAGAATTAAAGCCTCGCTGCTGCAAAAGTGCAGTTGGGTATTGTAACTCCACAGGTACATCATCCCAAACACCCAGAGCAGAGAGGCTGACACGGGACAGACGCCTGCTGCTCCCCCAGACCACCACAGAAACAGCCAAACAAGCACAGGACAAGCACAACCAACACACGCTCCTTATTTATGGATGCTCATCCTGCAGAGGCTGTCTCCTCCTGCACAACACACAGGCCCTGAAGCAGATCTGTTGCTGGTAACCAGGCAAAACATTCAGTGAGGATCACTGGGATTTTTGCCCAGATAACACCTACAGGACTGGGCTTCAGGGGGTTTGGTTTCCCTGGCAGACTGATGTCACTGCCTTGCTCAAACAAGGGCTGGAGTTGCCTTCCTTGCCGCGACCTTCCCTAGCAGAATTAGGAGGTTTATTTGTTCTAAGACAAAGTGTGGTGACACATTAAAGATGCCCTCATCCCTCCTCTTAGATCAGCCTGACATCTGTTTCAAAAATGTTATGAAACACTCCCCGACCCCGCTGCGGAGTTGAACATTACGGAATTTCAGCAAGACGCGGTTCAAGCGAACTTTCACCTCCAAGTGAAAGTCTGAGTGTCAAAAGCGAAAACAAACCCTTCAGAGCCTTTCACTGGGACAGACCTTTCAGTGACACTGGATGCAGGCAAATAATTGCAGATGGTATTGTTGTGGGGGAAGTATCACCTGCCACGAAATCTCACCCTGAGCGAACGTTCAGTTGTTGTAAGATCATATCGCCGTGCTGCTTCGTGGCAACACAGCCAGGCTGGAGCAAGGTCATTCCACAGGAAGCCTTCACACAACAACAGGGTTTTGTTCTTTGTGGTTAATGGTACTAGAATGGGGCGTGGAATTAAAAAAAAAAAAAAAGCATAGCCAAATATTTTTGCTACAGATAAAGCAGGCTTCAGTGAGGGGGAGTGCTTTTTCCATATCCACTTACATTAAGAAATTTCAAGTTTATAAGGGAGAAACAAAAGCAGCAAAAATGTGATGTTCGGTGAAAATGAGAGGGGGGAATGGTTAACAAAAACATTTTAAAGCTTGGTATATTAACCATGAAAAAAGGAGAATGTTTGCCACCTTAGTGGAATTTTCTCACACAAAACAACCCAAGAATTTCCGTGTTCCTTGCAAAAATACCTTTCTCAAAGCCCCTGGGTGATGCAAGATTTCCACTTCTTCTGTGGAAAGGAACCTGGATAGTATGTTTTAGCCACGTAGAGGGGTTACAACAGAAGAGTGATGCCAGCAGAGACACAGGAACACACTGGAAAGCATAAAGAGGATGGGGATATCTTGGTGAGGGTCTGGAGAGAGAGCAGAGAAAACTCACGGTTCACAGTGAAAAACTGAGGATACCATGAGGCTCATCCATGATGAAAGCTGCTGCAAACAAGCTCCATTTTGGACTGAGTCTGCTCAAGTCCTCACCTCCATAAGCCATCCTTCAAATTTCCTTTTTTTAAAATTATTTTTTTTAACCTGCCTAACTAGTAATGCCCCGCCCCCAAAAAGAAAAACCCTAAAAAAATATTGTACAACCTGTTAGCAGCTAAAGAAACAGCCCAAAACCACGTGCCCACAAAAGCAGATGACTGTGCTTTTAACTAAGATTCACAACTTCTTTTATTCAAGGTGGTGCACTGCAATGAATTCATTCATCCGCAGGAATCGGCTCACCCTGTGCTGCCTCCATCATCCAGCCTCTCTGGGATAACAACAACTCCATCCACACCTCGGTGCCTTCCACCTCTCACCGTCCCACAGCCAGCAGGGTGAAGCGCTGGACGGCCTCGCACGAGCAAAGTGACACCGGAAAACATTTTTGTGACTTCAGCATCATCCTTAAATTGGAGTGTCTGGGAAAACTTGCTCGGCACCGAAGTGTGAGAAATACCAAACTGCCCCCAGAGGAGCTCAGTGTGGGATTACAATTCCTCCAGCAGTCCCCAGCTGCATCTCTGAAATGAGCAGGCACCCAGGGCACATCCCTTGGGCCAGCAGCACACATGAAAACAATGGAGAAACTGAAAAAGTGCCCCTCCCTCCCAGTCACCCTCACTGGGGAGCCATTAAGTGCCTCCTGCTATTGCTTTTTTAAATTTGTGGGTGATTTTAAGGGCCACAGAAGGAGATGGATGGACAAAGCCACCTCCTCAACACCACATCAGCCCTCGCTCCGGCGTCTCCACACACAAACACCCTGCCCCTCCTGAGCCTCATGGGGTCCTTAGGTGGCTCTGGGAGATGAAATCCCTTCAGATGAGCCCAGAAGCAGAGACAAACAACTGCTGACATAGCACAGATGCTAAACAAGAGAACGGAGAGCAAAAGGGTTAACGGGCTTAGATACACTCTTAAACTGAGGATGGTCTCAGGACCTCTGAACACTGTCTGCAGATCCAGCCTATCAGTTACTGGGAGCAGGGCTCCTCAGCCCCTCTGAGTCCTCTCCAGGACTAAAACAACATGATTAAGTTGATGCACATTGACCTCTGCGTCACGTGTCACCACCTTTATAGGGATGGATATCTCTGCCTTAATGCAGTGCTCTTGCAGCCATATGGCCTGATGATACACAGCAGGGAACAGCTCTGCAGGGGGGTTTGCAGGCATTGAAAGCTTGTCTGTGTTTCCCAGCCATGTCAGGTGGACAAATAAACCATTACCTGTGTCTCCAGCCTGAGCTTGGCCTGGCCAGTAAGTCTGGAGCTGGCCTGCCTTCTCCTCCATCTGCTCCCTGTAGTGGCCAGAAAGCACCTTTGTGTGCAGTGGTATTCACACAGAAGGAAAGGGTTTCAAATCAAAAAATAACACTAGACCCTTCTAAATTGAGCCAAAACCCCAAAGAGAGTCTGAGAGTGAAGTGTCCAGACAAGCTTTGGAAAACCAGCACTTACAGGAGCACATTTCACAGACATTATCCTGATTAGGACTGAAAGCTTCTAGAATTTAAACACGTGAGTAACAGCCTGACTTAAAACTCCTTACTTAAGGCTGTAATGGACCCCAAATCTCCCCTGAGCTCAGGTGAGAGTGTGATCTGTAGTACCCAGCAGGTCTGAGCTGCGTTTCCATATCAGAGTAAAAGTCAGTCTGGCGGTGATGCACTGCTCCATCTGCAGTATGGGCCATGGTCAAATATCAGAAGGCAGCTAAAAGAGTTCCTGAAATGCCTCCTATGTGCCATCAATCTGGAAATCTCTCCGTTTCTAACCAGAGAGAAAGACAACTGCCAGCCCCAAGACTATGGGCAAATCCTGAGGGAAGGAGCTGCTGTGTCAGCACAGCGAAGCTGATGAACCCTCTTCCTCAGGACAGCCAGCACCATGGCATCAAGATTGTATTGCACTTTTTCTCAACAAACATGTTTAGATAGAGAGGATGAGAAAGGAAAAAAAACCTCTGTGCCTGAGCCTGCTGCAGGTGTGATTTGTGCCTCGGCCGCCAAGCAACAGGCAGCGGGCTCGCAGTGTTATGTAGCCAAGGCAAACAAGACACAGCAAGGCCCGATTTTGGCCCCCTCAGGATCCATAAAGTGGCCTCTGGGAGCTGTTGGGGGCACGTTATTCCTAATTGTGTCTTGTTTAACTTGGCTCTTTAAACAGCAAAGCTTTTGCTGTCTTGGCCGGAGTCCTCAGTCTCACACCTTGGTGGGGCTCACCTCTTTTCTTGGATTGGTAAGTCAAAGAAATCCCTTGTGCTGACACATGTTAAATGTTTTTGATCAAAACCCACTAATTTTTATAAGAAGTAGTTAGGATGACATGCTGAGAACCTCTGCAAAGCATAGGGAAAGTTCTTCACACAGAGGACAGGATCCTCCCTTTCATACTCCAGTTTCACTGATTGCTACCACCTTTGTCTGGATTTTCCCCTCCTAACCAGCAGCAAACAGAGACCTAGGCCCAGCAGAGGTGATGGACATCCCTCTGCAAATACAATAGTCTTTTTCCCAGCAGTCTTATTCCTCACTGCAGCCACTGATACACAAAGTGAGCTAAAGAGAGCCCTTCTGAGGAAGAAGCACCAAAACCTTCAATTTATGCTAGGCCAGCGGCATCCTTGACCTACAAGAAGCAAACAGCTGGTATTTTTCACACAGGAATAACACTGCACCAAACACACTCTGCAGTGGCAGGACCAGAGCCTACTCTACTGATCCCAAGAGGGTAACTCCCCTTTTTTGCAGTCATTTGCCACCAACCACGTCAAGAAGCGCAGGGATGCTGAAGCCTCTGGACCAGGCAGCCTGCAAGCAGCCTGGAAGCTCTGTGAAAGCATGTGAAGGCACTGGCACTGGGTATCTTCCAGACCAATCTTTCCCTCTGTTTTCCCTCCACATTTCTTATTTTGGCCCAGTGGGGAGCACAAGGGTGTTTGCTCAAACCGAACGGATCCAAGTTTGAAAAATGGAGGATGAGGTGTGATGCTGTCAAGCTTCCGAAGTTTGAGGGATTTGTTAGTCTAGTGCAGAGATGAAGAAACTTGAGGTAGAAAAGACAAAACACTCCAGTCCTTCCTCCTGCAGACTTAATGAAAAGAACATGACATTGAAAGAGAAGTTCACTCCGTGGCAAGCCCCAGGCTGGGCAGCACAGATCCTGCTGGCCCCCTCAGCTCTGCTTGCTGCAGGAAGGGCTCAGGTGACACTGCTCTGCCCTGCTGGGCTGGCTGCAAAGCTCAAAAGCAGCCAGGGCCTGGAGGGATGCCATAACATCACACCTCATCTATGTTTCAGTCTATTAGTGACAAGGTCAGAGATACAATGGTCTTGAGGTCCACTGCTCGCATCCTCCCAACCCCTCGATGGCTCTGTGACCTTATTCCCCCTCTCACCTGCAGGTTACCCAACCAAATCCCATCCTTCTTACCCAGAAGAGCTCCTTCAGCCATCTCTCCACTCTTTCTGCAGGGGCCAACCCCCCCAGACTTCTACAAGTGACCTTTGCTGTTGTACCCATCACACCTGCCTGCTCTAGAAGACAGCAGTTGGGGGTAAACACTCCCTTTCATTCCTGCAGCAAAAGAAACCATCCCCTGCCTGGTCAGTGGTGTGCTGCATGCAGAAGCAGTGCAAAAATACACTGGTTTTCCCTGAAATAGGAAATAAGCTGACCACAAAACCCATCAGTTCCTTAATGCATTGCAGGTTCCTCTCTGATGTGCTCAAAACTTTGTCAGCCCTGCCAGCTCCCAAGCATCTTCCTCTGGTGTGTGTGTGTGTCTTGGATTGTCTTTTCACAGGGGAGTTCACTGGTTTTTTCTAGTTTGCACCTCCTTTCCTTATTTCTGCTCTGTATTTCCCACACTTTCTGATCAGTCAGTACACTGAACACAAGAAATGGAAACTGGATAAATCAGCATCACACCTTGTCCAACGACCTCCCATTATAACCACCTCCAGATGCTACACTTAGAAGCTGCAAGAAATTCCATTGGGGATGGTTATAAAATTTAAAGCATATCTATTCCATTCCTCCATTATCAGGTTGCAATATTTCCCCTTTTAGCATCAAATGCATACATAATTTGCAATACACACAGCCCTCATCCCAAAATAGCAGGGAAAATTCAGAGCTGGGCATTTCCAGTACCGACAGACCAGACCACACCTTACACAAAGCCAAGGCCACAACACAAGGAGACCTGTGGCATGAGAGAACACAAGATCTTGTCCACATAAAATAACCCTCTTCCTTATTTTTACAGCAGACAGATTTCTCTGGACCTGCTTCCACTGGGATTTTTTTCCTTCTTGGAAAGCTTGCAGGCAGAACTACACCAGGGTTCCCAGCTCACCGTGTCCTGTGATATTAGTGCTTCCTGATGGCTGCTGGTGAGAGCCTGCATACAGCACTTCTGATTATATCAGTGTCTTGAAGGCATCTGTGATTGATTTACACACACAGCTCCTTCACTTCTGTCACTGACAGCCAGTGAGGCTCAAATTCCCAGCAAAAATTCCTGATCTTAACCCATAAATTCATCACCTTGCACTTATATGTCAAACCACTTCCATTGCTCCCCCTCTCCAATCCTCCTCCTCTGCTGATGCCTCCCCACAGTCCATCATCAGCAACAGCTTCACTAATGGAAATATTTAATAAAATCAGCCATAAAACGCACTTCACAAGACTCCACCTCACAACACATTTAGTCCTGACAACTCCACTATCAACAAAATCCGTCACATGTCCTTTAAGCAGCTCCCTGTAGACCAACTTTTAAAATCTTGCTTTAATCCCTTTTTTCTCTGTCTAAACTAATAATTTCCCATGTGTCACAACAACAAATACTTGGACAGTCACAAATAAGATCCCTGGCTTTTTCTAGATGAAGATGGTGTCATTTACAGAGGTGTCACATTTAACCAACCTGATGCTCCTAAACTGAACCTGGGTGCCATCCTGCTTTCCAGTCCCCTATGTCTTTCACAATCTTGTCTCCAATATTCATTGCAAAGCTTTTCCTTCTATTCAGGTCAAACCCGAAGGGCCTACGGTTATTCACTACCACTAAGTCTTTTGTTACAGTCACTATAAAAACACAATTAAAGCTGGATTATAGTATGCTTATGCAGAACAGTATGTTAATCCACAAATGGTCCTGTGGAAGCCACATTTGGAGTCAAATCCTAGCTGGTGCAAATAAGAAAACTGGAATTGCGCCCAGAGGAGATTAAAACAACAGCACCTCGCTAATTCACACTGAAGGCGAGGAAACCACATTGAATATTTCCAGCTAGAAGGAGTAAGAGAAGTACAAATAAATGCATCACAAAATGCTCTCCTTTTCAGTTTCAAGTAGCAATCTCTGAGCAAACACCGTGGGGCACTGCAATGAGAGGAGCATGCTATGTTTAGCTAATGAAATCTTGCTAACATTAGACGTGGCTACAGCATCTGTTACTAAATCTCTGCCGAGGAGTGTACACAGACCAGCAGTTTCTAGAGGGCTTGTAAGAAAAGCAATGTACTGAAATGAAGCTTTGTCAGCTCCTATTGTACGTAAACACAACATTAAACTGAGGCTTGATATTTACTGCTGTGTCATCTCCACAGGAGATCATCAGTGCCTGAGGTGAGCCTCAGGTGATGCTAAACACTGGAGCACCAGAAATTTCACTGACTGTCCTTATTACTCCTCAGAAAATTTTCAATCAGCACGAAGGAAATTATGCCCAAGGCTCAGACCTGCTCTCATGAACTCAGCCTGCATCCACAGCATGGCCCGTTGGAGGAAATTTTCACCTTAAAGAAACTCTTCAGCATCTTCCGCATGCTGAGCATCGATCCCACAGACCCGTCCTGCAGGAGCCCCTTGCCACACTTGCCCCACGGGCTCACTGCCCCTGACCAACAGCAAAGCTGTGCAGGTGCAGCAGAACCTCACACAAGAGAAGAGAGAAATGCAAAGCCACAGGGAGTTTGTGGATTCACTCAGCCACTCAGCAGTGGTATTCACTTAAATGCAGGAAGCCCACAGCAAAATATCAAGTCCCTGACAGTACTTTCTGGATACCTATCTTTCATCATCGTGGAGTTAAGCAGTAACAGTCAATAACTCCCTGGCATCTTGGAGAATATTCATCTGCACCTTGCTTTCTAGCCAGTTATAAAATTTCTGCCTTGCAGGACCCTGGCCATTTTTTGTGCCAGTTCTGCCTTCAATTTCACACTTAATTAAGTCCCCGGATCAAGTCTCAGGATGGATTGCTCACTAGATCAGCAGCCAGAATTGATGTCGTGTCTAACTGATGGGGCCTGAAGACAAAAAAAGAGAGAGAGCAGGAGTGATAACAAGAGAGAGAGAGGGAGAACAGGGAAAGCTGCTTTTATTTCAGGGTTAAAAGCCTAATCTTCTGCTAAAATGGTATCACATGAGAGGGAAAGAGTCTCTTATCCATGTGATACTGCTGACCCAGCCTTGGTTTAGAGGCTGTAATATAATTCCAAGAGAAAATTATGTCAGCAAGTATTCTTCAGAGACAACTAAAAGGAAACAGAACTCAGAGAGAAGACAGCACGGGATGGAAAAGGGGGCTGACCAGTGCTCCTTTGTGGAGGAGCCACGCTGAACCTCTGGTGAGGAACAGTGTGTAACCAGACAGGGGTGATGGGAAAGCCTGCAAGGGCTCAGTGTGATGAAGTGCTCAAAAGCTTGGGTGTTTCCTCTGAACTTTCTCCAAACTCCCCACTTTAGGCCGAAAACCTCATGAGCTAAACCCTTCTCAGGAGACATCTGGAAGTTCGTGTTCTTTTCGGAAGCATCACGAGAGGGGTCACTTTTATTGCTGCAGTTTGGCATTACAGTTTCCAGCATGGTCAAACCCAGGAAGGCCGAAGGCAGTGGAGAAGCAGAGCTGACATTTTCTGAGTGCTGTGAAAGACTGAATCTGGGTCACAAGTCCTTCAGGTCAGTTTTATTGTGGGCACACACAAGCAGTTTTTCATGATAAGCAGAATACATCCTCTCTTGAGGGCAATTCAAACAAATAATAAGGCGTCTTCCAATGTATCCCAAAGACCCTGGTAGGCTGGTGATGGATAAGGAAACAAGAGAGGACTGTAGGGGTTTCCAAAGCTCTTTGCTTGTCCTATATACAATAATGTACCTATGCACTGCTGTCTGGGAAAATTGAAAACCAGGCCATTGATCATACTGATGCCATGATGACTTTTTGCTTTTTCTTTTATACCCCTTTTATACACTCTCTTATACAGCTTTTATGTATTCTCAGTGCTTTTAGCCCACACAGTTATAATTCTTTAAGTTTGATCCCTTCCCTCACACCCAATATCCCGTTAAGCCAAGAGCCCAAACACCCTGGAAACCCCAGACCCCGAGGGCCTCTCCAGAACACATTCTGTAAACAAAGCCAGGCCCAGCCAGGGGAAGGTTCCTCGCTGAGGGGTCTCGCTGGAGTCCCTCCCTGGGCAATCTTTGATAGATGTGCTAATTAGCAAGGCCTATAATTGCACACACATCACATCGTGGGGGGCCATTTCTCCGGGGGGCATTTCGGGGTGCATTTCGATGTGCATTTCGGCGCCCCTGAGGGTCCTTCAATAAACACCGAGGTAAAACCCTTTTTCCCCTCTTAACTGTGTTCAGCTCTCTTCATTTTAAGACCAGGAAAAGGCGTCAATACTCAAGTTTACTGAACAAATTACTACAACAGCTGAATGAAGAAGTTCCTCCATGAACAACTCACAACTCCTTTCTCTAACTCATTTATTGACTCAGCTCCCCACCAACACACTAGATAACCTAGATATGATAACACATCCTAGGTACTGCAAACACTACCCAGCACCCATCATATCACCTGCTTTTTCTTCACATTTTCTTCATCTATTGAAATGTCACAAGAATGAATTTAGAGGTCTTTGGCACAAACCTTTTGCTGATTGGAGCACATTCCTGGCCTCAAAGTAAGGCTGCAGATTCTGGTACTAACCACCTGTCCAGAAAAGTGAAAAAGTCTTATTTATTAAAAGTAATTAGGTGGTTTTAAGCTGGCCACTTGCCCCAGAGCTATAAAGGGGCTTTCAGTTTGGTATTTCTGAATTAACAAGCAGAGAAAGACAGGACAAATTAGAAACAGTTAATGAAAAAATGTGGCCCTTCAAACAGGTTTTGCTATCAAGCTTCTGCAGAAGCATCTTTTCTATCTGCTCCCATTTTTAGCCACACAGAGAGGTGGTATCTCAGCATCCATGAAAGGTTGAGCCATGACCTTATCAATGTGCCCACCATGAGATACACCTTCCATCCTGCAACTCCCTGGCACCCCGAAATCTACAAGTGCCAGGGCTGAGCAGATTTCCAGTACAGGAATGCTGTAGAGTGTTAACAGCAAAGTACCTAAATTCAACCCCCAAAAAATCACAGTATCTGAGGGGAGAGGTTGGAAAAAGCCATGAAAACTCATTCATAATTTCTTCAGGAATTACAGGTTTGTTTTCTTGGTTTTGAAGCAAATACAGCGACAAAGAACATTTAATGCCTCGAGCATGTTTATCAGAACCCACTTGTTCAATGCAAATTCTGTTAATTCCAGGGAATCTTATTCCACTCTTCCTTGAACTGAAGGGAAAAATGGGATGGACTGAAGTGGCCAGAATGGTGTGGGTGGTCAGGGTTATCCAGATCTGCCCCCAGCTGTAGAAGATCAATACTTCTTGCAGTTCCCATATGAAGACAACCGGTTCCATATGAACCCCCAGCACAGATCACACCCAGGTAATGATTCCAGCACCAAGGAAACCCCCTCACACCCAATATCCAGGAGAAGCTCTCCAATCCCAGCAACACGAGCTGAAGAACACGACACGAACTGCACACAGACCCTCAGTGAACTCCACAGAATTTTGACTGGAAACTGCTGATAAAGCCAGGCAATAACTCACCACCAGGTCACTACAACTCTTTGCAGGAGGCTCGAGCCTGGCCTCACATCACCACACTGTCGGGGACAAATGGACATCAATTGGTGCCACACGGACCAGATCCCCTGAAGCTACAGCAAGAATTTGTTGCTGCCTGAGATTTCCCTTCAATATCCTGCACTTTAACAGCACTCACACACACAGGAAGCTGTGTGCTCATTATTTTATTTGCTTGCCTGTTTCTAGAGGAAGGGGGAAGCTTCTCTGCAAGCCATCGCCTTTATCCTGACATTTGGATTTTGTGAAAGCAGTTTTGGATTGAGCCTTGAACAATGTTCTGCTTGCTCTTTTGTCTCCTTGGACACACTGGCAAATTTGCTTCAAGCTAAAGCAGGAATTTAGCAGGGTGTGAAGGGAGCACTTAGTGCAGTGAGGCAGCTGGAGATGGAGAGCAGGCGGTGTGTCACGGTTTTTAATTGTTCCTGCTGTCAGAAAACAAACTGAGTGCAGTAGCTCATATTATTTCCTGCACAAAATCCTAATCGTTGCCTGCAGGGGATCCATCCACCGGCAAAGCAAAGACTTTACAAAATTCTGTGTTAGATTTAAACTAAGCATCTGCAAGGTTCTGTCTTGTCTCACCTGCCTGCATGGAAAGCTTTCACTCAGCCACTCTGCCCTTTGTTTGTTCCTATCAGGGATTCACACCTCATACCAACGTGCCTTCAGAAAAGGAACAGTTTTAAGATCCCAAATATGCTTTTTGTCTGTTTTTAGACTGTTTTTTTCTGCTGACCAGAAGATAAGAGCAGCTGCTTCACACTCTAATTTGTACTTCACATTTTCAACGTAAATTACTGCAAAGACACCTACCTACATCCTTGGGTACCTCTCTCCCCCTCTCTCCTTACAAACTTAAATTTAAGAACATGTAAATAAGTCTTTTCACATTTTCTGAAAAACTTGGACCCAGTGCAGGACCCTAAACACTGTAGTGACAAGACTGCCCCAGCTGTGGGAGAGATGGGCTTTAATCCTCTCTGGTGCAGAAAAGGATGGAGCAGACCTCCCCAAACTCCACAGACACATGAGGAAAAGGAAATGTACCTCAACAGGCAGCACTGGAGGCAGAAATCTCTGCTGAACCTACACCTGAGCAGATTACAGGGGTCACATTGGGTATATTATTCCAGTTGGTATTTTGAGAACTGAAAATCTGAGAAGAGCAAAGTATACCCACAAGAATCACTCACAGCCATAAATCCAAGTATTTGAACTTATAGCCAGCTTTTTTTTGTGTTCATAAATCAAGCAGGGAGAAGTAAAATCTTTGAAGATTTTCAGGGAAAATGTTATTATGAGTTTAAAAAAACAGAAAGCAAATTTCGTGGCTAGAGTTGAACTTTTTGGACGTAGACTGAATGTGAATGAAGGGAGCAACTTTACAGTTCTCGTGATTTCACTCTGCCAGTCATTTCACAGAACACTGAAGGGGAGCACAGGAGGTGAATTCTGAGCCCTGAGGAATGAAGAACCATGGAATGGTTGGAAGGAGCACTCTCCTCAGGACAAACTGGGAAACAGCCGTATCCTCCAGCTTCACAGCTGAAGTAGGATCTGACTGAGAGGCAGAGGGACACGCACATCCTCTCTCTCCGAACATTTGACACATCTATATGTGTCACAGTCATCAAGTATTCGGCCACCACCTCCCATGGGAGAGGGCAGTGCCAAACCCTGCAGGAATTACAGGAGTGGACTGGGGTCCACAAAGCTCTGGGGGCGTGGGAGACTCCTTCCCTGGGCCAGTGATCCCACGAGATCCCACAGCGTGAGGCCCACGGGGAGATGCTTATCCTTGAATTTCTCCTGTTCTCCACCGAGAGCCTCCTTGCCTGCTGGTGGCAATAAAGCTAACAAGGAAATTGATTCCATATTTCAAAATATATTCCCTTCGGTCAGGCTTTCTCTCCAGCAAGAAAAGACAACATCCTGAGGTTTTCTCCAACACCTTGAGAGAAGTGATTCACTTCCCTGTATTTTCATGCCAATAGACGTTTTTGCTTCAAAAATGTTAATCTATTTAAAAGGTCACTTTTATTTTAAAAAATTCTTTATGAAAGGTTTCAGAGTACCTTTGACACTGGATTACATCACGTTTCCTCTGACACCTGAGTCACAAAATGCTCAGAGCAGGATTTCCAAGGCTTCCTTTTATTTTGTGTTCCCATGAATTCTACTCCCACCACGATCAACAGGATTATTGCCACAGGTTTCAAGAGGAGCAGGACTGGCAAATGCTGAACACATTTGAAGGCCCTAACCTCGAAGCCAGCATTTTCCAGTCAAGAAAACAGCACTTTGGTTATCAATTAATATGTCAAATGAGAGGCCCATTGTGAACAAAGCAGGCTGGTAAATGAGCCCAAAAGAAAAAAAAAAAAAAAATAATAATAATAATAATAAAACCATACTGTAACATGCTCCCTACAGGCTATGGCAGCTCACTGTGATGGATTTGAGGTGGCTTAAGGCGCCAGTTAAGTGAATTAAAGCAGGGTCAATGAATATCCACAGAAGAAGGAGGAAAAGGATGCCGTAAGGCTGTCTTACTGTCCTGCCTGTACCCCAAAACAGGACCAGTTCTGCCCATGTCTTTCCTGCTACACATTTCCCAAGGCAATTATTAGGCAATTTCACTTGTTCCACTCTTCTCCCAAGCTCCTCCAGAGCTCTGCTACCTCCATGGCTGGACACTCCTTCCCTAACACCCACCAGTTACAGCCCCTCCTGTAAAGCAGACCTGGGGCAACACAATCCAGAAGTTCTCCTAATCCTCCTTCCAGCAGCTTTAGCACTCACAAAGTCTGCTTCTCCTGTCTCCTCTGTCTTCTCACTCTGAATTAAAACACCAGAATTTCTCCTCTTTTATAGGTCACACTTTCCCAGGTCTGTAAGCACCCACCTGCAGACTCTTCTGGAGGATCAGTCTTTCCTGAATCCTTCACTCAACCCCTTGCTCCAAAAACACTCCAGTGTTCAAAGCCAAGAAAACTCCTTATTTCCCCTGATTTTAAGAGTAAAGCCCAACCTCTCAGCTCAAATCTCAGCATGATCCTTCCCACACTTCCCATGATCCTATCCTCACAACTTTCTCCTTCAGTTTTGATCACAACTCTTCGACCCGTTTCAAAGAAGGGTCCGTTTAGAGCAGCACCTGCAGTTTCACAGCTTTGTGGACATTTCTGATGCAATCTGGACATGATTCCATAAAACTTTTGGCCAGCACAAAATCAGCCAGGCCTGGAAAGCACGTCCTGGCAGCAGGATCAGTGCTCCTGCAGCTTAAAGCCGAGTGCTCTACGTGCTGTTAGTTAAGTGGAAGATTCTTTCAGAGCAGTATTAAGGTTTAGGACTTATAACTGAAGAGCTCTAATCCTTCCCAGTAGAGGCCAATGGTGCATGTAAGAGAATTAAGCTTGAGATACATTCAATCCTAAACACTTCCAAGTTGCAAGCAGAAATAGATCACAATCAAAGCCTGCAATTCAAAGGTGCTTAAGAGAATGAGCTCAAACGCAGGCTCTGATTTCGGCAGAACTGTTCTCCACACGTCGTGAGTGCCAGATCTGGATGAAGATATTAAAAAGCAGTTTCAGTCCTTATCTTCAGCCCATCTGAAGATCAAAGAGAATTGGAAACAAAAGCATTCTGAGGCACTGAAGTGATACATTGGTAATGAGTTTCTCCTATTTTTTCCACACACTGGGGATTTTTTGAGGAGGGGAAGGAAGGCGATTTTGGCAGGCTGTTAAGAAGCGAAACACATTTTAACACATTTTAACATATTTCATTACTAATTTTCTTCCCTCTTCTCCTATTTTTCCTCAATGAAATTGCTGAAGAGATCCATGAAATTACAGGAGATGCAAATCCTTTATCCACAGTTTGCAGTTGCTGACATGCAAGGTGCTTAATATGTAAATAAATTGGGCTTGGCTTTTTTTTTTCCTTGCCAAAGCAGCATTGGTCAGCAGATAAACAGCAAAAATGCAGCCTGTGTGGTGGCCCAAATAATGAATTCCCACAACCAGGAACCTTCTTGAAGCATCTCTTCAAGTCTAACTCTGATGGGGAGTGAGAGGGACGGGACTGCTTCATGAAACAGTGACACGACTGAGAATGAAATTCAACTCCAAACCAGCTGCCATTTTGAAAATCACGCCTCTTGATCATGAATTAGTGTCAAGGCAGACGATGGGGGGTGAAGTAGGGAAGGAATGAGTGAAAGAGAGCAGAGAGGGAGAGAAAAAAGCACGGAGACTCTCCAGAGGCTTATGAGAATCACGCTGGTGAAGAGACTGTGCACACAAAACCATCTCCTTCTCAAAGTCGGCATTTTGCCAAAAAAATAGAAAGACTGTGATCCCTAGAAATGTTCCTGTCTGCTGGCTCCTAGAGATAAGGAAGTGATATTTCACAGTCTGACACTAATCATATTTGGGCATACTAAGTAAGGACAGTCCAGGGGCTTTCTTTGCAGCATGCATATTCCAAGTTCAAAGCAAAAACTCGTTACTGTGCCTAAAAAATCCTCTTAACTCGGAAACATGAGAAAAAAAGGGAAGAGAAAGAAGAAAGTGAGGGAGGTGCTTGGAGGGGGGGGGGAGGAGAAGTGTCCTTATCTTTGCATTGTTGTCCCTACCCAGGCACATCAGTGATGTCTGCTGCAATATTTTACCGTGGGGGGAGATGCTCCCCTCTTTTCCCTCATCCATGAAAACGTGAGAGGAGGTTTGCTAACGCAGTATTTCATGGCTGTGATTTACACATCTGAGTTTTCACTCCATCTAAAGGCAGAACAGCCACTATGGAGCCAGTTCCTGGGGTGAAATCAGTGGAATTATCCCCGCTGGAGACACAGCTGGCCCTGCTTGCTCCTACAGCAGGAAATTGCTCACCTGGCTCAGCTGCCCCCTCTGAACAGAGGTCACTGTCCCCTCTCTGGTCTGGGCTCCTCATTCCACTCTGCTTCCCACCAAAAAACAGCCACAACAAAATATCCTTCACTAAAGCTTGAAACAGACAGCTCCTCTACAGCGGCCTGGGGCTGAGCACAGGCTGGGATGGAGAGCTCAGGAGAAAACCTGTCCCAGCGTGGAGCAGCGCTCTGCACGTCCCATGAGCAACCAGCCCTCAGCTTCCCCCGCAGGCTGCTCCCCTCCCCTCCCCTCCAGCTGTGGCTCGCAGGGTGCGAAGGCTGCAAACACAGAACGCCTCCAGCATCTCCGGGCAGCAGAGGAGGCTTCATCCAGTGCAGCCCTCTGCAAAGTCACAGTCCTTACCAAACCCATCCCTTTGTGGTGCATCTCCACCAGACCCCACCTGCAGGGCTCGGACTGAAAAGATGGCTTCAGCAAACAGTGTATTAAAACTGTGAATCAGTTTGGAGAAGAGCCAAGGAAGGTCACGATGTTGGATCTCAGCGTTACCCAGAATGAATGTTTCAACTCCCCTTTTGCCAAACTGTATTTTTAGCTGGAGTCTAACATACTTTTAATGAAGAGGATGAAATAAACCCCAGATGAACTTTGATTTGTTCCACAATTGATAATTCCCACATATTTAATTTTTTATTCTGCCCTGAAAGCCAAACTAAAACCCAGACTGCTGCTCACAGCATGAGGTGGAGCTATCACAAGAGAATGGCTTGCCAGAAGTATTTCTCATCCCTCCCAATCTCTTCTGAACACCTCAGACTAAGTCCTGCAGACTGATCCAATTGTGAAATATCTCTGGTCAACCTGGAATCATTCGAAGAACCTCTTTGTTTCGCTGAGACTAACCAGCTACAACTGACCATTTCAGGAGCAGCATCCGTGGTCTGGAATCCTCAAATAGGGGAAGATTAAAGGGAAGAAAAGTGATTAGGATTGAAGCCTGGCAAAAACCCCATTGATCCCTCGGGAGCCATTCAGGGAAACTGCAAGAGGTGGAGGTGGATTAACTTTTTTTATTTCAATTACGATCTTGGAAGCGTTCACACGACACCACCCATTGCAGTGTCTGGATAGAAGAACCAGAGTTTGTTTCCACATGCTAAAGCTCATTGGGGTTTCACCTGAACCACCACCTAAGAGCTGGCTCTGCTCACCAGGGCAGACTTGTCCCTCAGCCCCGCTCCTAAATGGAAACTGACTTGGACACGAGCAAACATACATCAGGATTTAGAGTATTCCCTGGCCACATCTAGGCTAATCCAGCAACACAACATCCTCCCTGGAGCCCACACTGCTCATTCCCATAAATCTGGGTGTGGAGGAAGGCACTCTGAAAGGTACAACCTGATCTTTTTTCCCAATGGGAAACACACCCCTCGCTCCAGGCTTATTAAATTGTGCCATGCCACTCACACGCTGTTCACTCTGAGTCCAAAGGCCAGCATTTCTTACATCAGCTTCCCCCATTCCAAAGACCTCAGGAACTGGAAATGTTCAGGTTAGGGATGAATGGGATTCTGTGTGTTTGCTTCACAGAGAAAAATCCCTATGCCTTACCATGCTAAAATAAAATCACCATCTAGAGTCCTATTCCTCTGCAGAATACCTGCCCTCGGCTGTCTGCTGACCAGCCCAGAGTCTGCAGGGACAACAGGGAGCATTGCTAAACCCAGTGGGGAATTTCTTGCAGAAGACACCACCAGTTTCACACAGCCACATTCCAGGCGGCCACCAGTGGCCCCTCAAAAAACACTGCTGCTGTTTCTTTCTGTTTAAAAAGCCTGAGATTCACTTCCTAGCGAGGTAAGCCTGGACACAGCTACTCCTGAACCCCGGAGCTCCATCAGCAGCTGGCCCTGGGCTGTTCCCTGTTCCTTGTCTCCCGTTGTCCACGCAGCAAACACTGCAGGGAGCGTGCCGTGCCCCACAGTGAGCTGTGAGCACCTTTCCACCTCCCTTATTATTCTGATCATCAGCTTAGAAAATCAGTTTTACTGGAACCCAGCCTTCTAGCCACACAGAACACAAGGAATGAGATTAAGAGGGATTACTTGTTTCTTGCAAGCGGTGAGGTTTGATAGCTCAGACGGGCACTGCCTGAACATGTCCTGCACTTTGTTTGAGCAGTTCTTACCCCCCAGCTCTCGGAGGGTGAAGGTTTGTAGGGATAAGCCATATGCCACGCAATCAGGATTCCGCTCCTGCTTGTTGTTCACACAGTTTGGGATGGTCTTTTGAAAGTTTGTAGGCCGCTCTGACATTTTTCTGTATCTTCGGGCAAGACTGGATGTTTAGTAGTAAACACCCCAGAGGGGGAAGGAAAGCTTTGGATCTGAGTGGAATGAATACAAACTTCCCTCCAGCTGAAGCAGGGAAATCTTTAGAATTAGGCTACCCATTCCTGTAACAGAGTTCCATACAAAGGCCGTTCACAAGGTCCAGATGCTCTCAAGAATGGGACACGGGCTTTTTGTTCAGACTCCTTTGTCATTTTGGATCGAGTGTTCACCTGTGTTGCAACAGGATCCATGTGGCTGATAAATATAACCAGTTGTACCAAATGAAATGCCTGTATTTTATGGGATGTCAGAGGAACAGGTCTTTTTCAGGAGGCTGTTCCAGGGACTCTTACTTGAGCAGAGACTTCAGGAATCCACAGCCAGCATCCCCTGACACACCACCGAGGCATCTGCAAGACTGACTGCTCCACACCAGTGAAAAATTCCTGAAAGCACATGCAAATACACAAGCCTTGAGTGGACCTGACCCCAACACTGCTCCTCAGCCGATCTTCATCTTAATCCAGAAGTTTAGCTGGAACAAACACCTCTGCTCTGCATCCAGCCTGGGCACACATCGTTATCCCACCTCGCTGCTGGAAACACTTCTCATATCCCAGAGATTCATGGCCACAACATATATTCTGGGATCCAAAAGGAGAAATGCTGCTTTTAAAAGGGATATTTGCAGTGGCAGAACCAGCAGCCCTGGAACTTCCTTCAAACACGGCAGGACATCTGTGCATCACAAGCACCCCCCGTCCCACCTTCTCGAGTTATCCCCACCACGCTGAGGCATCCGATCCAGCCTGAGCTTCCCTTCCTTCCCTTCAGCAGCCAAATTCTGGAAAGGTCCAATCCTTGCGGAGGATGGATTGACACAATCAGAAGTAATTTAATTCATGATTAATCTGCAGCTAATGACTGCAGGTTCCCTCCAACTCTCGGTCCCCTTCCAATTTTTCACTGGTAAATCGCTACAGTTTGCAGTTGGAGCTCTTCACAGTAGATTAGTTAACATTATGTTTTTATTAAAGCTGAAGTTAATATCCTCATTCTCTGAAGGAGACCACTGGGGTTGTTGGAATTATTTTTTCCCCTTCAGTTTTTTACTAAGAGCCTCCTCTGCTGAGTTAAAAACAGAGCCTGCAGACCCCCAGCTGAAAGCTTAAGGGAGCCCCAAACAGTTACGTCTTAAATGATTATTTACATTGGAATATAAAAATCACTCTGTTGGATCAGAGCAGGGGCTTGTCTACCCAGGATCCTGTCTCTGATGGTGGCCAGCTGCTCTAGAGCAGGGATGCTCATAAATTTTATGTCAAAGCTTTACTGATAGATACCTTTTTTTTTTTAAATACATAACATTTTTTACCAAAAAAAGGCAGCTACTGCCTACAGAAACTGTGATTTCACAACAACAACAACAACAAGAAGCCCCAATGACAGAGCTCTCTAACATGAATCATTCTGTAATTTGGACATAAGAGTTTTTCATTTTCTCATCAAAGATAATTGCTTTTCAGTGAAGAGCCAGAATTTTCTGGGGAAAAGATGTTATATTTTATCAGTATTTTCCATTAAAATAGCCCCAGCTTATAAAATAACCCAAATTTTCTTTTAAAAATACCTTCAGATCTGGTCTAAAGAAATCCTCACGAACTGTCAGACAGAAAGTTATGGTACAAGTTCCTCCATGGAAGTTTGTCCTAAATCCCATAAAGCCAATGGCTACAAGGCACCAAAGAATGATGTTTTCTGTGTATTATTGATCTTTCCTAAACTGACTCAAAGATGCCACAGGACCCAAATGGCCAAGGAGCAGAAGGTGGGGATACCTGACAGACAGACAGACAGACAAGAAGGGGTTAACATCCTTCTCCTGGATGGACACTGAATGTTCATTAATGCTTTTTCTTGTCCCTGGCAAGCAGGAGGGGTGCCAGGACCATCTTTTTGTCCTGGGAAACTGCACAAGAAAAAGTATCCATGAACATTCAGAGTCCATCCGGGAGAAGCAGCAATTAGCAACACACCTAGGAAAAGGATTCCCTGGGAGCAAAGAGAGCAGAGCCATTATCATCTGGAGAGATTTAGGAGACAGCTCTAAATCCCTCAGGAATCATATATTCAAGTTCACCTCTTCAATCAGAAGAGATAGAAACTGCCTTTTAAAAAAACCAATTAATGCTGAACTGTCAAATAAGCATGAGATGAGGCTTGAAGAAAAAGTCTGATTTCTCTGGACTCTCTGTGAAAGGCAGAGAAACTGCCACAGCACACCAGAATACTTTTGAGTGTGCTTCCTGCAGAAGCACAGGTGTTGCAAGGACCTGGGTTTGCCAAAAGGCAGTGGAAAGTCTCTCACTGAGATGGGCTCTGGCAGAGAAGATAGCTTTTTCAACTCTTGAGTTCATTTTTGCAGAATTTCTTCCAGTTTAATGAAAACAACTGGGGGGAATGGATGAGTTCTACAAATTCTTAAATGTTTGTGGGGCTTTTTCCCCTCTGGTATTGACTCTGTGAGATGCTGGAACCTGAAATATATTTGTTCACCAGCTAAAATTGCAGAAATCGCAGTTTCACGGAATTTACACAGAAAAGTGTACAGTGACAGGCTCAGATTCCTTCCCACCTCCACAATCACAGCCAGAAACCAGAGAATCCAGAATCCCAGAGAAGCTGTGGCTGCCCCTGGATCCCTGGCAGTGTCCCAGGCCAGGCTGGACGGGGCTCGGAGCACCCTGGGACAGTGGGAGGTGTCCCTGCCCGTGGCAGGGGTGGGATGGGATGCGCTTTAAGAACCCTCCCATCCCAGCCCATTCCGTGATTTTATGGCTCTGCTTTGCAGACCAGGCTGGCCACAGCTCCTAGATTTGCTCTCTCCATCTGCAGCCACAATCCCAGTGCTGTGGTCCCAGGAGGACCACCAGGAACTGGGGATTTCTGCTGCTGTGCTTCTGCCTCTGAGTGCACAGAGGATGAGACCCACAGCACTCACCAAACCCCAGGATCTGCCTCTCTCCCACCTGGCTCCTGTGCACTGTGGTTTTTAATTAACCTTGGAACAGCAAAGGGTCTTCTTTTCCTCCTTTTTGCCAAATACAGCCATATTTTACAGGGATGGTGACAAGCTAATTAACTTAATTCTTATGACACCTCTCCAAGATGAGGCTAGGGTTGGCTAGCTCTGCAATGCAGCGTTGGGCTAATTAAAAAATAATTACTACTTCACCAAGGACAAGAACAAGAAGTTAATTAAAAGAATGAGGTGTAGCCTTAATGAAACTCATCAGATTGTATTCATTCAGATGTCCCACAGCCAAATCCCCCCTGTTAGAATATAAATCCACGCTGCCTCCTTCTTCACGAGTGTTTGCAAATGGGCTCCTCTGTCCCTCTCCTCCCTTGCACCTTTCCCTGGCAGAAACAATACGAATTATTTCAGGAGCACAAGAGTAAACTCGGGTTGAGATTACACCCTCGAGGGCTCAGGGACAAGGTACGGATCTCCAAATGGTACCTGGGGTTATTTGCACTACCTCAAAAACCACGTGCTGCACAGGGACCAGACCAGGCATTACCAAAAATCCTGTGGGTAACGTGAGAGCCCTCCACTGGCAGAGTGTGCCTTCCAGACACCACCTTCAGACACTGGGAGAAGGAGGCAGAATGCATCTCCTCGGGAAAAAATAAGCTTTTACCTGAGTAAAATTGACCCATGGCCCAGATTCAGACCTCATGCCACGTCACCGGACAGGCTGGCGCAGTAACCAAGCAGCATTAGCTGGGGGTGGAACCTGCTCAGGAACAGTTTGCTGATTCACTAAAGCCCTTCACAAGTTTAGGTGAAATGAACCTCTAATGTTTCTGTCAAGTAAAAACCATGAAATTAAATTTCTAATGGTAATTCACTTCTAAATGAGGGGCAGGTGTCCCTGAGTTAAACTATGCTCAATTTTCCAGAGGCAGCATCATTCTCTTAAATATATTTTTAAAAACAGAATATTTAGTCAGGAGTTGTGCTTGGCAAGTTATTGTTATTATTATTATTAGAAATAAAAAAAAACAGTGAGAGTCAGACCAAAACAAAAAAGGGTTTCCTTATATTTCGGTGCCGCTGCTAACACAGAAATAAATTTCGCAAATCACGAGCCACATCCCTGTTTTTATACAAAGGCAGTGCCCTTTCATGTCTGCCTTGTCAAGACAAACACCAGCTTATCTCCTTTCTGGCATGGGAACTGCAGAGCCATCTCCTCCCCCAGCACGTGAACGGTCCAAGGGATGCTCGGATTTCCCAGCACCAGGCACATCCCCTCCGAAAAGGACTGGTCAAGGCTGGGAAGGCACAGTTGTGGGAGGGATCCCAAGATTTGCTAGACACAGCAGCAGGTTTGCTCAAGCAGCATTTTAAGAGTTTTCTGGCCTCGAGAAAAGTCAAAGTTTGGAAGTGATGGGAGCGTAACCATAGCGGTCTTCAGCTGATCCCTGTGACGGCAAAGAAGGCGGCAGCACAAGCGTCCTCACACGCGCTGCTGCTGCCTGAAAGAAAACCTGAGGAAAAAAATGGAGAGAGAATGTATTCCCCCACAGCAATTTTTGCTTATCAGTCAGCACCTTGAATGCCTGCTGCCTTTTACATCCTTCCAGCTTTCTTTTTTTTGACCGCCAGCATCCCGCAGTCCTTGCTGTGACATGTTCTGCCACGAGCTCTTCATGTTGAACAAGTGTCCCAAAACACAGCAATGCACTTGGTGCTTAATTATTACAACTCACTGGAACACCAGTGTGAAATGCTTTTAAAGTTGTACCAAAGCATGAATGGCTAAACTTCTTGTGAAAGTCAAGCACTGTCACCTTGAAGGTGGTTCTGAGAAGGGAAAAGACAGGAGTAGAAGAATTTTCTCCGTGGTCCAAGTGGGTTTTGCCTCAGGGTATCAGATGTTTTCAACTGTGCTGTGCAAAGAGAGAGAAATTCTAAAGCAACACAGTGCAAGCAACAGTCCCATCACACAGGCACCTCACAGCCCTCAAGCTTCAGAAAATAAAGAGGCTCTGAGCTGAGATTTTTTTTTTTTTAATTGTTAGGAATTTAGGCATTTAGGCAATTTTCTTCTGCAACCCACAGTAACATAAGTACTTTCTTACCAATTTAAATGAAAATGTGGCTGTAACTAATTAAAGGTGGATTATACATTTTGCTTGACAGAAGGACTTCGCTTCGTGCAAAACCGTAGATTCGCCAGTTACGTGACACTGCCAAATTTCCTGCCCTTGTCTGGAGTCTTCTCTGACTTTTTCAGTATTTTCCATCAGGAAAGTTGTTTTCCCAGAGCACCAGCCACATGTTCTTCCTCCTCCCACTACATTTTTGCTCCTTGTTCATGTACACTTATACCATTTATTTATGTGCAGGGTTTTATTTTGTACAGTCTTATAGAAAATAAAGACAGAACACTAGAAATTATTGGATATTTTCTTTCTTCCTCTCTCTCTTTTTTCTTTTCTAGCATGCCTTTACACTTTTCACACGTTTCCTGTCTCTCATTCTTCCTCCTCCCTTGCGATCTTCCCAAATCCCTTAATTCGGAGTAAAGGAAACGTAGTTCAACGGAGCCCTCTCTTGGCCTCGTGTGGTAACTCAGCTCCGCAAAACTCGGACTTTTTTATGAATGAATTCAAGATCAGTTGCATAACTCGAATTTGCTGGGGACCACAACTCCTGTTGGTATCGCTAACGTTGCTGCTGTCACTGTGGTTGCTATTTAAGCAGATGTTTGTTGACTCCGTTTCATGTGTGTGAGTCTGGAGGATGGAGCCTGGCTGCCGTGCAGGGGGATGGACACACACCAGCTCCAATCCAAGAAACAAATGACTGCAAAACTCTTGAGAGTTTCCTCTTAAAAAGACAACAAAATTTAAAAACCTATCCTAACCATCTTTTACTGCAAGAGGGAGTGGAGAAAAGGGTGGTCTGAGGAAAAATAGGTCAGCAAAATTGAGAAGACAGCTGCAAAATAATGATAAGATTATTTATATCCCTACCTCCGCCTTTAGCTCAAAACTTTTGGGTAATCTAAGGCTGATGTCATCACTTTGTTGCTACAAAAAGAGAGGGAAAGGCTGTGGATGTGTCTACCAAGACCTGAGTAAAGCCTTTGACACCATCTCCCACAGCATTCCTGCAGAACCTGGCTGCTCATGGGGGATATGGGTGCTCTTCACTGGGTAAACACTGGCTGGCCAGGCCCAAAGAGTGGTGTGAGTGGACTTAAATCCAGTTGGTGGCTGATTTTAAGAATCTGTGGTCTTCAAGGTCTGTGCAAAGACCAGAGAGGCATCAGATGTAACTTCTTGCTGAAGTTACTGAGCAAGGGATGAGCAATCTCACTGATTTACATCATTACAGAAGGGAATCTGCTCAGATACAACCCATATCATCCCATCAGTGCTCAGCCTGGGCTTTCTGGACCTGCACTGGAATCATGCTCTGTGGCAGTCCTGCCTCTTTCTTGCCCATCCACAGCTTTCCCTGAAGGATAAAATTTCACATTCAAGCCACCTGACTTTCACACAAACACCGTCTGCTTCTCACCACCTCTGCATCCTCCAACAAATTGCTTCTCTCACATCCCTCTGTCCTCCTTGGAAAGGAGCTCAGCTATAAAAGCAGCAGCTTTGCAGCCTCACACATGCAGGTGTCTGGACACACACCCACACAGCCTGTTAGACACAGCCCTGGAAGTGCTCAAGGAGCTCTGAGCAGCCTGGTCTAGCAACCCTGGCCATGGCAGGGGGGTCGGAGCTGGGTGATTTTTAGGGTCCCTTCCAACTCAGACCATCCTGTAATTCTGTGGAGCACGTGTTCAGGGGCACACACGTGTGTGTGCACGTGCTTATACCAAGAGGAAGATGTACATAACACCTTCAGACTGTCCCAGGCTGCTCCAGAGGAGGTCAGCTAAGCCCACCTTCTTCTTCACACATCCCTCTGAGAAGGCTTTTTGCTAGAGAAAACACCGATCTTTATCAATACTGCTCATTTTTGGGCACTTGCTGATCATTTCTGTCTGTTTGAAAGAGCTTTCACTTCCATAGCTCCAGAAACCAGGGAAGATGAAACAAGTTTCCCCAGGGTCTTCCAGCCAGCATCCTCCCAACTGCTGGGCTGCTGAAACCCAGTTTAGGATGCTATCAAAGAGCTCAGGCCCATAGGGGTCCTAGACTTTTTATCCTCAGATCTTTCCCCATTTCAGGCTGTTCCAACCCAGCAGATTCACTGGCTGTGGAAGATCTACCAGAGTTAAATCAGTACAAGCAGAGGCGAAATAATTCGCACCCCTGTGCCACAACAGGCCCACGGGAGGCTGAGCACCCGCAGGGTGAGCGGTGTGGCTCTGTGGATGGAGCATTAGGATGTGGGGAGTCTCTTCTCCACCCTAAAGGTTCCCTCTTGATCCTCTGCAAAGCACCTCTCTGCACCCCTACCAGGCACTTGTGAAACAGAGACAACAGCTTTTAATTTCTGAGATCTCCAAGGCAAATCTGCCCTAAAGTGTCACTATCAGTGCGAGGCAAGCACCAGCTTTGCCCTTCTGTTGCCTTTGGCGTGAAGTTAAGGACTGTTCAAGCCTACAAATTACAGAGCCCAAGTGAAGTCACAGCTTCAGCTGCGGTATAAAAAGCTCGAGTGAGCTCTTCAGTAGAGCTCAAGAAATGAATATTTTGTTGCACTTCAAACAGGATGGTGATGAAATGAGAAGTCAGCCAAACCACCTTGGGAAAGCCCAGTGGTGGTTATGTGAGGGTGGGAAGGGTGCACATCTCAGTCTGCTTCAGTACCAGGTGGGAAAATTCCCAATTAAACCTGAAATACAGTACCTGTAATCATCAGGGGAGAGAAAAATATAGCCAGGAATGCAAGTAGAGGAAATTGATTCTTGTTGCAATCAAGTGTCTTCCTTTCTCAACTTCCCTGCTCAAATGTGAGTCACACTTTTTAATTCAAGTTCACTGCAGCTTATGAAATCTCTCAGCCCTCATGGCTGGGTTTGTACTGTCCCATTTGGATTGAGGACACCAGCACGAAAAGTCAGCTCACAGAAGGAAAAGAAAGAATCAAACCTTTCATCCTAAAAGGGAGCATCAGAGCAATTCCACATCAGAACACCACAGCCCGAGCCCCAGCTGTGAGACGAAGAGATTCCTATCCCATTTTACTCCCTGGCAGCACTAAGGGGAAGCTGCTGCTGCTTTGGGCAAGGGCGTCGTGTCTGTGCCCTCCCTACGAGCAGGGAGCAGTGGTGGCTCAGCTCCCAGCAGAACAAGTCCTCTGCAGAGCCACTGCCCATCTGTGCAGTCTGTTCCCAGGACATCAGAAAAACACCACAAAAATCCTGGAAATCTCCTGCAGTGGGAACCACTTGGCATTCTTCCACGGCGAAGAGCGTTAAAGGACACGACTGGATTGATGCGGGGCAGATGGGGCCCTCACAGATGCCATGACCTGGAGCCACGGCCATGCCCCTGGATATCATCCCCAGTTATTCTCACAGCCCCCTTCTCCCCAGCATGCTTCCCATCTTCCAACCCTCTCTGGCTCTCCCCTGCTTTATATCTCCCTGGTTCCTGCTGCTCCTCCACCAGCCTTCCAAATCCCTTCTCCCCAGCGCTTTCTCCAGGCTCTCTACACCCCAAAGGCTTCTTTGCAGGCTCCCACTAAATGCCAAGTCTTGTCTAAAGTGAAGATTTTAAGCAATCAGAGGAGCCAATTTACAAGTCGTCACATCTTTCAGTTGTCATTTATGTCCCTCCCCAGCTGCTCCAGCAAAACAGCCCTTGTTGGTTGTGTTTTATTTTGGTGGCGCTCATTTAGCAGCCACATTCTCTCCACAAAATTGCGCTCATTTAATTTCCCACGTGAATCTGTCGGCTGTTTGCAGGAGTTCAGAACAGCAGCACTTCTCTTGTAGCTCATAAGCACTTGAGAACATCTGCTGGGCACTGTGGGGAAAGCTGCATCTGAACCACAGGCCCTTAAGTCTTCTAGAGAGTTCAGCTCGTACAAAGAGCTCACTTTTTGTTGAAATCTGCCCTGAGGAGAGAGACTGGAGCAAAGGAACAGGATTCACCATTGCCAAAATGCCTGACATGTGAACTGCCAGCCAAAGTTAATCCAGAATCAAGCAGAGCTCATTATATTCCTGACACAATCCCCTGATGGGTTCCCTCTGCTTGGGCCACAAGACAGCCCCAGCTCCTCACGACAGAGCTGGGCCCAGATCCAGCTCGGGTTTCCAAGTCCCACTCAAATATTTGCATGATCCTGGGTTTTATTATTTCAGCTTAGGCTGCACAGACTGTACAGTCAGCAGCACACATCCCATTTTCAAATCCTATTCAGCAGCACCTGAAACTGGCTCTCCATCAAAACACACCCCAAGCCCAGGTCTCGTTTTCACACTGCCTTTCCCAGCACACAGCCAATAAGCTCCCTTTCAAAAGCCTTTTAATCCTTCTACAATTCTAAGCTTAACCCAAGGTTTCTTCACTTAAAAAATTAAGTAAGTGTAAAACTCGCCTTGGCTGAACAAGGATGTGCCTACCCCAGAGCTGTTCAGGCACCCAGCCTGAGCAGGCCTGGCAGTGCTACCACAGAAATTCCTCTGTTAAAACATACATGCAGGATATATACTTAGAGAAAAGGTATTTTATTAATTTGTCCGAACAGTTATTGTCTTCAGGCCAACAAGCTGAGTTTTGCAAGGACAGATTAGGTGGTACTTTTATACTGTACCTGAAAAGAATAAATTCAGTACTTTGTTTCCGTGACTGCTTTTAAAATAGATACTTAATTCTTGAAGCAGGGATAAATATCTGCAGATATGTTGTCTAGAGAGGGACAAAAACAGGTCAGCACACCACAGTGTCTACTAAATGACAACTGAGTCCCATGAAAGCAAATGGGATCATAAAGGAGATCTGCTCTAATATAGACACAGAAGGGAATGGTGTCTCTGCTGAAAGGAAAGGGAGGAGCAAGGGATAATTCATTTAGCCTCAATCCATCCAAGGCATTTACAGACACACACCATTTGACAAGCTCCCAGCCAGAGCTCTTAATCCAAGAGCTGACTGACCAGAAAATTCCTCCAGTTCTGGTGGCCCAGCCAGGCAGCCCGGAGGGGCCGGGTGCTCCAAGGGCAGAGCTGGTGCTCTGCAGGGACCAGCCCCGTCCAAAACCTCTCGTGGAACGAGGCATCAAAGCCGAGGCACACACAACAGCACTAATTGCATGTGAAAATCTCAGCTTCAGTGCCTGCAAACACTTAAGCACACCAATAATCGAGTCCTCCTGTTGGCTTCGTGGTTGGCCTTGCCTGGCTGTGCTGGGAAGTCGCTGCACATGCCTGAGATGAGGGAGTGCTATTAATAATAACAATACTGGGATTTCACACCGCTTGGGGCACATTGGAGCTGGGTAGTTATATAGGGAGGTGAGTGAGGAGAAAGTAACAAACTCCCTCTCTCATAAAGAGCGAATTTCAGCCTGACAAACGCAGCGCACTGAAAAGCAGCTGAAGTGAACAAGTCCTGAAAGAGCTCTGTATACCAGAAAAAAATGCAGGCCTTGTGGGCAGCTATGGAAAAAAAATAAATCACTGCCCAGTGGTCGAAATAAGCAAACTAAAGGCAAATGCTGTGAAATCCAAGTGAGAGCAGCACTAAAACATGAGATGCACTCTGTGTGCACCCTGCCCTGGCGTACCCTGTCTGCACTATTTCAGCCTGGATAGGAAGGGAGCAGGCAGATCCACATTCAACTCCCAGCCAAGAGCAGGAAAGATTTTAATTCTGGTGAGACAATCACAGAGAGTGATGGCAAAAATCATCTTTTCATTCCATTTCCTACAATTATGAAACAGCTGAAAAGCAGCACACAGAATAATGCACGGCAAAGGTGAATTCCATTTCCTCAGCGCACAAAAATGAATCCTTCAGATGAACTGAGCCACGACACATCTACGAGAGCAGCTCTGAAACCAAACTGACCAAGTATCCCCACTGCTCACCCCAGCAGCACAGCCAGGGTTGGATTAGGGATTACAAAATAAAATACCAAGGAAAATGCCTTTAGAAACCCCTCTCCCGAGCAGGGCAGATGGACCAGACACAAAAAGAGCATTCCCCACTCTGCAAAACCTTCAGGAGAAAGAACTGTTGTGCGACCATTTTCACTGCACTAATAAATTGGAGACAAGTTCCCAGCTGACTCGAAGCCATCAGATATGCCCCAAATTATAGAAGACAGTTGTTGTGTAATAAACAAACAGTCCCCTCACAAGCTTAAAGCCCTCCCAGCAAGATGAAATTGTCTGGAGGCAAGTGGGTCCCTCCATAGCCGAGACCTTTGCAGGATGCTGTGGCAGCAGTGCCGCCCTCACGGGCAGAAAAAGGCCACTGGGATTCCTCCTGCCTTAGCTGAGGCACTTGTGTTCAGGCAGCATTAAGGTTTTCTCTAACCAAATCAATAACAAACCTTAATTTATCTCAGAATGGGGTGAATTACCTCCTGGAGGCTCCTGTGTCTCTCTCTGCTGAAAAAGAAGCCTGCAGGACCAGGCAGCAATTCCTTCGTGGCCAAGATCAGGTGTATTGAAGGCCTCCGAAATGCTGAAAGTTATCAAAATTAAGTGTTCTCTGCAGGCATATTACTGCAAACATTCCTCTGCTAACAACCCTTTTTGGTCCTTTCTCTGGCTCTGGCCACCACGAGCAGCAAAGCGCCAGACTCTGTGGAAATCAGATTTGACTAAGCATGGGAATGCTCGTGTACCAATAAGTTATCCTTTGATTCGTGGCATATTTCAGATTAAAGTTCCAAAGAGCTACAAGAGGAGAGGCAATTCTCCATTTCAGTCCTGAGGGCTGCACTGATTTATTATTTCTGGCACCACACTGTGCATTGTTTGGTTGAGATTGGCTGTTAAAATCCATACTTATGAAATGTAATATTCCTCTGGAAATGTCCCCTTCTGGTTCTTTTTTTAGACGGTATTTTTATTGAGAGGAAGGTACAGGAATGAGCCTAGTAATGATGTTCTAAACCATTTCAGCTGGTAAAGTCAGGTAGACTAATATTTTATTTCCATTTGGCCTCTTATTTCTTTAACCAAAACTGAGATGAGACCCTTGTGAGAATTCTGGCAGAATAATTAAGGATGTGGCTCTCTATCTTCCTGAGAAAATAAAGGCAAAAATGCCGAAGGACTGGAGAATGGACTCTCCTCACTGTCTTCTCCCACTGGCATTGCTCGATAGCTGAATAAGAGGCAACACAAACTCCAGTAACACGAGTGAGCCAGACAGGGGTTCACAAGCACGGGCCCCTCCAGTGGACAGATAACGCAGAGTCCTCTCTCCACTGGCTCAGGAGACACCTTGGCAGGTTGCACAGGCACAGGGCCAGTAAAAAGTAACTGCAGAGTTTGACAGAATAGCGTAAAAGAAGAGTTTTCCCAAGCTCTGCGCCATACCCCAATCCCAACCGATCACCTGTAAATCACACTCGTTGTCGAGTTATTAATAACTCCTTGATTTAACTCGCAGGGGCCAGACCTGCAGCTCATGCTCATCAGTGTCGCTTTACCACAGCTAACAAGCTTGCCACTTGTGAGATCCGAGCCCCCTCTGCTCGTCAACAGCAACCCCTGCCTGGGAAATCACAGCAGGACTTTGCAGTATGGGTAAAATCTGATTTTCAGGAATGGGCCTCCTTTTTCCTTGAGAGGATTTACCCTTTGTTTTCCCAGAGGGACCAGAGGCATGGAAACGGAGACCAGACAGGAGTAAGGGAATAAAGGTGGATATTTATTGGAAAGGCCTTCAGAGGCACACCCTGGGCAGGCCAAAGGCTGCACCCGAGATGGACCCCGAGTCACGAGTTCTTCACACTGTTACAGGTTTGGTCCATTTTCAGATCAGCATAAATTCCCCAATTAAACTTTAGCTGATGATGGAACTGCCCCTCAGCTCGTCCCCCTTCTCAAGGTGCTGGGTTACACATTTTGGGTCTGGGACGGGCTGGGTGTCCTTGCAGAGCAGGCCTGGAGAGGCTTTGTTATGTCTGTGTGAGCATGAGAGAGCAGCAGCTGCCAGGCTGCAAGGCAGCTCAGAGTCACACACTGGGAATGCAGAATTTGGAAAAATATAAGAGTTAAAATCTAAGGCATCACTGGTGCCCAGGGTGCCCAGAGCCTGGGACAGGGAGCTCCAGTCCCTCGCTGTGCCAGGCCAGGACAGCCCCTCACCCCCAGCAGCCACCAGCACCATCATGCTGGCAAATCACCAAATTTTCTGTATTTCAGGGCAGCATCAGGTTTGCAGGATCAAACTAAATACTTGCTTCAGGCTACTCATAGCACCATTCATGCAGAATCCGGTTAAAAATCACAACTCCACAAAAATGAATTTCGCCTTTGATTTTCGCAGGGGCCGGGATTGCACCTTTTCCTTGTCACTCCTACAGGATTCTCTGGGTGTAAATACTTAATGGAAATGTTCCTGGAAACACATTACCATAAAAAAAGTGTGATCCCAGCAACGTTTGCATGAGACAATAGTCTGTAGCTTTGCATCATCCAAACCCAGATGTTTCTGGTGAGAAAGAAATAGATGACCTGAGAATTAAACCCAGGCCCCTTGGCTCCCCTCCAGATGTTCTACCAGCTGCTCACACCAAATCCCCTCTGGTCAATTACTTTACTTGATGCTTCTAATCAACAATATTATATATGTGATGCTATAAACTTTTGTATTTAATATTAGCTCATAACTCAGCATCCAAAACCAGATGGTTTTGGTGAGAAAGAAATTGATGACTTATCAGAGGACTGAACCCAGGCCCCCTGGCTCCCTTCCAGACAGTCTACCAGCTGAGCTGCAAGGCAAACCAGTCACCTCCTGCCCCCCCACCCCGCTGCCTTTCATGAAAGGAAAAGGATTTCACATCTCCCAGTGCAGGAATATGTGAAAGATGTTTTAATAAACGCTTTTAAAACAGCATAATGCAGGCTTGCTTTGAGTCAGGAGAACACACTGCTTCCCAGAGGAAGGCTTTGCAGACAAGCTCCTTTCTTTCCTAACAGGAGCCCTCGCTGAGGGCTCACGTACAACTGCCTGCAGAAGCAGCATAATTGATGACTAATTTAAATCTGAACTTCTTCAGCTTCTGCGAGCCCTGCTGAAGACGATTTTGAGACACTCTCCGCAAGGCTGCGCTCAGGACAGCTCACGGGATCAGAGGACACCGCAAAACATGAACGCCAAAGGAGCGAGCACAGGTTCCTGCAGGGCTGAAGGGTGGAACACGGGCATTGCTGATTTATGGAAATTTAATGCGTTCCAATCATGCAGAGCAGCCGAGCAAGTGCTTTACTTCAAATCTGTGTCGGTGCACTGAGCTCAGTGCAGCTCCTGCCGTGTTTGAAGCCGAGCACACAGCTCAGTGCTGCCCTGTACAGGGCCGTGCTCTGGTAATCCAGAGCAGAGCACAGCAACTGCTCTGCTCCTGCTTAACTACTCAAGATATTAAATCACAGCATCAAGTATTTATTAAAGGCAAGAGCATCAGTTTTATGACTGTGAATTCACAGGGTTTTGCTCTTAAATTATAGCTGTATGAGACACGATGAAAAGCAACTGCCATGAATCCCCCAAGCCCACAGACCTAAGAGCTTTGTTTAGGATTAGAGACAACCTCCACTACAGAGTGCTCACAGATCTACAAATTGTAAGGAACAGAATTGTAAGGAGCAACTGTGAAAATATTACTGCAACCGAAATGAATCTGAAAGCAAAAGCAGCACGCTGCGAAAATGTACTAGAGAATGTTTTCCAAAGAGGCAATTCCAGCTTCCCAAGCCGATGAAGACAGTGTACCTTTCCCAAGGAAAAACTACTTTTTAAGGAAAGAAAATATGGCTGCAAACATACAGAGAGCTGACAGTGGTGTTCAAAGAGTTCAGTTCTATTGTTGGTTCATTTGACTAGACCTTAAGACCAAGGTCTTCCCTTAAGTTAACTTAATTATAACAATGTTGTGATTTTGCAAACTTCAGTAAGATTCAGTATTCACTTGTAGGGTAACTTGCCCTGCCCAGCCAATGAAATTAGGCAAAAGCTTGGATAGATCCTCCAACTGCTGGAAAAACAAACCTCATCCTCAGTGAAAGAGATTTCTAAATTTGGCTCTGTTCTACTCTGAGGACTCAGCATTATCTTGCCAACATTTCCAGTATAATCAAAGCAGCTGAAATCAAAGCTCAAATAAAATATTCTGATTATACTGCAATGGCATAAAAAATTTTCCATCCAAGGACTAATATCTGAAACAATATCTGAATATTGCCATCTCATCGAGTCATCTTTTACCCAAAATTTCACATGTCTCTGGTCAGACTGCTCTCCCAGATAGCTCCAAGCTGTTTGAGAGGATATATTGTACCAAGGCTGTTTAGCACAAAGAGAAGACAAAGAGAATCAACGATAAAAAAAAAAAACAGGCTGAGAAAGCTTAAAGGGTCAGGTGGGTAGAGCCAGACACAGGGGCAGGACCAGCAGGTCAGGGAGAAGTCCAGGGGATCCACACACCCAGAACGTGGGGCTGAGCACAGCACGGGCACAGAGCACTGAGAGCTGCAGGACCTGCATTGCACTCTGAGGAGCTGGTACCACTCCTGCTGGGCTGGGTAATGCTCAGTGATGCACCAGGACCTGCAGAGGCTGACGAGACACGAGGGCACGCAGCATCTCCCCGTGCATTCGGCAGGGTGGGGCCCACACAGGAGCTCTGTCCAGATAATTACACTTAAACCCCCTAACAAGAACATTATTAATGTATTTACAGACACCAATATAGCAGTGCCTGATGCACTGCTGGGGGCACTGAGCTCAGCACTGTGGGCAGAGAGGCAGAACACAGCAAACGATGAGGCCTTGAGCTGCAGCCTGAAGGCACAGGTCTCCAGGACCTGACACAGCACAAAACACGTGGCCTGTGAAAACACAACTCATTCTTCTGTTCTTCTGCAGAAGAAGCAACATTCCAAAGCTCTCAGTGTCTCAGCTCTCCTCACGTTTCGCCAGTGTTAGCTCTCAGCAGGTCTCACTGCCACAGGATGAGTTTTCAGCCAGTAGCCTTCAGCTAAGCCCTGCAGTGCCTTAACATTCTCTGGCACCTTTTGATCCCCAGTGCAGCTGTTTCAAGGCATTGATGTGACTGATTCTGACAGGCTCAGTCCTAAGCAACACCAAAAATTACAACACCATTTCAGAGTTTCCAAACTTTCCTTTGAACAGATTAATGAAGACATATATATAAATAAATGTGTTTAAAAGGAGCATTAGCTCAATGGGATATCACAGAGCCCGTCCATCCTGGTCAAATAACTACTGCAAACGAGAGGAGGCTTTAGACACTTGGCCCTAAGTTGGTGGCCTGAGTGTTGCAACATCCATCACCTGTGGGAGCTGGGACCTACAGAACTGCAAGGAGCCCTTTGGGAGCCCTGAAAAACCCAAGGGTATTTCCATGAAGGGCAATCTCCATTTACAAACCGGTGGATTATAAATCCTGTTTTCCACCAGGTGCTCCTGCAAGTCTCCTTCAGCTGGCACAGCAGCACAGCATCCTCTGGCATCACCTCTTCAGCCACATGCCAGCCCAGAGACATGCCAACCAGCGTGGCCAGCTATCATCCAGACTGTGCTGCTGACTCCCATGTCCTGAAAACAAAAAATCCCAAGACCAAAAGGCAAGAAATACTGCTCTGTCTTAAAATCAGACTTCAGGCTGCGTGGAGGAAGGGCTGATGAGGTGCAAACCAGAAACAAGCACAGTAATCAACAGGTTGGGAGAGAATGGTGTTTCCTATTTCCTTGTTAGGTGACTGCATTTCCAACACCAGCTCAGGCTGCCTTTAATTAACCCTGATTGCACTGAGCCATAATTTGCAAGTTGTCAGTACCAACATAAATTCAGAGAAAACCAGCACTGTCCCCTCAGTTCTTTCCCAAGCTTGCATTGATTCTCAGATCATCCAGGGCTTCAGAGAGCAAATTCCAGGTCTTGAACCAGATCTGAAAACAAAATGAAAATGTCTGGTTGTAAAAACTGAATGTTTCCAAGGGTTTGGGTTTTCTTTTTTTTTTTTTTTTTTGCATAATTAACTGATAAACAATATTTTGGAGCCCTGAACCATGCTCTAAAACACTTCCCTTAAAGCCTCCTCTCCTCCTCCCAGTCTGTTGTCTGGAGATACGACACGGACACCAAGTGATTAAATCTGCTTGCTGCTCCATATATTTTTTTAATCATAAACAGGATACTGTCCAGGAAAGAGCAGCTGGAATCACAGCTGCAAAGCTCTCACTAATGTGACACCACACAATCACTCTTGATAGCAGAAGAGTTCTCTGGAGGAGGAAATCACTCCAGGAGATGGGCTGTGCTTGAGCAGGACTCCACCAGACTTCTGGCACTGGAAGATTTCTGTGCTTGTCGAGCTTTTGTTAACAAAATGGAAGATGTTCTACCCTGACAAGTACACTGAACTGACAAAAAAATTAAAAAAAACCCCAAAACACATAATACCTACAGATATAAAGCTGAAAGGCAAACAGAAAGTCCAGAAAAAACAAAATTGCTGCTGGTCTGCACTCTTTGAGACATGGTCCTGGCTGGAATAGCCCAAATTTTGGGGTGCTACATGCTGCAAGGGGCAGTGGAGGATGAAGGGGGCTGAGCTGCATCCTCCCAAAAGCAGAGGCTGGCTGTGGTTACCCGGGATCCTGCCTTGATGGGGGAGAGGCAGCATTTTAAGGAGAGGATGCCTGACGACTCCTGCCAGCCTAAGAGTTCTGACAGGATCTGTGACAATGTAGGAAACTGCAAAACGTGGGCCCGAGGACACAGTGGGGCCTGGGCAGTCACATCGAGCTTACAGCATCCCACGGAGATGGAGAGTAACTTCTGGAGCAGCTGGGTGTCAGTCAGGGTGGGACACCCCACAGCCTGGGGGCACGGCAAGTGGTACCTGCTGGCTTGTAGAGGGTCCCAGTGTCCCTGAACACGAGATGGACTGAGCCAGAGCCCGTGACAAGGGGACAAAGCAGCACTAAACCGGTGCCTGAAGCCTCTCTCACTGAGACAGGCAGCAGTACCCCAGGGAACCCCACCCCAGAGCAGGGGGAGCTTTCTGCTACAGCAGGGCCCTTTGGAGAAGGGGAACCCAGGGGGTGCCCTGTGGAGGGAAGGCAGACAGGAGATGCACACATTTTGTGGTGGCAGGGTAAGACTTACCCCTCCATGTCTGGTTCCTTTAAGTATTTTTGAGGTGCCTGATGAGGATGCTCGTGGGATGGGCTGTCTGAGGAAGGCTGTGGTTCCCTCCCTGCAGTAAGAGCACCTAGAATTTTACTGGGACACTGGCAGGACCTGGAGGTGAGGTTACAATCAGCTCATTCACCTAATCCCCAGTCACAGCCATGCTGCTGCTTAACAGCCAGGACAGAAGACAGCAGATGAATTATGACAAGATAGGAGGGATGTACTCCAACTGTCTGTTCCCCAAATCAAAAGAGCAAGCACTGCTAACATTTACTGACTTTGCTTATCAGGAGAACAAGGGAAATCAAGGTAAAAGTTTAGACATGTGGGAATAAACCCTCCTCGGGCAGCTTGTCCTGAGGACTGTATGGAGCACAGGAATGGAGAGGGGAGTGCGAGCCTCGAAGGAGGTTTTGTCCCTGTTGTTTGAAAGGACTCTGGCTAGCACAGCTCCTGCAAGACTGTGGCCTTTTTCTGCTAACCCAGAGAGTTAGGACTTAATTTTCAGGTTACTCCACACCCCGACAGGGATGATGATGTCCTTCTCAGCAAAGATTTGTGTACAGAAAGCGCCTGTAGGCAGTGAGACAAGACAGCTTCTTTCCCATTAATGCTCCTTTCAACCCGGGCTGAGGAGCTGAACTGCAGACAGAAAGCTTGGAGCGAAGCAGGAGCGGATGGAGGAGCAGGAGGAAGAACACTGATGCCTGTGCAGCGAAAAGGTTGAAGCATCTTTCTCCACGATCCTTGACCTCAGCACAAAAAGGGACCTGGCCGCAAACTTCAGCCCGGGGACATGGAGAACGTGCACGGCAGAGCCGTGTCCGTGGCCAGAGGGGCAGATCCGGCCTGGCTGAAGGCAGAGCTGTGCTCGCCACGTGTCCCCTGCCAGCCTGTGTGTCGCTGAGACAGCTCCCTGTGCTCTGCCACCACCGGGGTTTTTTTAAAGTCGTTTAAAAGCACATTTATTTCTTGGAAGCCTATGAACATCAGATGGAACTAATTAAAACCGGGAGGGCTCAGGGGAGCCGGGAGGGAGACGTGCGATTTGGTTTCCACTTCAGAGTGGTTTAGCAAAATAAAAGCACTCAGGCCCTCTAATGCAAGTGCATGTCCATGGGGAGGGGAGAGAAGAGGCCACTCAGTGCTCTCAAGTGGCCACTCTCCCCCCACTTTTGCTCGCCAGGCTCGGTGGGGCTGTGTTTGGATGCTCTGCCAGCTGATTAGTCAGGGCACCAGAGGTTAATTGCAGCGATTCCTCCTGTGCCCTCCCATCAGTTGTGCAGAGCAGGTGGTGCTGCACGGGCAGGAGGTGGCACCGTGGTCACCAGCACCCACCCACACAGTCCATAGGGACGGGGATCGTTCTCACACGAGACAGCAGCTGCTGCTGTGGGGCTCCTGGGCGAGCTGAGGCACCACAGCCAGCGACAGGCGTGGTCAGTGCCACAGCCTGGCTGCTCCAGGGCACGGCTCCCCTGGGATGGACGGACTCCTTGCAGGAACCCACTGCCCCACGGTTCCTGTGCTGTACCTCCCCTGTGCCACTCGGGTCCCCGTATGTTTCCCATGGGGGTACCAAGGCTCCCTGCACCTTCCCCCCTGCACGGCCCCAAACCCCACGGCACTGACCCCCTTCAGCAGGTCACCCCTCCTGCAAGCCCTGACCTCCTGGTGCCCGGCCCTCTGCCCCCAGCCCACGCCATGCTCGGGGTCCCTGCACCCAGACAGGGCTGGGGGGCATCAGCATGGAAAAGCTGCTCACCAGCGTTGCCCCCTGTGCCTGCTCCATTTGTTCCTCCTTCAAAAAACACGTTTTCCCTCTAATCTGGCATTTTACACCCCACTCTGTGTTAAAATGGGGGCTGGACTGGCTGGCAGCTGTGGGGCTGCAGGATCGCCCACATCCAAACCCCTTCCCATCCCTCTCCCTTATTTATCCAACCCTCATCCCCACTGATGTGCATCCCAGCCTGGGGAATGGGTTCTGCAGCAGCAGCTGTCCTTGGAGCCACAGTCAGGGCCAGCAGCTGATGTCACACAGGGAGCCAGGGGTGGGTACCAAGGTCCAGCACCCCCTCCAGCCCCAGCCCACCCAGTGACCCAGGGTGGCAAGTGGAGTCTGACCCATGTCCCATCCTCCTGCACCCGCTTTTGTTTGTTCTTCCCTCGTTCTCTGTGGCTGGGGGAATGCAAGGGGAAGAAATCAATAAAAATTAACTCTGAAAATAAAAAAGGAACGAGTGTGCAACTTGCAAGTGGCAGCAGATAAAGTGGCCTGTGATGGCCCCATAAACCATCTCTCAGCACATCATTTATCACCAAGCCAGCATGTCTCAACATCAGGCTTAATTTAATCAATATTGAAAGACATAAACCTGGCCTTGCAAATTTAGGGAAAGGAGTTGCAGTGACAATTCAGATTTTAACGTGGCTGATGCCTCTGCATGGAGTTTTCTGTTGTTGGGGGTGTGCAGGGGGTCTTTGGCTGGGCCGAGCTGTTGGGATGGGTCCCTCCAGGATTTCAACTCCCTGGCACTACACATCTGGTTGCAAAATGTGAGGAGCTGTGCAGACCTTATCGTGGAAGGCTGAGATGGAGCCATCAGACTCGCTCTGCACCCAACACCCTCGGCAGCCTCCAGCTGCTGCAGCCCCCAGGGTGCTCCTGCCTGGGACTCCATGGTTGTGATGCCTTATCCTGGTCTTAAAATTAAGAGAGCTGAACACAGTTAAGGAGGAAAAAGGGTTTTACCTTGGTATTTATTTAAGGATCCGTAGGGAATATGAAATGCACATCGAAATGCACTGGAGCTGGGATATTGCAGAGGTAAAGCCACATCCCCTCTAACCCAGGTTCTGCAGACTTCCAGTAGCTTTGTGCAGCTTCCAGCTTGGCCTGGGAGACCAGGTAAGAAAACCAGTGCAGGTCTCCCTTCTTCGGGGCAAGCTCTGAAATTATCAACTATTTTCCATTTTCACGTTTTGTTTTTTTTTTACTTTTCTTCCAGAATGCAAAAATATAGAGCAGGCATTTCCTATGGGACTTGTGTTTCTGGAGATGTGGTTTGCCCCTTAAAAAAGCATTTCAATTTTAAATTACTCACTGGTGCAGCCCCCTCCTCCCCACCCACAGGGGCTGTGATGTGAAGGGATTGAGATCTCCTGCCTCCAGGAACAGGGAGGCAGTGGGGAAGGAGCGGCAGCAAACTGGAAGGAGTCACCCCAAACTGGAGACAGCTCAAACCAAGCTGCCACAAACACACAAAGCTGAAGGAGCACAGCAGGCAAAGGAGAGGAGAGAGGAAATTTAATTTTATACGGCTTGTAAGAAAGGAGATTAAATGGGGAGTGTGATAATGCTATAAATACCTCCAGGGAAATACCATCAAAGGAGAGAGGGGGATTATTCAAATGATCTGGAAACAGTAAAACAAGGAGAGAGCTGGGGCCAGGAGCTACAAATGGAAATATTTCAGGCAAGGCATTAAGAAAAACTGTCTGAGAAGTGAGAGTGATTAGGTGCAGAAATTGGCTGTCCCAGCAGAGTCAGGGCCTTATCAGAGGTATTTGAGGGTGGTGTAAGCACTTGATGGGAGGGCATGAGGATGTGACCTGGGGGAAGGAGAGGGGTCAGACCTCCTAAAGGTAGTTTAAAATCCCCTCACCCAAGATGTTCCTGTGTCTGATGCCTCACCATCAGCCCTGGTACATGGCCTTGGAGCAGACACAGAGCCCTGCAGCCCCAAGGACACCCACGAGTGCCAGAGCTGCTCATCCCTGACTGATGCCTTAGAGAGTTCCCAGGCACTCGCCTTCCTCTTCCTGTCCTGCTTCTCAGCCTTTCTCCATTTTCCTGAATTCATTTCCCTGTCCTGTGACTGAAGAAAACAAAGGCTGATGGAGCCATATGCTGACTCTTCTGGTCCAGGATGAAATGCCATATGAAATATTCCAGCCAGCTCGCCACTGTGTAACTTGGCAGAGTAACGTGAGTAGCTAATGAGTAAAGCTGAAGTTGGCTGTGCAATTAAAAGTGATATATTTTTATATATAAATGATGAGTTTTCCATCCTCAAAGCCGATAAATTTCTCAGGCTAAATTTCTCAAGCTAAGAGCCTTTTGTGGCCACATTTTTACACAGCACTATTTTTTTTTCCCCCTGCTCCCCTCCAAAAAAAATGACCACTTTTCCCATCTACTTAATGGGCTGTAAATACTTTTCTGCTAAGATGAAAAGTCCATTCGATTTGCATTAAATCTTCATCATTACGAGCTCTTGAGAGACTGCAGCAAGGCTGGGCACTGACACAGAATACTGCATCTTTTTCTGGAAACCTTCCCTTAATGATCCCAAGGGGGAAGAAGAAACAAAAGAGGGGCACTCAAGGGGTGAATAAAACCCCGTGGTTTGGTATTGGGACACAACTGCTTGCTGGAAAGGGAATTTTAAGTCCTGGGGTCTCCTTCCTGGGCTTAGTGCTGTTAGGGCAAGATCTGCCCTGTCTCAGAGCATCTTTGACGCAGGAGTTTCCCTGAACCCACGCACAAGCCTGCAGATGTGTCCGTGAGCAGTGTCCCCATCACTGTCCTGTGGCCCCCACACGCCCAGCAGGGGCAGTGACACCTCCTTTGAACAGCATTCCACCCGTACCAATCCCACCCTAAGCCCCCCAAAACACAAAAGAGGGCTGAAGGAAGTTCAGCACCAGCAGCTGCTACAGGTGTGGAGAGAACAGCTCTGCCCAGCACCTGCTTCTGACCTGTCCTCTATCACAGAAATGCACACAGCGGGTCTTGAGCTGCCCTTTCAGCTTCAGGCACAGCTATCACCTCTTCAGCCCCTGATCCTGCCAGCTCCCAGGTCTCTGGATCAACCTGCATCACTGCTCAAAAGCTGCCTGCCTTGCCTTTCTTCTCAGCAAATTGCAGATGATTTTAGAACGTTTCGATGATTTTTGACAATGACGAAGAGTAAGGTCTCAAACTGGAGCGCTGAGCTCAGCACGGGGCTGTGCTCCAGCCAGAATCCTGCTCTGACTGTCAGCTCTTCCCTTGCAATGGGGATTCTGTTCTCTGCCTGATCTCCTGCACAGGCAGGGCATAAAGGCTTCCACAACCTGTTCAGCTTTTGTCGTGATGTAAACCAAGGGAGGCCACACTGCCACTGTAAACAACACGACCCCAGTGAATAAGTAATGCATGTGAGGAACGGGGCCACAAGTGCCACCTGTTTCTTGGTGAAGATGTGATCAGAGTGCTGCAGAGCAAGCACAGAAGAACAGCTCTGGAGCCTGACCTCCTGCAGACCTGAGCCCAGCGACTTCCCCTGAGTTCCTGGGCTGGAGAGACAGACTGCTGGGGACCCACCAGGCACCTCAAAACCCATCACAGGGGTGCAAAACGCTTCCACCCAGGACCTTCCCGTCTCAATCCAGTGCTCAAAGACAACACAACACGAGAAGGGAGGTGGGGTGGGCAGAGAAATCCCTTCCAGAGGCAGCTGATGCTCACCTGGGAAGGGCTGACAGGCACAGCATCCCCTCCCAGCTGTGGGTGCACAAACACTCCCATCGAGGCTGTTTATTGTCTCTGCCATAAAAGGGTTTCAATCAAGCTGGGACAGTAAACTCTAGTTTAAATTAAGCTACCCCATTTGCTCACGATGAAGGCTGTTTGCATCTGAAACCCTGTCTCGGACAAATAGTGCTTCAGAGCACAGATTTGGCTTATAGCGTTTAAAGCAGCTGTCTTCATAAAAGCTAATAAAAAACCATTGGATAATTAAAAGCTTTAATTAAAAATGCAAAGTCCAAATAGTTTCATATTAACAAGGAAACTTGTTTTGACATCTGAAATTGCTGCACAAGCTAAATTCCCGTGTATTCTCTCCAGGCTATTTAGAGTTTGCTGCGTAGCTGGAAATGTCTCCTAACTCAGTGCAATCACCATGTGTTGCTGGGGACGTGCACCAGAAATTGATGCTGCTTGTTTTACAACTTCACTTTTAATTATCACAGTCTGAGGCAGCAGTGGGCTTATTTGCATGGCAATCCCTGAACGAAGCCTGGGGATGGAGCAGCTTGGCATGCAGGGGATGAAATATGTGACTTCCAGGCACGGGCTGCCAAGCTCAAGTGAGAGCTGAGCAGAGCAGCAGAGCCAGCCTTGGGTGGAGTTTTCAGCAGCTCTGCCCTTAGCTGTGGCACTGGGACACAGGCTGCACATGGTGTCACCACCGTGACCCCTCCCTGCAGCCTGGAGCACCCACACACAGGTGCTGGGAAATGGAATTTTGGTGTGGGGATGCAGAGAATGAGCCTGGATACAGGAGCTGTTTTTGCAGCTGATTGTGGGTTGGGTCCTCGGCTGGTGCCATGTCTGCAACAGCTCAAATGCACGAGTTTTGTGTCTGTTTCCCCTTTTATCCACGTCAGGGGGAACTGGAGGACATCTCACTTAACTGAAATCTTATTTCTTGCAGGACAAGCGCAGGCCTGGACACAGGTGGGGATGTTCCAGGTGAGGTGCAACCACAGGAGCACAACACCTGGGGAGGGGAAAGGGAAAGGGAAAGGGAAAGGGAAAGGGAAAGGGAAAGGGAAAGGGAAAGGGAAAGGGATGCTCTGCCCTGTTCCTGGGATTGCTGGAGGCTCGCTGCAGTCCCAGTGCTTCTCAAATCTTCATTTCAAAGCCCCTTGAGGCTGCAGAGCCAGTGGGAAACCTCTGCTTCATCCACGCTGTTCCCTTTGGACCCTCCACAGCATCAGATCCTCTTCTGCTGGGGCTCATGGGGGTGCGATTTACAGCCCCTCCTCTCCAGCATCTTGGAGCAAAGCACTCCTGTAATGAGCACGGGTGAAACAGCAGTAAATCCATCAGCCCACCCTCGGGAATACAGCTCCATAAGGCTTAAAACCAACAGGGATTGATTTAATTGTGTAATTTGGCATTTCTCATAGCACAGCCCAAACAGCCTCTCTGAGCACCAGCTGTTACACACCCACCTCCACAGCAGCTTTTCCTTTCTCTACACGGCCCCTCATTCCCTGGCCTTTGGCAGTGGAAAAGCCACCCTTGAGCTGCTAAGGGGATGTGATTGTTACTGCCCTCACTTTGGAAATGGGTGCCACTGTCCAGTTTCATCCCCAAGACACTGGATGCTGTTGGACCCTTTTATGACTTGATGAGTTTCGAGGTCTTTTCCAGCCTTGATGATTCTGTGACTTACTGGATCATAAGAAAGCAGCTTTCTTTTTCCATTTCACACACTTCTATAGAGGCTTAATGAGAATAAACTTAAAACATTTGGATTTCAACCACCAATGGCTTTGTTTTGGCCCTTTTTCGGCATTTTATTGGTATTTTTCTCTCCAGGAAAACCATCAAAAATTAAAACCTGGCTTTTGTCCAAGACTTTTTTAAAACCATGAGCAGATTCCCATGCCTTGGTGCTTTTTCTTTCCCTCTACCCCACCTTGGCACTTCTGTTTTTATTCTGTTCAGAGAGCACAATAAGCATTTCTCCATCCCAGCCCCAAGGCTGGAGGTCGCTGGGATGAAGGCAGTGACTTGGCACCCACCCTGCACTCGGCCCCACGCTGAGCAGGCACCTGGATGCATTTCCCTGCCAGGTAACCACTGGCAAAGGGTTTCTTCAGCTCCTGCCTCCTTTCCCCCACCTGCAGAACGAAGAGGTGATGGACTCACCTACTCTGCAAACTGCTTTGTAAAAGCCTCTTTTTCTTAAGGCTCTGCTGACTTCTAGGGGGTGGAAATTTTGGGTTTCTCAGCACTCTGTGCAGCTCCACCAATTTCTGCTCTCAGCTTGATCCACCCTGCTGAAGAGCCGCGGTGTGTGCAGGGTTTTCTCAGCTTCCCACCCATTTCTGTCCTGGCCATGGGTGTAAGGGGCTGCAAAGGTGACTTTGGGTCCCAGAGCATGCCTCTTACAGCAGTCCCCTCTCCTGTAGCTGTTCCCCTGCAGTGATGGTCACATTTTTGTTGTCTCCAGCTATGTGTCACACACTGGAAGAAATAGAAAAATAGAAAAGATTATGTTTGAAACATCGAACTATTTTTTTTTTTTACTGTTAGAGTGGTCAAATATCAGAAAAATTTGCCCAGAGAGGTTTTGAAGTGTCCATCCTTGCAGATATTCAAACCCAACTGGACATGGTCCTGAGCAGTTTGTTCCAGTTGACCCTTCTCTGAGCAGAGAAACCTTCCAGAGGCACCTTCTAACCACAGTGCTCCTGTGCAATTGTTCATGGGACCTGCACAGGATCATGCTCCATCCTGGGTACCCAACACAGGAGCTTTGCACTTCCAGTCTCCACACAGCCACAGGAGCATTTTCTGTGACTGAGGGAAGCTATGGCCATGCTGGGTTTCAGTCAGCCACAATAAAACTAATTAACAAGTGAAAAATCAAAGGCAAACTATGCAAGACACTCAAGAAAATTAAACTGAATTGATTTTTCAAGTGGATTAAGATAAGTCACATTTTGCTTCTTTGTACTGTTTTCAGCAGAATTAAAATGACCATGACTCAGTTTAGTTCTCCTTAAATGAATGAAAGTAAACTGAATCCCTTGTAAGAGCCTCCTACCAAGGAGTTTAATCCATAAACATTTATTTAATTTTGATTTTCTTTCCTAAGTGTCCTAAGCCAATACCTGAGGCTCTCTCTGCAGTCGGTGGCAGGAGACAGATACCTCTGGAACATGCTGCAGTGCTGCTGATAGAGGTGTGTGTCCAAGACAGGTGAGAGGCATTTCACTCAGCATCTCCAGGGAATCTCTTGCCAACCTCCCCCTGAAATGCAGGGCAGTAAAGAAAAACCCACCAAACCCAGGACCCACACTTGAGGAAATCACTCGCTGTCTTTGCTTGGGAGGCAGAGGTGTGATGGGTGGGTGTTCCAGTTGCAAACACCATCGGTTTGATCCCACAGGTCTCTCCAGGGATAAAAGGAAAGGGAGGAATGATCACTGCCCCAGCACTACCGGGGCTCTGGTACCTGGGGCTGGCTCAGTGTGGGGACTGGGACAAAAAATGGGCCCTGGCTGTGCAGGAACAGCTCCCTGTGCTGTCCAGAGGATGAGAAATTGCTGGCCAGCGCTGTAGGGGTCCCCTCCAAAGGGAGGATTCGGTGAGCACCCACAGATGTGGGGCCAGATTCCAGCTCCACGCTGGGCAGCCCCGCATCAGCCTCGCGGCACTTTGGGGAGCAGCCTGGGGCTGCACCCTGCATCCTCCACCCCACAGCCACATACAGGGATGGGCCACTGAGACCAGGAGGGTCTTCATGGTGCCAAGATCTGCTGGTGGCTCCTGCAGAGCTGCCCACAGCACAGGGCTGCCTGTGCAGCCCGGATCAGACACGCTCTCGTGCCGCCTGCAGGCATCCGGGCTGTTGTGCACGGCTGCCTCGACTCTCATTTTTATGAGAAATTATTCCTGCCTGAAGCTGGGAGAGGCCGGTTCAGCATCCTAAACACACCACAAGATTCGTGCTTGAGTCCCATCTCTGCTGGCATTTGGGGTGCAAAGCACTTTCCAACGCTGACCGCAGGCAGCACAAGCCCTTCTCTTCATCACTGCTGGTACCCAGTAGTTCTGCCTTTGCTGAGGAAACTGGGGTGGTATTTACACACTGCTGGGATTTATGAGGCTCAGCCACGTTACCTCGTGTGGATACAAACTCAGCCAGTTTTTATCTTGCTGAGATTTCTAGTGGAGACTTAAAAGGAGCCAGGATAGGGGCACCGATAAAGCTCCGGCTTTCCACATAATAAATCACTATCGGCTGACTGCTGCTGTTTATCACTGTAAAGACAGACCAGGACAAAGTCAAAGCAGGGAAAGCATAAAACCTTGGTCTTTCTTGCCCTCTGCTCTAAGGTGGCATTGGAGTGAGACCCAGCATCCCTCTTGGTACGGGGAATTCCTCCCCTCTGCCTTTGATCACCCCACAACCTGCTAGCGCCTCATCACAACCTGTCACTAAAGCGGGGCAACAAACAGCGCTGCCAGCTCTGAAAACATCTTGTAATCACCTCGGCTTTCCCATTCCCTGTCAAGATGAGACCTGGAATTATTCAGCAGGAGATAAAGCAGAGTTAGCTCCCAGCCTGACCCTGGTCTTGAGGGACTCACCAGGATGCCGAGTTCATGCATCTTGTCTTGAGCGAGATGGGCCGGGGGTTTGGTCTTTGTTGCTCACACTGCAGGTTCATGCCCTCCTTATCTGGCTGTCTCTCATTCTCTCTGGGCCTGACAAGAAAGTCCCTCCTTGATTTGAAACACGTTCTCCAGGGAAGTTTTGCCAGGACTTTTGAAAAGTTCCACTTTTAGCAATAAATTTAAAAAAAAAAAAAATCCATGAATTTGCCAGCCTGCTGTGCAAATTACCTTAACACCTCTTTTTGATTTTATAAACCTGGGCTGGTTGTGGCTGAAAGCAAGAAGCAGATGGTTTTGACTGCAGAAGTAAGTTACACCCCGTCCAGAGGACACTTTTCTGCATAAACTGTTGGGAAAAAATTCTCTCTCCTTTTCAAGATCCAAGTCCTTCCACTGCCCAGAGTACCCCAACTCGATCCCATGCAGTGATGCTTTTTGTTTCCTGTCCCACGCTCAAACCATCAACCCCTCCTAAGCAGGGATGTGCTACCCAAGGAATTTCTCCAGCAAGCACTTCTTTCAGAAAGCCAAAGCCAAGCAAAACCAGTTTTTCTGCAAGCTCATGCAGCTAGGGAAGAGAGAAAAACATGCTGATAAGCATCTTGGATGGCTTCAGGATAAATTTATGTCTGATCTGTTCCCTAATACAAAATGTTTTGGTTGTTTACTTTCCTCAGCAATTGTACATGAAAATCAAACTTAATGAGGTGAGGATTAAATACCCTCAGGATGGGGAAATAAACCTTGACTTCTGGCAAGATTTGAGAGGCTTCATACAAAATAAAGTCATGTGAACAGCAGTGTAAACGCTTCAGCATGAGATTTCCCACAGCACTTCGTACCTTTAAGCACATTTTACATGAGGACAGAGGAGCATCTGCTTGGCTCCGTCCTCTGATGTGACGTGACAGAGCCCTGAAGCCACCAGATGTCCCATAAGGGTGTCAGGAGGATTCACCAGCCTGGAACAAGGGACCAGCACTCTCACGTGGGGCAGGAGCAGGGGCCCCACTGGATGACCACTGCCTGTGGGTGCCACAGGGCAGGTCCGCTCCATCCTTGATGATACTTTGGGATGTGCAACGCTTCCCATCTCAAAGCCTGAGTTTGGGTCATTTTGCGTGCTCCAAACCAGCAAGTTGAATGCTGGAGGGGTGACAATCCACTTCAAATTCATCTTCCTGCTCTGATCAGGATTCATTTTCAGCAGCTCTGCCTGGAAATACCAGCTAGCAGCAGCCTGCAGGATCCCCCCTTGCTGGTGGTCAACTGGGTCACTGAGGCTCCCACAGAGGAGCTGGAGGAAGATGCTGGTACCTGCTTGGCCATGAATATGGCAAGAAACATATCATCAGCCCCATTTTTCCCATATCCAGATCTCCCAGCCCACTGACTACACTGTGCTACAGGTTTTCACACACTAGATGTCAGCAGAAGAATAAAAATCACTCTGGTGCTCCAGCTCAACCCTGGTGGAGTTTCCCACTGGGCAGCTAGAACTCACAGCCTGACACCAACAAATCCACTTACTGCTGCAATAACCAGACTGGGCAGAGGGTGGCAGGGAAAACCCACCCAGTGGAGACTTGGTGTCTCTGTAAGTCCTGGACGGGGAAAGCCACAACCCCGGGCTGACTCATCTGCATCAGCAGAATCCCGGGACACTCAGGGACAGCAAAGCAGCATTTCTTTTGCACGCACATTTTCGGTGGTGGGGGATCTGCTGCTGGCCCGGGGCCCAGCCCCTCTAGTGGAGCTGATTTAACCACCCAGCACTGCTCCCCAGCATCTCCTGCAGACACCTTTGAAGCTGGGGATGATGAAGGAGCCCTGCAGGTAGGACCTGCCCCTTGCTCCGCCAGCAGAACAACAAACTGCAGCATAAAACACTTTTCTACACCGGGAGAAACAGTCCCATGCTGCCAGCTTTGGTGTCTCTGTGGTTTATGCAGCAATAAACTCAGGCTGCGGCCCTTGCAGCAGAGTGGACTCAATCAGTGTGATAAGCCACCCCAAGGCTGTACCTGCTTGTCCTGAGCTGAGCTGTCACCTTGTCCCAGGAGCTTTTACCCACTTTTGGACAGGACTGACAGCTGGGAGATTTGAGGTCCTGTGCTGGCCTCTTTGTACCAGAGCAGGAGAACGGATCACTGAGCCTTAGGAAACCCCCACCCCAAAAATCTGCCCCTACAGACTCAGCTGTGCCTTCGTTGCACTCTTGACTTGGGGCCACCTGGTCTGGGCAGGGAGCATCTTGAAGCACATCCCAAAATAACCATGTGGGATTCCCAAACCCAGAGGTGGGCTGCAGCCCAGGGGTCCCCTTCAAGTTGTACCAGTGTGTGGAGATGTTTGGGGCATTCAAAGTTTTCCTTCCAAACCACACTCTTACCCAGAGCAGCTGAACCAGCCAAGAGGGCACTGCATGTAAGTGCAGCTTTTCGAATAAATCATGGGTCACTACTTGCCCCCAAATCCTTCTTCCTGGCTAATGCCCTGGAGATGGATGGGCTCTCAGGGCTCTCCCAGGCAAGCTGGTCTCCCCTTTCCCAGGGTCTAGGATTTCAGACCCTCCCCATCCCAGCCCAAGGTGTCTCCCCGTGCGCTGACCCTGCAGGACACAGTTCAAAGCCTCCGACAGGAAAAACAGGAAAAGCCGCCCCGGCTCTCTCCGTTGACACAGTTTCGGTCTGGTTCTTGGTGTCAAAGGAGGCATTCAACTCCACCTCGGCCCGTGGGCCCTAAGTGCTGCTTGGTCCCTCTCAGCAGATGCCAGGAGGCCCCTGAGGGAGGACACCGTGGTGGGGAGTTCCCAGCTGGTGCCGTAAATTCCTGCCAGAGCAGGTTTGGGGGTACCAACCCTCTGCCCTGCTCCGGGAAGCAAACCCCGTGTTTAACTGAGGCACGCAGGGGGAAACCTCTGCTCCCCTCTGTGCCAGAGCAGGGAGGCACCGGAGCCTTTCAGCATCTCCCAGCTGGAGGGAGCAGCAAGGAGAGGCTGCAAGGTGTGGGACGAAGCCTCCTGCTGGGTTTGCAGCCAGGAGGTGGCGGCTCAGCCCACGCAGGGAGTGGATAATTGGAAACAGGGAGGCTCAGTGTCTGCAGTGGCAGGCTCCTGTGCTGATGGGGTCACGGCAGGAAGGGGAGCACAGGTACCCGGGCACACACATGGAGAGCACAGTCCCAGTGCCACCAGCTTCTGGCTCTGGCGAGGGACAAGGAGGGACTCAAGTGCAGGATCCTTCCCTCTGCTCCATCCAGCATGAAAGGTATCGTGCTGCAGTTAGGGAGACATTCAGAAACTCCTCCTCTGAGAGGTTTGTCACCCTCCAGAGCACCAAGACTGCTCTCATCTCACCTGCTGACTTCCTCACTGTCAGCACTCACCATCCATTTATCCCCCCAGGCCCAGCCCTAGCCTCAGGCCAAGAGGTGGGGAGCAGATTTCGGTGGCACGGGGAGGCTGCATTTCCTGCTGAGCAGGTTCGTGGCTCTGCTCATCCACGGGGCTTTCGCTCCTGCACCCAGCGTGGAGCAGGGCAGTGCCCAGGGCAGAGACCCGGCCTGTGTGTCACCCCTGGCTCGCAGGGAAGGGTGGCACATTGGCCAAGGCAGGAGCTGGAAGCGGGCCCAGGGGGCACAGGGCTGAGCATCCCTGGGAGCGTGGGCTCGCACAGCACTATCACTCCAGCGCTGCCATCCCATTAAAAGGTGCCCCAGTGATGAACCACGGATCCCTTGGAGATCAGGGGCTGTGCCACCCCCACCAGGGACACAGGGGGTGAGCAACACCCCCCAGAACCCTGCTGGGGCTCCCCAAACCAAAGCCTCATCCTCCACAGCCTGCACTAAATACCATCTTGGCACCCTCACGGAGATCCCAGTTCCACTCCCAACCCTTCACCTACAGATTTCCTACAGCTGTTTCACATGTGGCTTCAGGAAGCAGCTCAGATCTGAGCAGCTCCAGCCTGGTCTGTGCTCACCAGAGGGAGATGCTTGGGAGTGGGAGGCAGCCCATCTGTGGAGCAGGGCCTGCCTTTGAAAAACCACCCTCTGACTTTTGGCTTCTCAAAAATGCAACCACAGAAAAGAATTTTTCTCTCCAGGCCTCATCTGGCAGGGTCCTTGCTCTGAGGTCTCAGCTTCCAGCATAAAAGCAAGGAATTCTTCCAGATCTAATGCTCTAACTCCCAGGGGCATATGTAGCATTAAGTAGGGTCCCCTCTGGTTCTGTCTGACATCACTCATCTCCCCAGATGGCACCAGTCCCACCTCCAGACATTATCCCCACTGCAGTTGTGGAACATGCTCCAGCTCTCCGATGCCTTTTGCATCCCTTTCCCACATCTCCTTCCCACTCCTTACACTGCTGTCTGCTGGGTCTGTCACCAAATTCATCAGCATCACACAGGGATGGAGACTTCCTGTGGGTCACACATCCTACTGCTGACCTCGTGCTCAGTCTCCCTGCCCGAGCACACACAGTCCCAGCACTCAACAGCATCCGTCCTTCAAAAACCACTTTCCCAGAGTGAATCCACCTGGGACCTTCTGGAATTCACCACACTCTGAGGAGGCCAGCACATCCACAGGTCAGCTGAACTGCTGGGTTCATGGCCAGACTCACAGTGCCCAGGCCAACAAGGCAAACACCATCCCTGTCCTGTGCAAGCCTCTGAGGCAGCTGGCATTTCCCTCCCGGCTGGGGAGGAGCCAGCACAACACGGGCACCGGAGCTTTTCCTCCAGGGCTGATGGGACACAGAGCCATGGAGCATCTCCCAAGCCTAAGTCAGAGCGGTGCTACCATAAATATGCTGCTTTGGACCAGATCAAACACCCTCTTGCAGATCAAAGCATTGGGGAAAGCAAGGCCATGCTGACCCCACTATACAACCGTGCAGGGGAAGTCCAAAGAGGGTTCTGCAGCCTTTTCAACCCCCCCTGCCCAGCCAAGAGCTGCTGTCAGCAGCAGTTGGGATGACAAAGTTGTTGAAACAACCCTTTGCCATTCCTCCCCCCACCACGGGGTGATGCAGCACTGGCCTCATGGCTTAATGTGGACCAGGTTTGGTAAATATAATGAAATCATAAAAAGAGGGGAAATTTCAGCATAGAAGAACTGGAGTCTCTCGTGCAACTGTACTTTCCCCTCAGCCAGACTGATGTGAATGGTGGATGGACCCTGATTCTCATGGGAACTCACCCAGTTGCTGTTTATCTACGATGCAATAAAAATAACATTAAAAATAGTCTGTGGAGCAGAAAGAAAAAAAAATTGACACCTGATGCTGTTCTTCTCCCTCATCTGAAATCCAATAGCTGAGCTCTGGGAACAGGCATGTCCGTGCAATTGCAGCTCAGACACTCCCAGACCTTGTCTTGAACAGAAACTGAGATGAAATTATCCTTCTAGAGGACTGAAATGTTTTTATGAGGCTGTTGAAGCAGCAGGTATGGTGCTGCCACCTCACCCCGGGACCAGAGCCCATCGCTCTGTTGCACCCCCCTGTAGTGGGGAAAACAGATGAAAATATCAAAACCCACAAGGCATTAAGGTGTGGTGTTAAAAGGCAGCATTGTAAAAACCCAAACGCTGCAGGAAAGCCTAATTTTGTAACATTCAAACCTCTCCAAACTACACAAAAGAGGGAAAACTGTCGTAAAATGCTGAACCCGAGTGCCAGAGGGACAGGGCAGTGCTGGAACTCCAGTCACACCCCCAGACAATCTTCAACATAGATATGTGTCCGGGGTGGTTTGGTGAAGAAGTTTTGGATTAAGACTGCTGGGGAGAAAAGCAGCAGGCTTGGGAACCTCTGCAAATCAAAGGTGGAGATGGAGAAAGGTGCAAGTTCCTCCTTGCACTGAGCCTTGGATTCAGGTCTGGACTACACTTTTGCTGGGCACTGCCAGGCTGGGCAGCACCTTTGCAGTCACACAGTGAAGCTTTTTCAGTCATCATGCACTTTTACTCCTTTTTACAAGTTTTAGTAACACTCCCATAAACAGGTTTTTAATGCGAGCCTTTTTCTCTGACACACTGCATGTTAAACATTAGCAGAGGCTTTTTATTGCAGGTAATAAAGAACCCTGATGTCAAATATTTTAACAAGCCAAGTGCTCAATGGGAAAAGCCCAAGGGGCTCCAAATGCATTTCTGCTCTGCAGCCTCTGTCAGGGAGAAGGGGAAGAGACAGAAAGTTTTCTGGGAAAATATCTTAGATTTTATCTGATTTTTGGAAAAGAACAAAGTGGCTCCAACCACGCTACTGAACTCAGGAGCTTCCCAGCCAGGCATTTCCCACACTCCATGCAGAGCTAGCTGTTCCCCCCCAGCATCTTCATGGATTTGCTCAAGGGAGACACTACCTGAAGAAAAGAGTGAATTCAGGCTTGTCTTCCGTGAGCTGAAGTTTATCCTCGCCGACACATCCGCCCAGAGCTGCCTGCAGCCACGCAGGGACCAGCAGCAGGTTGGTGCTACCCACAGGGGGTTTTCTTTCCCAGGTGATGCTGCAGGCTGGAGGCATCACACCCCTTGGCTGCAGCCTGTGGGGAGGAGGAGGTGGCGAACCCCAGCACGCCACCACACCACCCTCATGACACACAGCAGAGAAAGTGCCTTTTGCCAGGGCATGGGGTGACACCTGTGAAAATGAGCCTCTGCTGCTCGGTCAGAGCACGTCAGGTTCCTGATCAGGAGAGCTGGGAGAAGCAGGGCCTGGCAGCTCTGCTTGCTGCTCCCTGCAGCCTCAGCATCTCCCTGCTTTCTCTGCTGCTTTGCACAGCCCGGATCCCTGATGGGTACCACGAGCGGAACATCCTCCACGCGGCATCCCCCACTGCTGAGCATCCCCCACTGCTAAGCATCCCCCACTGCTGAGCATCCCCCACTGCTGAGCATCCCCCACTGCTGAGCATCCCCCACTGCTGAGCATCTCTTTGGATTTACTGAGGAAATAAAACCAGGCAGCGGCCATTCCAAACGCATTCGGGGATGGGCTCTCCGCCCACGCACAGGATTAGGTTTCCACCCCTCAGCTCACTTTCAGAGGGGGCCGCAGCCTGAGAAACCAGGAAGAGTCGCGCACACACGAGAACAGCCCACGCAGTCACCGGAGCGGCTGCCAAAATTATCACTGCCCACAGACTGAAGAGGAGAGAGCCTCGTGCTGTTCTCCGGGAGCCCAAACACTCTTTCCCATTCCCTTTCCCCTCTCTTCCCACGCGCACCCATCTGTCCTGGCCGAGGCCGAGTGCTGTGCAAGGCTCAGCCCCACGAGCAGCAGAGATTGCAGCGCTGCTCGCACGGGCAGGGAAGGAGTCCTGCAAAGAAGGATGTGTTTGCAAGCGAGACGTGATCCTGCTGACATTGCCTGCAAAGCCACGGGATCGTAGAATCAGCAAGGTTGGAAAAGACCTCTAAGATCATCAAGTCCAAGCAGGCCAGCGGGATGGGCTGCAGGGACCTGCAGAAGCCCCACTGCGGTGCCACGAGACCCTCGGTGCCCTCCCTCCTCCTTCCAGCCCTGCTGAAACAAGCAGAGCTGTTTCTTCACTTTCCCATGACTGGATTCCCCTGAAAACAGCAGAAAACGCTTGTGCTGATGGTAATTAATCTGACAAGGAGTCAGGAGACACAGATTAAGTGTCTCATATCACTGGGGATCACAGATAATTGTAAAGATAGGCTCTGCTACAGAGCTGGCAGAGAGTCTCAGTGTGCATTTAGAGATCAAGGGATTGATAACCAACCTTACCCTGGGATTCACCACAGCCTCGCTGGTGACTCCCCACCACTGCTGGAGCTCACACAAACATGCCCTCATCCTGGGTTTGCTTTGCAGGGCTCCCCATCCTCCTGGGGTGGCAGGCAGGGCCCAACATATTTTGGGCAGCTACCATGGGAGAGTGTGGGGGCATGGGCACACTCCTGGGAAGGGGAAAGGCATTTCTGAAAGCTTTGAGCTCTGGCCCATGCCTGGTCCCAGCAAGGTGAATGACCAGAGAGAAACAGAGGAGTTATTCAGGTACTGACCTCCTACAGCAGTGATACCCAATGGTCCAGACCCTCCCCACTCAGCAGATGGAAGCACCTTCCTAAGGCCTCCGTGAGGGTCACTTGTGTCTTTCCACCGACTAATCCAGGCCCTTCCATAATTTCCATACTCATAAATATTCTATATTCTGTAAAAACGCAGCCACAGCCCTGCACTGCCACAGCCAACTTTCTCTGGGAGCAAATCAGCAGCCACAACTTTCTCTGCCATCCAAGTCCCACATCACAGGTCTCTACACATGGTTCTGATCAAGATGATTTCTCACAGCACCTAAATAGTCCCAAAAACACTTTGAAGTTGTATCAGGTGACACCTTTCGTTAAGCCTTCAGCAACTGCTTCAAGCCAGTCTGAGGGAGCTTGGAAAAAATCCATGGGCTGTGATAGCAGAGCAAGGCTTGCAGCTTTCCAAGTTGATGCCAGGTAGGTGCTCTGGAGGTGGGCACTGAAGACTTGGGCTGTTTGATGATCTGTTGAGAGCAGCACAGTCTCAGAAATGGAAGAAAGTGTCCTTGAAGAAGGGCAGACTGCAGGTGATGCAGCATTTGCATGATGAACAGGAGCCGAAAGTGAGAATCGGCCCTCAAAGGAGGAGCAGCCACTTCTGATCACTTTTTCTAAGAGTAAGTATATGAAGTAGATGCTTGGTAACCCATCTGCAACTGCACATCATCCTTTTAGGATAATCCATGCAAACTTTGCAGCCAGCATCCATAACCACACAGCCCAGCCCCGGGTCCTGCACCACGACTGCTTTGGCTGTGTCTTTCAGAGGGCTTTCCTTTTTTCTCTGAAACATGAAAAGCTGAACTTGGACCCCAGATCAGAGTGGCTGTGCTTTAGCTGTGCAACCATCGGAGTTTACTGAGGCCAAGCAGGCCCTGACAGCACAGATGTGTCTCTGAACAAACCAGCCTGGGCTGTGCCGCAGTCTTGGAGCACAGGGAAGGCTGTGGCTGGTTTGGGATGGCTCCTCGCACCACAGCTCTTGCTTCCCATTAATCAGCATGGGATAAGCTGACCTCACTGCCAATGCAGTCAGTGGCATCTGGATCTCAAAATTATTCAGGGCATCTGCTGGCTGGCACTAGCTGGAGCAGCCTATCAATTTTCCTTCCTCAGAGCTGCCAGGTTTTCTCTCCCTTTCATATCTATGTCTGCAAAAGCCAGAAGTTTTCTCTCCCTAAGTTCTGAGACAGAGAGAGCAACCAAACTGAAAAAAACAAAACCAGAGGTCAGTGCTATGCTCCGGGGAGCCAAGTCCTTCAAGGTGGGGCTTCAAGGGGAGCCAAGTCCTTCAAGGTTCCAAGCCAGGAACCTGCAGAACCTGCTGGTGGCAGTTCTCTAGGACATCCCAGAGATGATTTCTCTTCAGGAAGTACCTGTGCAGCTGCTGCCCCTCTTTCATCAGCCTGGCTCAACTTCTCTGCCTGCAAAGGAGAGACCATCCACCAGTGCACTGCCAGTCTGCAGCTGCCTGCCCAGTGCCCACAGCACCCCTGTCCCGTCCCCACCTCTGGGAACATGCTCCACCAGTAAAACACCCTCACAACGCTGCTGCCATCAGCTTGCATAACTCTGATTGCAGCTGGGACAAACCAGGAGTCCAGAAAACAAGACTGAACCAGCCTCACTCATGTGTTTCCAGCAGCCTCTCAGTGAGACCGGATGGCTTTGCTACTCTGTTTGAAAAAAAAAAAAAAAATAAAGAGAAAGCAGAGAACTTGACCAAAGGTGTGTACAGTCCACAATGGGCCGGGGCAGCGGAGATGCTGTCCCACTCCTGGCCCTCCAGCGTTACTTTCTCCTCCAAAATTCAGCACAGGAAAGAGGACAAGAAACTCCCAGAGAGGGTTAGAGACCCAACATCGATGGGAGCTGAGAGCTGAGCACAAAGCAGTTTCCCTCTCTGCGTACAGACTCCACAGCCTCTTGCAAGATCCCACCAAAAATCAGAGTGAGCTGCATTCTCCTCACAGACAAATCCACCACTGGTCCCAGCATCCTGACTGGGGCCAAGCAGGGGTGGCACAAGGATCACCGAGTCAGTTTCCGTGCCCAACACGCCCATACACGAGCTGAGCAGCCACATGAAATTTCCCCAGGAAACTCTTTTCCAGGCTGGCCAGTAGATGGGGATGGAAGAGCAGCCAAGGTCTGATCCATGGGCAACCGTGTTCCTCCATGCTGGCTGTGCCCTGATGGCTGTCAGGGCTCAGGGGGCACTCAGTGGTGGCAGTACTGGCCAAGAGCAGGGCAGGGCTGAGATGGGGCTCAAACAGGGGCTGCATGACTTGGAGGCAGAGGAAACACCCCAGGGTTTAAGTGTCATCCCTAGGGCAGCAAGTGCAGGGATACACCCAAAAATAACTCCACCAGATGTGCCTGAGGTCCGCCTGTCTCTGATGATCCAGGGTGGAGCGACCTGTCCTCACCGTGGATGTCCCCACTGCCTGATGGGGAAGTTAATGAGGACCAGAGAGCAGACCCAGGTCCAGGTGCCTGCAGCACCACTGCCCAGTGAAACCATGGCCAAGGGCAGCTCCTGGCAGGAGGGAGAGCCCTGAGAGCCCATCACACGCCCCTGCTTGCCTGTACCTGCATGCTGTGACCTCCTGAGAGCACCCAGCACCCACCACCCAGATCCGCTTGCGTTCAGCCAAGACGCTGCACGGAGGGAAAATTTGGAAACCCCAGGAAGAGCCCAGAGGCAAAAGAGAAAACTCCCTCAGCTCAAACAGCTCTTCCACATTCTGTGCCCCCAGTGGGTGGCCAGGTGTGCTGGATCCCCACTGGTTTGCCCCGTGCAGGGTTTGCCCAGTGGATGATGATGGCCAATGAGCTGGATGGGCAATAAGGAATGACAGCACAGCAAAGGAACATGCGGGTTTCTGTGGGGTGCTGGTGCCTTTGGACACCACACTGGTGCACAAGGGCTTCCCCCAATGGAGCTAGGCTCCGAGCAAACCCCAGAGCTGCCCGCTTTCACCCTCCAAAATGAAGAAACAGGAGCAAACAATGAGCAACACTCAGTGCCCTGCCCCTGAGCTCTGCCGTGTCAGGAGCTGTCATTATGTCAATGTGTGATTATACCATTAATTACTGACCATAAAGCTCTAAAGAAAACAGACCTGAAATGACTCTAGTGCTGGGGCAAAGTCCTGAGAGATAACTCTGTGGCTGCTAAGGTGATGGAGACTGAGCTTCAATTTCTAAACCAAAATTGAATTTGCAATTAGCTCGCCTTGTTGCCTAAATCCAACAAAAGACCTTCCTGTATTTAATACCAAGAAGGGATGTCTCTGAACTGCCATCAAACCACAGAGGCTTACAAAAGCCAACTGGAGCAGAGCAGAGGGAGCAGAATCCCAAATGTCTCCTTGGGCTGAGCAAGGCTCTTGTTTGATTTTGGATTTGCTGCACACTCAATGTACATCTCCGAGCAAGCCACTTAATCTGACCCTGGCCCAAAGTTTAGCTGTCTGTCAAATGTTAGAAAAGGGCTTTGTCTCCCTCACAATGGCTCGGAGGTTTAATTACTGGCTGTGCCAAGATGCCCTTAGGTGGAAGCTGCAATGCAAATGTAAAGTATCACTACTGGAGCTTAGCAAATAACTCAGATGTTTTTCTGCAGCAACTCCCTCGAAAAGAAATTGGGTTCCTTTCTGGTGTGTTTGGGCGCCTTTCCAGGCTCTCTTGTTGTGACACTCGTGAGCAAGTGGAGAACTAAGAATGTGAAGGTAACTCACCAAAAGTCAGTGCCCGGCTCCTAAACCTGAGCCTTCGCACGGAGCCTCGCTCCTGCCACAGCCCCTGTGTGTGCCCAACCCCGGCACCAAGGCAGGCAGGGGCTGGGGCTGCACCCAGGCAGGGGGGCCATCAGCTGCCTGTGGACATATCCAGCCCATCCAGACAGCCCAGGGACCCTTGGGGACGCGCACACATCAGCCACTGCCTTCTGCACTGTCCCCAGTGTGAATCCCTGGGAGTGGCTCCCAGCCTGGGCACTCTCAGGGCCTTGCTGAGCCAGGAGAGCATCAAAGAGGAGAGAGATAAGGGAGAGAGGCTTTGCTGAAAACGTTTTCCACAGGGAGCCACACATCCCAATCAGCTCCCGCTACGCAAATCCCGATGATTTGAACTGTTCCATGCTTCCCCCTGAAAAGTCTGGGGTGAACATTTGCATCGTAAATTCTTTGGGACGGCTGTGGTCTGGGGCTGGGCAGTTGCTATAAAGCTCCAAGAGTTTATGAGGATCTGACAAAACCTCCCAGCTCCCACTGGAATCACTCAGTACCTTCCTCAGCACCGTGTGCTGGACTGTGGCCACTGAGTCCCAGAGCAGGGATGCACAGGAGCACCGCCACAGCCCTGACCTCCCCCACAGCCTCGTGTGAGTGGGAACAGCACGGAGGAACATTTTCAATTAGCTTTACAGAAAACATTTGCCTGAAACTGGATGCTGTGTGAAACTCCTGAACTCTCCTTTTTCTTTCAGGGGTGGGGGTGAGGCGAGGGAGGGACGGGGGGGAATTGGAAGAGCTTTTTATTTATTCAGATCGGAGTTGCTCTGCTTCGGAGCATGTGTGGTTTGGCCAGGCAGAGCCAGAGCAGGATAAAGGAGCTCCTGCTGAGCTCCACATCCAGGCTGCTCCACGGGACTGGACCAGGACATGAAAGCAGAATGCCTGGTGCCCATGGAGGAGTCGGCCTGCAGGCAGCCCTTGGGCTCAGCCACACAGTGCCTGCATGCCACAGACCCACAGGATGGTTTGGGTTTGAAGGGACCTTATAGATCATCTTGTCCCACCCCCTGCCTTGGGCAGGGACACCTTCCACTAGCCCAGGTTGCCCCATGCTCCGTCCAGCCTGGCCTTGGACACTTCCAGGGATCCAGGGGCATCCACAGCTTCTCTGGGCACCCTGTGCCAGGGCCTCCACATCCTTGCAGGGAAGAATTTCTTCCCAGTATCCCATCTAACCCTGCCCTCTGTCAGTGCGAATCCATTCCCTGTGTCCTGTCACTGCAGGGCCTTGTCCAAAGTCCTTCTCCAGCTCTCCTGGAGCTCCTTTAGCACCTTAGGTCTCCCTGGAGCCTTCTCTTCTCCGGGCTGAATAACCCCAGCTCTCCCAGCCTTTTTTCCAGAGCAGAGATGCCCCAGTCCCCTGTGTCACACATGGACCACCACCCTGACACACATCACCTGCTGGGGGTTGGTGCTGCAGGGTGGACACCAAGCAAAAAGCGCAGCAGGAGAAGGGGAGCTGAACCTGCCAAAAGCCAAACATCCCCACACCTTCCTCGTACCTTGAGGCCAAACCTGCAGCGCCTAAAGCCCAGATCCTTCCCTGGCTCTGATGAAGGTGTCCTTGGTGCCAGTGAGTCAGATCACCCTCAGTCCCAGTTCTGGGATGCCCTGCCTGCCGTGCTGCCCCCCACGCACAGCTGCTCCTTACCCACCGCAGCTTTCCCGCGCCCCTACTCCGACACACGCTGTGACGTGATTTATTCCATCTGATTAACTTCTCCTTCCCTCTGTGGCTGATTTCTTCACAGTCAGGGCTCCACGGCCTCTCCAGCCCACGGAGCTGCCAGCACAGCCTTTTGTTTCAGCACTTGCCTCTCCCAGCAGCCCCATTTGCTGCTGTTCCCCCCAAAGGCACCCAGTGCCGAGAGCAGCGTTACTGGAACCAGCCGGGGCTACAGCGCAGCAAACTCAGCTCCTGTCCCACCGTGAACTCCTCTGAGGTTTCTTTGTTTGTGTTTCTGTTTGAAACAGCAGCAATTAGGAAAACAGCAAGAGCTTTTATTTAATTTGTTTTTCCTCCCTGGCTGGGCGTTTCCTCCCCAGACACCACCCTGCAAAGGTGCCTCAGCCTCCGCATGGCTCTGCAGGTTCCAAAACATTCACAGCTGTCACTGCAGAGCAGAAACTCCTGTTGAGGAGAGATAAACACGGGGGTTTTTCATCTGCAGCTGACAACTGTGGCTGCATCATTTGGGGACTCCTTGGGTGTGATTTTCCAGCAGTTCTGGGCTTCCACCCTCTTGCTGAGAGCTCTACACCCCACTTTTCTCTTTGGAGTTCCCAGTGTGTGCCTGGCCCTCTGCCAGCAGATGTCCTGATGGCTGTGTGCCCCATGCCTGCACTCCCAGCTGAGCCACAGCTTCTACAAATCCCTCATGGCTGAGGCACGTGGTTTTTAAAAATCTGTTATCTGCAACGCAGACTGTGACAACGTGAAGAAGTAAGAGCATTTGTAATTAAAGAAACCCATTGCAAATTACTTAACAGCACAAGCTCACGCCAGGGCCAAGGCTGTTAACAGTCTGAAGCCACTCAGCCAAGCCACACTCAAGCCATGACAAGTCAAAAAAATAAAGTTAATAAAATATCCTTGAAATGAAAGGCAGGTCATGGTACTTGATCTGCATATTTATAAAAGCTGAGCGTAATCCAGCCAAACTTTCCAGAAAAAAGATCTTGCTCGTCTTTGATCCTGCCTGTGCCTCCTCAGGGAATATCAGTTTTCCTTCAGCAAAATTAGATGGGATTAAGAGTCACCTTAAAAGTGACCCTGCACAGGGTGGGGAAGTGATGGAGAGCTGTCCCTGGAAGCAGAGGGGCACTGACCTGGCACCACAGGGCAGCTCCCAGGCACACTCTGGGCACACATTTGCAGCACTTCAGGGAGCCAAACTTTACACCCTCCTGGCTGAGGTCCAGGCTAGTGCAGCACCTGCCAATCCAGCATTAAATTCCATGATCAGCTGAAGCAGGAAGAGCTTCTCTGCCTGCGGGGCCCGGCTCAGTCTGCTGAGTCCAGCCTAGAGCCTCATGGCAAAACATTCTCTTGGCAGCTCATTCATCCAGCACTGCATAATGACATTTTTGCAGAAAACCTTAACCTTTAGAGAATCCCCCTCACACCAGCAGCAGCGAAAATGATGGTGAGGAGCACGCCCAGGACTTGAGTCCAGGATGGATCCTGCAGGCTGGAGGCAGCCACCTCCTGGATCGCATCATCCCCTGCTGCTGCTCCAGCTGCGCTCGTGCAATGCCACCAGGCTCCATTTCCACAAAAAACAGGATGGGGAAAGGCAGCCTCCCAGGCAGTGTGGCTTGTGCCTCCTCCCCTGAGAGCCCTGAGGAGTGACACGAGGTGCAGAACCCCTCTGTTCCAGAGCACCTGGGTGGCTCTAAACCCCGCGGGGTTTAGGCAAGCTCCTTCCTAGCAAGGCGAGAGATTTAGCACAGAGGGTGTGAAGGAGTGTGTCTCAGGCCAGGAGATTAACAGCTTCACCCCAGCTGGAGGTTTGGGGGAGGGAGAAGTCTTTGGGACATCAGCTCTTGGAAGTTTAAGATGCTTCTCTGCAGTACCAGGGGCTGACAGTTTCTCTGTGTGTTTGCCAATATAAATACTTGTGCAAACACAAGGGAAACCACAGATATTATTCACCCCAAAATTGCCCAGGAAGTGGCTCCAGACATTATCATCTCAGCTACAGAGTAGCAGGAAAATATGGTTCAGGCCAACAGGACCAGTGGTCTCAATGTGTTGAGGTCAAGAGATGGGAGTGAAAATCAAAGGACCATTGTGATAAAACCAGTATCATGAAAAAACCTCTCGCTTCGACTGGGTCCTGCGGAGTTCTGTGACAACCAAAGCAGTGGCACCAAGCCCTGGCCCAGGCCCCCAGTTTGGCATGGGCACATCCCTGGTCTGAGCTGGTGGGACATCACCAGTCTCGTGCTGCTGCCAGCGGCCCCAACGCCAGCCCTCGCTCCGACCATCGCGTCCTGCCAGAGCCCAGTGCCACGTGTGGGTCACAACCCCCTTCCACCCTAGGTCACGAGGGACATCCCGCTGTGGCAAACACCACCTCAGAGTCTGTGCAGCCCTGCAGGTAAGGGCTGCAGGCAGGGTTCAGCCTTTGGCTCTGCTCCTGGCTTTGAAATCCCCCCCATCATCCATCGTCCCTGTGTGAGTCACTGCCCGCACGCACGATGATGAAAACAATCCTTCATCCCCCTGGCTGTGCCTTTGCTCCCTGGAGACAGCAGGCTGCATGCTGTCACCACAAAAATATGACAGTTTCTCTCTCTCTCTTGGCTGCAGAGAGAACCAAAGGGAACAAGGACCACTGAGGCTCAGAAACCAGGAGGTAAATCCCGAGCACACACGTGCTCGCCATCCAGCACGCACCATCCCAGCACGCACAGTTGTGCTTGCAGCCAGAGGGGATCCACGGGCTTTCTGAATTCTTGCTCAGCAGAACAGCATCAAACCTGTTCTCTGCACTGTGATTCTTTCCATTCCCTCTCTCTGCTTCCATTCTCCATTTTAATACATTATCTGTTTAAATATATTAAAGCATGAGCTTTAACCCCCCTCCACGTGCATTCTGACCCACACCCATCTCTTGAGTCCCTGCTCACGCCCAGGGCTGGTGCACTGCAGGACAAAACATCAGCTCCAGCACTGCTCACCGCACAGACAGGAGTCACAGGGTGCTGCAAAGCAGGAATCAGGCTTCTCACCTCCCCACACACGGCCAGAGACCGTGATGATCCAGAGCCACTGGGGCAGGAAGGAGTTTGGGGTGGTGGAACCATCCACCCGAGGCTCAGGGCACTGGGCACCAGTGCCAGCCGGCAGCAAGAGACCCCTCGGGCAGAACAGGGCTCCAGCCAGGGCCTCGTCCAGCCTGGGGACGCTGCAGCCACCTCCTCCTCCTCCTCCTCCTCCTCAGGGATGGTGGCTCAGATGCTTGGAGAGCATTGCAAGGATGAGGAAGAACAGCTCCAGGCTGCAGCTCAGCCTCGCTGCCTGGCACACTGTGGGGAGAAGCTAAGGCACACATGGAGCTTCTCCACCCAAAGCGGGACTTTCAGCAGGCTCAGGCCCTGGGTTTGCAGCCAGAAGGAAAGCAGGGGTTTGTCTGTAGTTACACAAGAAGTTTATGGAGAGGAAACGAGCCCAGTTTTTCCAAGTCCTTGATTATCCCCCCACTAAGGGGATGCACAGCACTTCCTCTGTCAGCCGCAGAGATTCTTGGAGATGAGGGGTGCCAGGTCTCCCCCTCTGAGGTCAGGGAAATGCTGGAGGCAACCAATGCCTCCCCCTGCTTTCCCACCTCTCCTCACAGAGCGCAGGGAGCCGTGGGCAGGGGGCTGCCCCGCTGCACCCCAGGGTCCCGCAGAGCCCCATCCTGAGTCGTGGAGCGCTCCAGCCCCAGCACATTGTATCAGGATGAATCACTCACTGACCTCTGCCTTCCACAGTGTTCGGTTTCTAATTTTATGGGCTGTATCAGCAGGGTTATTGAATCCAGATGTCTGCAAAATGCAACTGCAGCACACAGAAAGCCGCAAGGAAAGGCGTTGGTGGCGAGGACCGGGGCGTTTGGTTCATTTTTCATAAGCAAACCCTGGCTTAAGAGGGAGAGGAAGGCACCTCCTGTCCCCTGCCTGCTCAGGGCTCTGCAGGAGCAAGTGATTTCCATCCGCCATCTCTCATTTCCCTCACTGACTTATCCTTGCCCTCCCTTTTCCTGAAAGCATCTGTTCCCCCAGGCAGTCACATCAGGCTCAGGTGGGTCCCACCTGAGGGAGCTTTGGGAGATACTGCAGAAATGTGGGTCCTGTGGAGCCTCTGTGCCTTGGCAAGGACGTGGTGCTGCCACGGGATGGGCACTGGGCTGGAGCAGAGCTTCAGCTTTCCCAAAGTGACCTCTGAAGCCCAGATCCATCGTGGCACAAGCCAGCCAGGGGCAGCAACACCTGACAGCTGCCTGTGGTGGGCATCTGGTTTGCATAGAGCACAGCTGGCCCTGAGACAACACGAGAGCGTTTGTCCCTCCGAGGGGAGAAGTAAAGAAAAGAAAAGAGAAAAGGAATATCCAGACCTTGCCTGAAGTTCAAAGAGAAGCCTGTGGAGTGACCTGCCTGCAGTGGGGCCGAAGGAACGCACAGCACTGCCCACACCACGTGGGTGGTTCCTGAGCCTTGACACAACGTGGGATCAGAGGCGCCAGGGGATGGAAAGGATTGTTTATTTATTTGTTTATTTATTTATTTATTTATTTGATGTCTTTAAAGATTTTCCTGCCCCTTCCCTTCCCTGCAGCTCTGGCATGGCAGACCTGACCTGAGCCTCTCCAAGCTGGCGATTCCCAAGAGCTGTGTGTGGATGCACACCCCCCAAGGGACGGTGCCCAGCCCCCTCCATCACCAGCAGCTTTCTGCAGCAGTGCAGACCCTGATCCTCGGTGTGAAAATGAGCAAGGCTGTGTTCAGGACCCAAACTGACAGCAACAGACCATAACCCAAATAATTGCGTTTTCTGCTTAGCTCCATTGTACAGTGACCCCAAACAAACCATCCACTCCCAGGTTTTAGCTCCCCTGACATCCTGCACTGACGTCTCTTCACCTTCATGAGAAACACTGGCCTCCAGGTGGAACACTCCCAGTGGTGACTGGCTTCGTGCTGACTGAAAAACCCCACAAACCCTTACTTGGCTCTTGCTAGCTAAAAGTGACTGCAAACTGCTGTCAGGAGATGAACAGTTTGGCTGTCTTCTCCACACCTTGGCCTCTGGTCCTCCTGAATAAACCCCAAGAGAACATCTGCCTTCTGCAGAGGGGCCAGCACTGCTCCTCTGCACAGCTCATGGGAGGTGGAGGATACACCAGTGCTTCATTCTGAGCTTCTCCCTGGCATTGCTGGGATGTCTGTGGGGAATTTCTCTGCACCCACCTGCTCTCCTGCTGCTGTGGGGCTCACACTGAGCTGAGACCTGGCTGGTAAAGGCCTCCTTTGCTCTCGGTTTTTCCCTGCAGCTTCCACGTCTCACTGCTCAGGACAGATGGAAGCTGTGCAGAGAAGCAGAGATCCAGGAACACATATGGGTTTTCTCATTTTCTACTTTGTCACCTTGGAAAGGGTGAGGTATAATACATAAAACAGGGAGAGACAGTAATAATGAAGTTGACCTTCACCGTGGTATTCCATCTGACACCACTGCGCCTACGCCGAGTCTCTCCTGACCTTGGCTGCTCTTAGAGCTGCTCCTGCCTCTCAGGAGCCCAGAAATGAGTCTTTTAGAGCAGTCTGTGGATCTGGGCTGGTGTCTCTCCTGCGCACAAGTCACACACAAACACTTCGAGAAAGCTCAGAAGACCTGCAGGGGATGAGTTTAACGCACAGATGGACTTGGTGCCAAGTTTCAGCCTAATGGGAATCACAACAGCTGACTTACAACACCCCTCGCTTTAAAGTCAGGGTTTATGGGGCAGGAATCTCTGCCAGATCCCGAAACTATAGCAACTGCTGTAATAAAATAGCATTTCAGCGTAAAGCTATTTTTACAGCACGTCGCCACGTTTGTGGCATGGCAGTTTCCAGTGCTTTTCAGATGTCTGCTGCCAGAAGATTTAGTTGGATTAGTAGTTAAAGAGGGAGGGATCATATTGGGTTGTCAAATACACACCTTTGCCTGCAATGGGAGAAATTATATCCTACAAGGTGATTCATCAGGTATTAAATTAATATTGCACTTGATCTCGGCTGACTAAAAGGCCAGGCTTGCCCCAGGGCCCAAACCTGGCCGCACTGAAGTCAACACGACTTTTGCAATTGGCTTTGGTGAGGCAGCTCTGATCCAGCCCACGACCAGACTTGCCTGAAGCCTAGAAACCCATATTCACACTGCTCACAATGAGAGCAGCAAAGAGTTACCATCTATCATGGATTAAGGTTTATCTCAGCTCAGCCCAGGCTGATGCAAATTTTACCACTCATTTGCATGGGGACAAAATGCCAGACAAAGTTGGGCTTAATTCTGGGCGGCACCATTTCTTCCTGTCCTTCCAGTCCAATGTTTGCCTCTTCCACAGCTCTTCGGTCTTTTCTGTCATAAGAAAATTTATCTCAATGTTATATGAGGGTGGAAAAGGTGGTCCTGTGAGCAGAGGAGAAGATTTACCAATATCTGAACTTATTTTTGCACCAATAGACAGAGAAATTGCTCCTACAAGCTTCACCACTGACATCACGGAGGAGAAAAAAACAGGAAAAAGAAAATCAAATTCTATTTCAAACAGTTACTGATATAGTATCTGACACTACATTAAACTACTGCTCAGAGAACTGTTTGTTCCTGATAACTCAGTGCAAGGGGTGCTGGCATCTCTGTGAATATGACAGACTGACATCCACAGCTTGAAACAGGCTGCTTGTGTCTGGTAACCCCAAGATGCCTCAAGCCTCCCCTGTACACCAAGCCCCACGCCCTGTATTTAATCCATGGCTTTAGCGATGGGAGAGCCACCTGATTTACCCCATTCTTGGGCCAACCTCTGTCTGCCAAAGCACCTTTCCATTAATCTGCACCTTCTTCCCACAATTAGCTTTGGTTTTTGTCACTTTGTTGAACGCTTTGGGCCCTCACCATGGTTTGCTGACGCAGCCCGGGTCTCCCCAGCCCTACCTCCTCTCCTCCCACCACGGTTCCCCCACACGCTGCGCTCTGCCTGCTGGAAGGGGTGCTCTGTACCCACTCACCAGAATCCACAGGCACCACCTGAAGCCACGGTGGCTTAATCAGGGTTGGGGTTGTGCAGTTTTCTCTCTCCAAAACTCCTCTGAGGCTGTGGCCCGCCGTGGAGCTGTACCTACTCCTGTTTCCAGTTCTGTCAGTCCAACATGGGCAAAATCAGAAGTGATCATCCACAGGAGAGAACCTTGGCACTAACTTGTGGTTTCCCAAGAAATATTGCCAATGGACGAGGCTGGAAGCGAGGGACGGGTCACACCAAGTGTGCACCTTGTGAGGCAAAGACTGGGCCCCGTTTGGTCTGGGGGGGCTCATGCCCACGAACAAGCACACCTTGGGCAGCCTGAAGTGAACAAACCCAGCCAACACCCTTCTTATTACGTGGAAAACACATATCCTGCCCAGCCTCTTAAATAAACCCATCCATGCCCTGCTGGGCTCCGGGCTGGCGAGGGAGAGCTGCCCTTTTGCCGAGCATTTACTGGAGTCCTCTCTGCACGGCTCGGTTACAGTGCTCAAACAGTGAAACTCTGTGGGAATCTGGGTAGGGAATGACCCGTGGGTCCCACGGAGACCGTGGGATTGGTGCAGTGCAGGAAGGTTTGTTCATCTCGGCTCTCTGAGCCAGACCAAACCAGCCCTCACCTTGTTTATTCACCCAGGGCGCCTGTGAAATGCGGGTGGGAGCCATTAAACACCCACTCGGGACGGGCAGGAATGACAACACCAGGTGCAGGGAGATGGAGAAACGGACGGGCAAACAGGCGGCCTCGCTCCCTCGGGCAAGGGCTCCTCAGCCGGCACCAGGAATTACAGGGGCAATGGCCAGCGTAGAAACAAATTAGGAGAACCCCAAATCTGGGCCTCCTGCCCCACTGGAGCTGGTGGCTCCGGGGTGAGCTGGGGATTCGTGGTGGATGGCGATCCCAAGGGGAACTGCACGGCTCGCGGGTATCCATCACCCGAACCGCCTGTCCCCCCTCAGCTTTGCCATCGCTCTCCCACTCCTCAGCACGAGCTGAAGATCAGACACTGTGTTGTGACAGGGTAACAGCACCCCTGGCACAATGGAGGATGGGATAAAACCTGATTGCTCCCAGAGTTAGAGGCACCTTTCCAAAACGTCAGCCTTCACGCCAGTGCTGGTTCGCCTCTGTGTAAAACGGGACTAAAAATACTTGCTTGCTGCCCAGAGGGGAAGTTAGGTCTTCATTAGGCAATCTTCAGAGATTCCTTTGAAGATGGAAAGTTTTGTTAAGGGCTCGAATGGAAGATGATATATCCATTGGTATGAAAGCTCTCTGCACGAAGAGATTTCATTCACTTGAAAAGTGTATTCATAATTTACAAAGTGATCTGCCCACACGTGGAGCTGCACAGTGACTGTCTGGGGGCTCATCCCCAGCTGGTGCAAAACAGCTCAGCTCCGAGTGACTGTGACATTGTTAAAACCTAAGGCATCAAGCACGGAACCTTTTTGTATCTCACCACTGCTGTCTGATTTGGTTTTTGCCCGTTTTCCTCATTTTGCACAGCAAGGAGCTGCATCCTGGCCTGGCTCGTGGAGAAGCCCAAGCTGCCTCCTGCTCCAGCCCAGGAAAAGCCCTTGAAGCCCAGGCACAACAGCACCACCAGGACACAGCTAAATCCATCCTGAGCCAAGAGCACGGGGAGCCACAGAGCTGGAGAGGGAGACGTGTGCTGGCCCCAGCCCAGCCCGTCCCCTCAGCCACAGCTCCTCACCCTTTGCTTTCTCTGCCGTGAATTGCTTCACAGACATGCAGGAGGCCAAAGCAGCAAAGGCAGAGCTGGAATCTGCATGTCCAACACCTGGGATCCACAGGGGAGGGAGACCCTGCCAAGAATTATTTTAACCTTCAATATTTCTGGCAGCAGAACTTCAGTCAAACGGTTCCTACTGGTTTTTTGGGTTATGTCACTCCAACACGAGTTGGTCCAGACCGAAATGATGCACGTGCTCAAAGAGAGAAGGGTTTGTTTTCCATCTTAATGGACTTTCAGTAGCAGGGGAAAGGATGCCTGAAATAATAATCCTTAATAAACTCGATAGCTTCAAGAAGGAAAATCAGGCTGGATACAGCTCACGTCCCACACAGATGCAGTGTGTATTTTTCTCCTCCAAACCACTCCTCAGGCCAGTGGTGGGGCACTTCCCTCCTGCATCCCAAGTGCTCCCTGCAGAGCCAGGTGGAAAGTGCTGTCCGGGGACCCATCCCTAAACTGGCGTTTTTTAGTGCAAGTTACTTGCAAAGAATATTTCTTTCTGGAAAAGTAGAAATGTGAATGAAAGATTTCAGCTGATGTGAACTACACTGGTTCCAGTTCACCATAAAAATAAATTAAAAAAAAAAAAGAAAGGAAATGGTGAGGTTTTAGACTAATTTGGAAAATCTTAGGGAAACAGCCACTATCAGGCAAGGGGAGGAGTGGCTGTGTACCATTTCTTGTGGATTTCTGTGTGTTTGTTGCTGCAGGTGGAGCTTCAGAGGAAATTCCCGTGCTGTTGGAGGATACTGGGAGCTGTACCTGGGTTAAGGAACTCTGTCAGGGCTACCCTGGGAGCAAGGGGCAGATGCTGATGCACTGAGGTTACTTTTGGAAATTACTTTTTAAAAATCATGTGAAAAGCAACAAGAGTGGCTTTTTCCATCCCATTATTTGAATCCAGCTGCTGACCTTGGCTCTGGGAAAATAATTATTCTTGACTTCGAAGTGGGGAGAATTTTTGTGCCAAAGGCAAATGTCTATAGATTTATACTATTTGGGAAAATCAAACTGCTGCAAGCCAAGCCATCCAGCTTATAAAATACAACTAACCCTCCGGGGATAATTTAAAACTGACCCTGCAGCACTGAAATTCCAACCCTAGATGATGCAAAACATAACTCACCATTTTCTTATCTCCTGGATGCTCCCATCAGTGCATCTTCAGGGACAAAGACCAGCCAGAGGAGACTGAAAGAAAGTAAAAATAAAAACTTTAAAAAATAAAAAAAGGCTCCAAAATAAGTTTGTGCTAACAAAGGCGAAAAGGCCTGGCAGGCCAGAAGGCAAACTTTGTCATCCACACAGCCAAGAGTTGCAAAGGCAGCCACAGTCCATGCTTTTTCCATTGTGCTCTGCCAAAATAACCCACAAAATTCTCCGGGGATGAAACAACCCACTCTCTGCTGCTCGAGCAACCCGGGCTTAGATCTGCTTCTGACAAACAAAACTGTGAGCTCTGATGGTTCGTTCCTACAATCAGGACTCGTCTGCTGGTGATTGGTGTCTGCAGCCCTCAAACCTCTCAGCACAGGGCGAGTTCCCTTCGGTCTGTGAGATCTCCTACAGCCAGGGGACCACCCGAACCAGGATGAAGCAGCAGCTGGTCCCATCACAGGTATCAGTGCTGGTGCTGAGCCAGTTTGGCGAGGCAGAAAACAAAATATTTACTGGGTAAGAAGCTCTTGTGGAACAGAGAAGCTGGAGGAGATTTGCCCAGTTGTGTTTCCCACAAGCAGGAGCACCGTGAGGAGCGTAGCCTGTTGGGGAAGAAGAGGGTTTAGACTGCCAGGATTGCAGTGTGCTCCACCTTGCAACTCACTGCAACAGGGTTCTGCTCCAGTTCACCAGGACATGATGATTTCTCTGAAAAACAGTAGGTTCAGGGCTCATCCAGAGCAAACAGAAGCAAGACTGACAGCAAAAACCAAGATACATGCCACGGCTTCAGTAAGAATAGAGTGACCGTTCCTACAGTATCAGACTCTGGACAAGGGCACGCTGATAAGACATCCACACTGAGCCAGCTCAGCGTTCAGCAAACACCCTCTCCACACTTGGAACACACATTGCTCAACCTGTCAGGACATCACATTTGGGATGAGAGTTTCAGTACTTTTTGATAAAAGAAACTCCACCAGACCAAACCCCTCAGCACCAGGGCCCTCTCCACCCACCTCTGTCACCGAAGTGACCGATGGCTCCCTGTGAGCCCCTGGGTGTGGGTACCCACCCGGGGTGTGCAGTCACCCCTCAGGGACCACCAACTCAACGAGGGAGAACTTTTCATTTCAAATTTCCAACTGGTTTTGGTCTCCAGCCTCCGATAAAGCAGAGAGTGGAGTGCTTTAGCCCTTCACAGCTGTAACACCGGGGAGGAGCCACGAGCATCACCTTGCAGCCCTTTATGATGGTTCAGTTGCCCCATGTGCTGCATGCAAAGTGCAAGCAGCTGAGATCACCTCTTTGCTAATTCCCCCCTTTCACCCACAAGCCCTTCACAGATGTCAGAGCGTGCCTTGGTTCCGCTGATCACTCACACTAGGAAACTTTGAGAGCCCGAGCCTGTGACTCAAAGGGTTTTGCCAAGGAAAATATTGGCCTGCAACGATGTCCTAACAATACAAAGCAGTTGACACCATAAAATAAACAATTGCAGAGAGCATAGCAAAAGGGTGTTTGGAACCGCCAAGGATCTCGTGGAGGTATTACTAAGCCAGACTGGAGTTAGCAAAAGCAATTTTTATGACAAAAACAAGTGTCAGTCTTTCCAACACCCCAGTCCCCACATAGAAAATACATCTCTGCCTAGAGCTGGCCACACTGCTGGCTTCTCCCTTCGAGTTTCATAACTTTTACAGCGTGCAGAAATAATAGAAACAGTGAAAACAGACCAGGCCAGAGTGTCCATAAAAGAGTGAGGGTACTTATGGTTACACAGCTCCACACTCAGATATACAGCTACAGATAGAAATGGAAAAAGGAGAACTAGAGGCTGCCATGTTCTTGTAATAAAATCACAAGAAAAACATTGTAATTCTGAGCAGAAACTCTTCGAAAGAATCAGCTGGGCTCGATTAGGAGCAGCAGTGTAACTGCTTCCCCATCGTGCTGAGAATATCAGCAGAGAGCAAAGAAGAAAAAAAAAAGAAAAATATTGTTAGTTGTCAGCAGAACCAGAAAAGCCCTTACCAGTTAGAATTTTACCATCTCCAATGTCTGTCCTTTGCTGTCACTATGAAGAGTGCTAAAATGCTCACAGCCAGCAGCATCAAGCACACCTCTAAGTCTCCCTTCGTGAGCAGAAGGACACAAACATCCTCAGAGCACACCCCCATAACCAGCTGCTTGCTCTGATCACGGTATTTCCATTCAAGAAGTTATTTGCACTTTATTTTCAGAGCCAGCTCAGATTTTAGGTCCATCTAGCAGCATCCTACCGTGCCCGATGCTTCAGAGCAGTGTGGGGATCTCACAGCAACTGCCTGGTGGCAATATCTGCTCCTCGGCTTGATCTCAGTCTCAGGCTGAGCTCGTTGGTAGAGGTGGACTGAAGCCCTGCACTAAAACACCTCTTTTTGGTTAAGCCATCACTGTGGACTAGGACAGCTTGAGTGGGGTTCATCTGCCTTCAGCAGGGCGTCTGCAAGTGAGCTGAACAAATCTAAACTGAGCACTGGTGGGGTCCATGATGACAAGGTGGGGATGAGCCCCCACCTGTACTAGGATGAAGCACCTCCAGAGGGGAAATTACTCTATTTTTAGCTATTTATTCTGATTACAAAGAAGATAACTTAGCCTTGGATATCTTGTAGACAGCTACAGTTTGGTGAGATGACTCCCACTGTCACATGGAGGGCTGGTGCCCCCTTGGGCCGTGTGTTATTGCAGCCTCTATTTGCCCAAAGCACTGTTCCCCCAGGGGAAGGAGCAGCAGCAGGGTAGGGAGCACAGCAGCTGAACACAGCACGGTGCTGCCAGGCCACACGAACCTCCCAGAGATTCCCACTGCCTCCTGAGAAGCTGCCCAGAACGCTGCTCCCCGTTCCCACGCCTCGACTGAGCACATCTTCAACACCCCGCTCAGCAGAGCATAGCCTGGACGTGGTTTTGAAGGCCTTTCGTTGCCAAGAGAGGGATATTTCTGTGACCTTTCTCACCATTTCCTATAGCAATCTAATCCTAATTTAAAATGTCGTGCCCTGCGGCTTCTCCATAAAATTTAAAAAACACCCAACACACAAATAAACAAACAGAGCAGATGAGTTTTTCTGTAAGCAGCAGAAACAACACAGGGTAGTTTCCTGGGGATTTCTGCATTGTGGCTGGATTCTCTGGTGCACGATAAAGGATGTGCTGTGATTGAAACTCCTTCTGTGGCTGGAGCATTTATAGCATCCCCCTGTGTGGATTCTCTGCAGCCTAGTAAGGGTTGAGCTTGGATGTCAATCTTCTCACTGTGGCTATTAATAGAAGTGCTTTTTATCTTTTGAGCTGCGTATTTCACACAATTTTAGAGATTTATAGACTCCAAGAACACTATCAAAATGTCAATTTTTTTCCTGAAATTTGTCCAGGGGCTCAAAAAGCAGCGTGCAGGAGTGAATGTGGACGGATAAACAAACACTCGCAAACACACACACACAGCCCCACATGAGCACACCATCCTTTCCTCCTTAGGGAACCAGGATTAAAAAAAATTAAAATACTGTTCATGACTTGAAAATCTGCCATGAGAGTCTACATCATTTCCTATTTTTAGCTGGCTTTTGTAAAGAAACAAGTCTTTTGTGATCACACCCTGCAAGCCTCTCCGCAGCCCCAGAAAGGTTTGTATTCAGCTGGCTGGGATCAGCCAGACATGGGTGCGAGTCTTCCAGGCAGAGTCACCACATGTTTTTTGGAAAATCAGCACGTGGGTGAAAGGAAGAATCCTGAATGAAGGAAAGGCAGACAAAGCTTCTCTCCTTGCCCAGCCAGAACACACACGTGGGCTCACACACAGCTCCACGCTCACCTCTACAAAGATTTTTCAAATGGCAAACTTCATAGCTGGAATTTCTGAGCGTAGGACCCACAAGAGGGACAGATTTCCAAAGGACAGAACAGCCCATGCTTATGTTTGGGCCTATTCTTGCTCATTACAGAAATGTTGAGATGCAGATTTCTGTGCGCACCTCTCTAGAGGTGGTAGACGCACAACTCTGAATCCTGGCCTGTTCTCTCTACAGCAAAAGCAGTTTGTCCTCTTGTTTTCCTCACCAAAATGCATTTTGGCAGCCCTTGGGTATCCTTTTCACATTTGTAAAGCAGCCCAGTTTGTTCCATAGATTTGATAATGCATCCGCTTCCCTTGCCGTGTTTGTCTGATGGTGTGCAGAGAAACAGAGTGTTCTCAAAGAACAGAAACTACTTCTGTAAATCACTCATCACGTCATTGTCATCAGCCATTTTCCAGAGACATCATCACATCAAACTCCATGTCCATTTCAGGCTTTGAACGATCACACAGTCCCCATTCAGCTGACTGAGAAGGATGTAGGGCACAGCACACAAAAGTTAGAGTGTCTTCCCAACACATTTAGGTCAGGCACAGTTTTCAGGAGATATTCCTGCTGTCAGCTTCTGGAGCAACGTAAGAAAGCGAAGCTTTGAACAGCCACCATCTCTTCCTATTGACCCACAGCCCTTCTGAGCCAGGACAGCAGTGCAGAGATCCTCAGCGTCCTCACACAGAAACGAGTCAGCAGCCAAACCACAGGCACAGACCAGGGCTCTTCATATAACGACACTCAGCTATCAAAAAGTGTCTCTATTGCTGTTAAAGTAGTGGAAGGCCTCCACAGGACCACTGGTCAGTTTAAACAGTGCTGCCAGGTGACCTCCCCAGCCTCCCAGCTGGTCCTTCCACAGCAGGTATGGAGTTCAGCAGCACGTGTCCAGATTTTCCTTGCTTGACCGGCACTGGAGGCTGAAGGCAAAACTTCCTTGCCCTGCACCATCAAGACCCGGCATCCCACACACAAGAAAATGTAATTTCAAGAGCCGTCTCTGAAAGGACACTTCCACAGGACAGCGTGGAAGTGGCAGGTGCTGAGCTGTTTGCTTTCACTGGCTCTGGAGTGCTCACTGTTTGCATGTTTGGAGTAAGCAGGAGAGCGACACATGAATCACTGCGCCTGAAAGAAGCTGACACTCAGGAGGGCCACAGCAAAAACAATTACGATTTCTCCCTTTCTGAGCTAAGCAGATGTTTAAAACTATGTCAGTGACCTCCAAACCATAAACATTTCTCAGGAACATGTAGATGGGGTTTGCAAAAAAAAAAAAAGAAGTGTCCTATGTAAAGCAGAGGTCCTTGCTAAGCCAGCCCCCTTCCAGCAGTGGGAATGTCAAACGTGCTTGACCTCCAAATCAGCAAATAAGCACATTATAAACAATGTTATTAATGGTTATGCTTTCACTACAATGAGGAGTCTCCTGTTTGTTTAACGTGCAGCAAACTGGTTGGAGTGTACACGGCTTCATGGCCAAGCCGCATTAAAGCGGGATGGGGAGTTTGCTCCTATTGTTTCCAATCCTGCTGCTGCAAGGAGTGGTAGGTGGCAGGAGGGGAGAGACACAGCTAATCCCAGCACCCTGGATCACCAACATCATTCTGTGTTCAGATACTGAGCCTGTGCCTTGGATCACCGAGTAATCACCACCCAGCAGTTGGGAGAGACGTGAGAGGTCATCAATTCTTTATGAAAACAGAAAACAGGCGCCAACTGCAGCACGAGAATATTTATTTTATTATTTCCCCATCCACATGCAAAGTCCACTGAGGACTCAGTCAGCCCAGAAAAAGGTGTTTTTGCCTTGAGAGGAGGACAAGAAACAAGTGAGGTGCTCTACCAGGACCTGACTCTCTTCCTGTGTATTCCCTCACACACGATCTATGTTACAGCCAGTGGAACTGTACCACATTTCCAATAAAGACATCCCTGTGATCCTATAACCTTCCTGCAAACAAAGCTAGGCCTAGGCAGCTGGTCTACATCCCAACTACATCCCAAAGAACTGTGGGGCTTGCCCATCACAAAAGTTAATGTGTAAAAAATTCCCTTTTCACACAGCTCTAACCCAACTGCCAGGTGCAGGGACAGCTGGAGGGCACAGCAGCAAATGAGATGGGAAATTCCAGCTCAGGGTGTCGAGGCAGAAGTGTGCAGGATGACGGAGGTGAATATTACACAGAGGTGCCCAGACCACTGGTTTCCAAGATCCTCCTTTGCATCAGCCAACATCAGCTGCAGGGAGGCCAATGGACACATCTCCTGAGGAGTGGCTGTGATAACAGCAGCATGGTTACAGGTCTCCCAAGGCCAGCAAGGAAATTCCTAAGAAAAATCACACTGGGTTTGGTCATACCTGACCCAGCCCAGCTGCTGTGTCCCTGTAACCCAGTGGAGCTGGCTCTGAGGTAAAACAGGGAAGAGCTGTCGTTCGTGAGCCTGGATATTTCAAACCTGATCCTCAAGCTGCCAAACCTTCCTAAGTGACCACACTGCAGCCAAAGATCTTGATGTAAGGAGTTCAGGCTCACACTGAAAATGTACCAGATCAAGGGTTAACACAAACCCTGAGAGAAAACACAGAATGAAAGGAAACAGCGCTGTCCAACAGCCTTCCTACCTGTGCGGACGAGTAACCATGTCCCAAGCACAAAGAAAAAGAGTAGGAACCCAACCAAGGAGCAAGGCAACAGTAACAGCAGTAAAGGGAAGGAAACAGAAGGAATTCAGTATCCCTGCACTGAAGGCCTGCACTTTGAGATGGACTCTCCTGCATGACCTTGGGCAGCTCACGGAGGCCAAGCCAAAACTGTTGGATCAGGGCGGCCTTGGGAGCCGGCCGTGTCCCACAGGGCAGACAGACAGCAATCCCTCCCTGCTCAGCTCCTTCCAGTGCCAAGGATAAGACATTCCTTTCCTGTTTCACTGGCACACTGAGAAGATGCACAGCAGCATCAACGAGGCTCTTGGGGGCTGTGGTGAGGGGACCACACCGATCGCTCTGACAGCATCGCTCAAGGCCACGAGCATTTTGTTTGAGGCAGCTGACTGATTATTTTTACCACTTAAGGACTCATCCACGTCTAATGAGATTCCTCCAGGTCAGTCTGATCTTCTCCACTGATAAATCCCTTCCCACCACCCCCAAGACATCAGTTACTGTCTCTCTTATTTTATGAGCACAGAAAAAACCCACAGCAGGCTAAACACCTCCCTTGTCTCGAAAGACTTTGTGGAGCAGCAACTTTGCCATGGAGGACAAAACAAGCTGATAGCCCAGCAGCATCCAAGGAAATGAAAAGCAGATGAAGACACAGTTTCTATAAGCTCCAAAAACATCCAGAGAGGCACAGGAGAGGCGGCAGGGCGTTTGCACTGTGACAGGACAGGACTCAGGGACCCGCAGACGTAAATCACAGCTGTGATTTGTATTGAATGAGTGCTGGGATAAAACTCAGTGTGCCCATCCTTTCCCATTAGAATGGCATTTGCTCACAGAAAGCTCCTCTGCTTCCAGCTTTGGCCACATCATGGAGGAAGTCACAGGGACTGAGGAATGTGCACCAGGGAGAGCAAATAAACAGAGGTGTGCAAATCTGCTAAAAATAACCCAGGAACTGTGGCTCTTGGAGGGGAACACAGGCACTCAGTTGTTCACCGCCATCTACCACAATTGAGGCCTTGTCTGAACAGGTGGGTGGCTTTCCTGGCAAATCCTATCTTAAAAAAAAAAAAAACACCACACAGAAAAATCCCTCCTCAATCATTCCTGCAGCCCCTCTGTTTTCATCTAGATTCTTGCCTGAGGTTGTCAAAACAAGAAAGAAAAATAAAGCTCCAGCATGTTCTTTGCTGCTTTCCCACTGCTTTCCAGGGCATTGATGTGTTGTTCCAGGCAGCCCAAAAGTGAATGCCAGCGTGCTGGTGACAAGGGGCAGGGCTGGCAGGGGACAGGCAGCCAGCAGCGCCACAAACAGGCACCAACCTGTCTGAGGAGCCCTCGAAGGAAAAGGTCCTGAAGAACCCAGTAAGAACTGGAAATGGAATTATAGATGCCTGCATTCTGGAAGTCTCACAATTGAGTAACACAAGCATCAGGCACAGCAGGAGGAGGGGAGTGTGTGATGGAAAGCTCAGCAGAGGCGCTGGAAGGACTGGGTTGTGTAAGACTGGGGGTTGCAAACCAAACCCGCTGGTAAGAAACCTAAGCACTTGGATGTTTTTTTCCAGTTCCAGCCTCTAAGCTCAGTGTGGGTAAATCTCCCAAAGTCAGAAGTGATCTGTGTGTGTGTTAAGAAATCGCCTTGCATCAAAATGCCCTGGTGATGGTTTTTATTTCTTTGACTCCTCCCTTAATTTAGATGTCACAAACCCAGATAACCCCAAGGCTCTCAAAGCAGAACCTCAAAGGAAATATTTCTTTTTGGCGTTTTTTATTTTTCCTCCCCTTTTTGGCCAGACTTCTTGGAAGTCTCCTTTCATCTTGCCCAAGTTTGAAATTTGCTGAAAGGCTCCTTACGGGGTACTGAGCACATTTCCCAACACCAGAGAGCACACGCAGCAACAGGAGAACAACCTTTCCCATCTTTCACTTTCCACAGTGTAAAACCCAAGCTTAGACTCAGATTAGCTGATCTCCACTGGGCACAGAGGATGGGCACGATGGCCACAGGCATTGTCTTTGCTCTGGCCTTTCACTGGGGGTGGAGGCAGGCCCATCTCTGGCACTTTTACACCCTTATTTGTGGAGCAGACACGATGGGTGGCAGGAGCCCAGCTCCAACAGGAGCGGTGAAACTCCTCAAAAGGGCTGACACAGCCAGACCAGGGCGTGGGGAACGGCACAGACCATGGCACCACAGCTGCTAACCACCATAAAAACACAGCACTGGTGCTTTCCAGTGGGTGCCAAACCCCTTTCTGGGCAGCATTTAAAATGATTTCATACCTGGGGCACAGGAGTGGTTACTGCAGCCTGTGCTGGCAGCAGGGACCAGGTAACTGGCCTCAGCTCACCCACAGCCTGCTTCCAGCAGCACTGGGGCAACACAGCAAGGGCTGGGGCCCACAAGCAAGGTTTGGGGTCTTAGGGCTCTGTGCTGTGCCACAGACTGGTGCTGGATTTAAGAAGTCGGGTGCCACAGCTCTCTGTGGTGTGGGACAGGGCCACCCCCTGCTCCAACTCACACCACAGCGAGCCCTGGAGCTCCTCAGCTCCCTGTGCTGGGGCACCGTGGGGGCTCCAGGCACCCAAGAGCCAGGTCAGTGGAGCTGAGCAGGCTGGACAAGCACCAAGGTGTTCTTCCACTGGGTCCTGAAGACAAAAAACTGCACCTGAGGGCACCGACAGCAAGAGCAGGCTGTGCATGCACGGCGTGATTCCCAGGGAGGCTGTGCCAAGCTGAGGGACAAGGCAGCCTGGGGATTCCCTTCCCTGGTGACCTCAGCACAGCTGCCCAGATCTTCACATTCTGGGCCACTGATAGGGTCAAACACAGCAGGATCAGCCCAGCTGCTTTCTGACTGACTTTGTGTGACCTCAGCTCAAGTGCCCGATAAGGATAATCTGCCCTCGCGGCTTCCTCTGGGTCACTGGGGATCCTACAGACCCCCATCAAAGGATGCCCGAGCGGGGCTGCAGATCTGGCTGCTCCTCTGCTGCTCCAGCGGTACCAACAGCAACAGATCAGGTCTGGCCTGGGCCAGGCTGATATTGACTGCAAAAATAATTTTCAGACTGCGTAGACATAGGAAAGTCTTTGAAGGGAATAAATAACTAACCTCGCTTGCAGAGGCACATATTTGACCATATTACCTCATCTCAGCTGCAAACTGTCCAGCTCACAGCTGCTCCTGCTGATTTCTTCCCCTTCCAAACCTGCATCCAGCTCCCCCCAAAGCTGATTTAAGAGCCTGGTTAACCGGTGATGTCCTTGGCCATTTGCTCCCTATTTTAGATGAAGAAAGCAAGCTTGAAATTTTTTATGTACCACTTCAACCACTTCTTTCTTTGCTCGAGACACCTGGTTATAGCATTGCCATTTCATAACTGCTGTAGAGTAAAGCCTCTTTATAGCAGTCAGGACAGGATTTTTCTGCTTACTTAGTCTAGTTTTCAGTCTGGTTAAGCTCCAGTGACTACAGGAATTACTTTTATTTCCAATGCTGCGTGCAAGCCAGCTTAGAAGGCAGCCTGATACAGTTTCCAGGCACTTGGCCTCCGTGTTGCACAAAGTTATGGGTAGGAATGGTATTCCAAGAGAGCTTCTGAAGGAAAGAACAAGGCAGCAAAGAGAGGGAATGGAATAACATATCTTTCAACTCGGCAGTTAATGTCTGGTCTGGGGTTTTAAGCTTTCCACCAGTTCAGGAAATAACATTGAGAAGGTTCAAGGTAACGAGGATACAAGAGCCAGCCTTCCCCATCTTTAGTCATGAAGTGATCCAAAATTTGCTGCTCTTACACACCCCAAGGAGAAAACCCCTGTCCTGCCCCATGCCGTGCAAGGTGCTGCAGGAATCAGCCTCCTGAGGCATCACGAGCACTGGTGGGTCCCTTGGATGAGCATGGATTGCTGGAACACAACAGCACCCATCAGGAGTGGCAAACCTCTACAACTCTTGGCTTTGAGGAGTTTTGCACAGTTATAGTTCCATTTACTTTGTGGATGAGGGCTGCCTGTGCAAACCCCTGAAACCCTTGGCTGTTGGCGGAGGAAAACTGAGGTGGGATTGCTCTTTGTTAACTGCGCCACGGAAAATAGAGACAGCACTAATGTAGGGTTCAAAACTGCTGTCAGGTATGTGGTTAGTACTCTCAGGACTTCTTACATCCTCCAATAAATCCATTTATGCCCTCAAGGATGCATGTGTCAAACCAGGTTGTCTCCTGCAAAGAGGTAATTCAGAATGTGCGTTGGGTAGGCCAGCCCTGTGGTCTCAAATAAGACATTTACACAAACCCCAATCTATCTTAGCTTAAAAATGAAGGGTCTTTCATCTTTAGGAACAGAACAAATATTCTATTTATTTGCCTGTTGGTACTTAGCCTGTAGAGTGAAAAAGATGCACATTTTCCAGGTTTTCTCTATGACTCCAAAAGGTAAAGCAATTTTCTCACTCAGATTCCCCCTGAGTCAGAAGGGGGAAGAAGGGTTGTTATGGAAATGCTGAGGTTGCCAGGATTTTGATAAGGACATGGAAGCAGACACAGCCACCCTGGCATCACGGATGACGGAGGCAAAGCAGACTAGTGACTAATACCACATCCAGCAAACACAATCCAAAGTAATTCAGGTCAAAAAGTGCTGTGTTTTCCTCTTTCATTTAAAAAGCAAGACAGGAAATGTATAAAAGCTGACAGGATCATTAGGGATTTTATAAATGCTGCTTCCTGTGGTACTGAAAAAGGAAAGGAGAGAGGCACAGGGCCAAATTATTTGCTGGAGCAGACGCACGCGGCCGAGGCAAAGCAATGCTCTGGAAACTGTTGGACCGGCACCCAGAAGAATAAGGTTATCCAGGATCTGGTCTGCCGTGAAAATCAAGGCACAAGCTTTAAAAAAAGCCTAAAATCTGTCCCAGAGGGCAGGTGGTGAGGTGGTGCTCCCCACGGGAAGGCTCCAACACCTGCACATTCGATGAGTCAGCAGCCTTGGCCCCAACCTGAAACCCGGGACAGGAGGCCCTGGGATGGGAGGGGGGGTTTGGTTTTGTTTTATTTTCTTCAAGGCTTTCTCTATGAAAACATAACCTCCTACCAGCATCAGACCGTTTTACCAAGCTGACAAAGTCAAATAATGGATTTGGCACTTTCCTTTGGTATCCGCTGCCCCTGTCCGAGTCGTGCTGCGGGAATCTGGAGGGAGAAGGGCTAGCAGGGAGGCAGGCTCATGTTTGTCTTGGAAAGCTGCACACAAACCCAACGTGAAGCATCACTCGACACACTCCACTCTTCGTTTTGCTTTCATCCTTGGCCGCGGGCAGGGAGCCCAGCGTGCCGATGGCTGCTCCCAGAGCTTCATGCCTTTGGTACCCATATTCCAGCATGCTCAGAAAAACAAAGTGGAAAGGAAGTGGTGGCACATGGATTTGTTTAAGAGGAAAGAAAAGAGCAAGGAAACAACACTCTCCGCAGGGCAGTGTAGCTTTACTAGCATGCCACGGGTTGGAGGTGGCCCCAGTGGACATGGGAGGGGACCATTGGCCAGCCCCAGGCTCCCATTCAGGGCAGGATGGGAGCTCCTTATTTACCAAGCAGCTCCTTCCCAACCCAGCTCAACCCTGCCCAGAGCAGGAGCTGCTGGGCATGCCAGCTGCCAAACCTCAGCTTCAGAGGGGCTCCAGAGCTGGATATCGAGCACCAACACACCAGCACTGTCTCTGGGGGCTTTAGGAGTTTCGGCCCAGAGCGTCCCAGTCCTACCTTGATCCCTCTGTGGGTGTACCCAAGGGCAATTACAGCAGGGAGGGCGGGTGAGGTGTGTGTAAGTCAGGCTGAACAGGGATGTGCAGCATCCCTCTGCACCCAGGTGGGTTTGCCTGCCTGCTCCAACAGACAGCGATGAGGTTGTGCTGGAGGAGCCACCGGCTGGGGCTCTGACACAGCTCTGACACAAAGGCAGATAAACCCACTGTGCACAGCACAGCTGGAGCTCTCCAAGGGTTTAGGTTGCTCAGGAGCCAAAGCAAATACATTTGCTCTGCAGGTTATAGAGGGCTGTTAAACCAGCCATGCAACCAACTCCTCCAAGCCAAAAATTTTCTCCTTCCTCTGCGCTGGAGCCTGATACCTACAGTGACCCTGTTCGACTCCAATCCTCCCGCTGCTCAAAGGATGCACATTATAAATAAAAGGGTGAATGTGTAAAGCATGTATGCCAAACCCCAGATTCAGCCCAAAATTGTCTTTTTTTTTTTTTTTTTAATGGGCTTTTTTCTACTTGCAGTTGAGCTCAGTCTTGGCCAAAACAGGGGAGAACAGCAAGGATTCTCCCTTAAATATTTGACACTGAAAAGAGAGCTGACAAATCCCTACAGCAGAAGACAAGGGCAGAATTCATGTCTGGGTTTTATGTAGGGTGCTGCCAAGCAAACACCTCCTGCTCAGCACTGCCCTTGTTCCTCCAAGGAGTTCCTTTGTGACCACGTTCCCTGCAGGCTGGCGAGACGGGGTTGGCACCAGCTCGCTTGGAAGGTGGTGGCAGAAAGACACGTTGGGCTCGTTTCTGTAGGAACTGAGGAGTCCGTGGCCATCCTTTGCTCCTCTCTTTGCACCCACAGCAGGTCAGCTGCAGGTGACAGGCACCAGGGGCCCAGTGCTGCCCATGAATCAGATGCCAGGGATGCTCACCAGAGGTGGCACACGGCAGAGCACACGCCTGAGGTGGCAGCCTGGTAAAGGCACTTCCAAGGCACCGTCTGGCTCGACAACAGGAGAGGAATATCAATTACAGAGCACCTGTCTTGTGAGGTTTTTCTGATCTCCAGTGTACTTTGTGCCTCATGAGTCAGGCTTAACCTGCAGCACCAACCTCTGTCCCAACTCTGTCAGGACTCAATTCCTGCTTTTCTTGCCCTGAGCCCCAGCCCAGCCCAGCCTGGCCCGGCCTGGATGCTCTGCACATCAGATCTTCCCTCCTGAGGAAAAAGACCCTGCTTCTCTAAAGCCATTTTCAGAAAATACTTGCAGCAGCTCTGAAAATCCCCACACCTCTCCAGAACACCCATTGTAGGAGTGTTGTTTGTGTGGACCAGCAGCTCTTATGCCACACGCTGTTGCAATGCCCGCCTCATCAGATCTTCCCTCCTGTCAGCAAACAAGTCCTGAGCAACACTCAGCATCCACACAGCCCTGCTTGCTGCCACAGCACCTCCTTACACAGCCCTTGCACAACAACCAGACAATCTGGATTACTCACTGGCGCATGGTTTGCTCAAGTTTCTTTGCTTATCAGAAATCAAAGAAGGATTTTTTTTTTATTTGTCAAGACAACAGCGCCTAATGTTACACCAGGCAGGCTTTCGTTTGTCAGGGTTAGGAAGCTTGCAGCCTTCAAGCCATAAACCAACCTTTTAGGGATTAGGGAAGAACTTTCCCCTGAGTATAGGTTACTCCTCACTTGCTGACAAGAGATTTCTTTCCTCTTCCTCAAAAATGTCCCGCCGGTCGATGTAGGAGCAGGATGGCTGTGGGGCTGTGCACTGCCTTACTCAGAGGCTTGGGGGAGCCAACTATTTAAGGAACAACAAAACTGAAAGCAAAAAACAAAAAAAACCACCCCACTTTCATTTATTTTCGCCTTCACTGACAGCATAAACACACTGCAACAGCACACTGCACCCAAATGATTTCTGTGGTTGTTTATTTACTGAGATTACCGTCATGCCTCAAGGCCTCATCTTTGATGTCTGAAACTTTGTGGGCAAAATTTTCTGGAGGAAAAGAATGACTTCCAGTATTCCCCATCCAGCCCTGTGAGTTGCCCAAGGTCACACAGCTGGGCAGTGGCAGAGCAGGGACAGCACACCTCTGCAAGGGGCAGTCCTGGGGTGACCTGTCAGCACCCCCTTTCTGATTCCAGTTGCAGAGGCATGAATGACCATGTCATCAGGGTGAAATCAGTGAAATTAGGCAGCTAAACCATGCATGGGATCTTGGTTCACATCCATTCAAAAAAAAAAAAAATAGAAAACAAAGTCAGTTTCACTGTTAGTAAATAATTTGCTCTATGGGTCTAGCAAAGAGTGTAAATAGGAAATCCAAAAAATCCCAAAAAGAATCTCTATGATCAGCAAGAGAAAAGAGTTCAAGAACATCTGCACAGCACAGAACTACCTTCAGTACCTGAACTTGCTTGCACTCAGGAGGGATGGGATAGATTAACAGAGCAGACTTAATTTCTTCAGCAGGTACAAGAACCAAGAAGTAGCAATAGACACCAAAACCACCGACTGCAGGCCAATGAATCCTCAGCTGAGCAAGGCAGCAAGTCAGGAGAACGTTCAGAGCAGCCCCTACAGGAAGGGCAGATGCTGAAACAGGAGATGCTTTGCATCCCTTGGGAGGGAGCTCCCAAGGGCTGAGCACAGCCCAGCCTTTGTGGCCTAACGAGGTCCGGGGACACGCACAGCAATTTATAGAAAAGCAGCTTTGACAGAGGCTTCAGGGCAAGGAGGGAGATTTCACACCAATTAGGAAACACTGTGAAGAGGAGCCTGGGCAGAGGGAGTAGAGTTTCCAAAAGCCATGCTTTGCCAAGTCACTGACGGTGTACGAGTGGAATAGTTCAGACAAATGAAAGCAGGAATGCTAACAGGAATTTCTCATGTGTAATGAGTGGGGAGAATATCATATATTCCATCTGAGGGGGTAGCAAAGGAAAGATAGCCAAGAGCAGTCTTCCAAATGGAGAGCCAGATAAAATAATATATTAGACCCACTTTTTGGCAGAGGGAGCCAGACTTTAAGGCTCTTGATACAGGTACAGAGAATCTTTCACCTTTCCAAAGGCCCCAGTCCAATCTCCAGTTAATGCTGTCTAAAATTTGGTGATCCAGCTGAATCCCCAGTTACAACGTGAAGACACCACGATTTACCATGGAGGGATGCCAGCATTGTTGTCAGAAGTCAAAAGCAAGGAAGACACAGGCTGTGCTCAGGTTTAGGCTCACAGAGTTTCACACTGACATTCTCTCTGTTTCTGCTTGTTTGGGTGAGATCAAAAACCAGGAAAATTTGGTCAACAGTTTACAGTTGTGCCTGGTTTCTACTTAAAACCAAGTGGCTTGCACCAAACTGCTTCCAGATTTGCTCTGAGGACTTGCAGCCTTTGAGGCATCAGCCAGGGAATCTGTAGGAAATTCAGACTTGAACCCAAGTATGGCAATGGAATCACGGCTCACAGCTTTCAGCAAAGCCTTCTCCAGCCTCGCTCCATCCCCATCCCAGTGCCTTTCCTGCCAGGAAGCACTGCTCAAATGCTGCCATAGACCCGCAAAAATATGGGGTTCTTTGTGTGGACTTCATAGAATCATGAAATGGTTTGGGCTGGAAGGGAGCTTAAACCTGTCCCACCCCCTGCCATGGGCAGGGACACCTTCCACTAGCCCAGGTTGCTCTAAGCCCCATCCAGCCTGGCCTTGGACACTTCCAGGGATCCAGGGGCAGCCACAGCTGCTCTGGGCACCCTGTGCCAGGGCCTCCCCACCCTCACAGGGAAGGATTCCTTCCTAACATCTAAGCTAAATCTCTCCTCATTTCATTTAAAACTGTTTCCCCGTTGTCTTTTCACAATCTATCCATTTAGTAAGCCTCTCTCCCACTTTTCATGAGCTCCCTTTAAGCACTAAAAGGATTTCTCCTTGGAATGCCCTACATGAGAACAAGTGGGGAAGCAACTCGAGAACAAGGATGACAGCAGAGACCACCTCGATCCCAGCAACTGCTGCACTGGCTGCTGGACTCTGGCAAGGCAAATAAATGCCCAAGGACATCAGCTCTGCAAACACACTGTGTTCACCAGACAAAGGATTCAGACGAAGCAAAGAATCTGGAAACAATGAGTGAGCATTTTTCTGAAACATCTTGGTGATGCAGAGAGTGGAATTTAACAGCGTGTTACGCTGCTCAAAAGCTCTGCCGAGTTTCTCCAAGGGCTGCCCTAGATTTCAGCTCGGTTTTATGACATATTGCTCTATGGGACTCACAACTGCCTTCCCAAAATAAGACCCTTGAACTCTCTGAAGACACACCAGCACCGTGGCTATTCTAAGATCAAGAGCAAGTTATTAATACAGAGCAGAAGTGCGTGAATTGAAGGGGAAGGAGGAGCTGCCCGCAAATAAACAAAACTCTAATGTTCTATTTTGAGGCACAAGTGTGAGTGGATTGAAGTGCTGGAGGGGCCCTGCCAGAGCTTTGGACACAGCCCAGTTCAGTGCCAGAAGTCAGAGCAAAGACAAGTAATAGTTTATATTTGGGGCACAGAGATTGAAAGTTTGGTCTAAAAGCCCCCAGACAACGTCCCCATCTCCCCTGCAGGAATGTGAAGGACTACAGAGTGAGCTGCTGTGATTTCCTCCTCACTCTTTTGGCACAGGGGTCGGATTTTCGTGAAAGTGCCGTGAAGTGGCATTGAAGCAAACATTAACTTCAGGGGCAAAGAAAGTCACTGGGATTTGTTTCTCCCAGAATTTGTCCCAGTAGGTTAAAGTTTTCTCAATATTTGCCTGCCCAGGAGCTGAAATTATGATTCTTTTCTCTTGTGCAAAGTCATGAAACAAAGGGTGGCAGGCAACAGGTTGCACCCTGAGCAAGAAAACACATTTGATACCTGCCCAACCACGAGGCTTAAACAGACATTTTGTGCATCTCTCATTGGATTTGTTCAACCCTTGTACAACTAAAGAGTCCTGAGACTCCATTCTTTTTTAAGAAAACACTGGGATTCGTGTAAAATGGGTAGTTCCTGGGGATATTCCCTTTGGGTTGTCAAGTTGGTTGTGGGTCTTGGGGCCCCATGAAGGGAGAGCAGACTCCCCTCTGCCAGAAAGTCAATAACCAGCACAGAAAGCAGAGCTGCTGCTGACAGACATTGTTTCCATAACCTACAGACGGAGAGGGCAGAGGGGACAGGGGAGATCAATCGGCCTGGAGTGTGTGTGGAAGCCAGCGTGTCTCTGATCAGGTTTCCTCCAGGGACTGGATCTCCACTTCTTTAACTTAACAGAAAAAATATCTTCCAGCTTTAAAGAGTGAGTTTGGACATAGATCTTCAGCCATAAAAGAAAAAAAAACAGAAAAAGAAAAAAAGATAAAAGCAAATTTTTCTCCCATTTACAGTGGTGTGAAACCAAGAGATTGGTTTACAGTGCTGTGGCTGGAAGCACAGATTATCTTATCATTTTACATGTTTTCATCCAGATTAATGAAGCTTTCATGCTCAGAGCATTTTGGTCAACACTTAACAGTAACATCCCATGTTCAACTGTTTGTAACAGCATTTGTAAAACGATGAGTTGGGTTGTTATTTCTACAGCCAAGATTCCAAAGAAAATGAGTCACACGCAGCAGCACTGCCTGTTTCTTTGTCCCTTCCTTCTCCTTACTCCTGCCATGGAACTCTTGAACCTCATGGCACGTTTCAGTCATGTTTGATAAAGGAGTAGGCATCAGGAGGATGTTCAGACTCCAACAGCTCTGTAGTTTCCAGACACCCCAAATGGCATCTAAGTCTCCTCAACCCTCCCCGGGCCTCAGAGAGCTCCCAGCTGCCCTGCTCCAGCTGTGAGCACATTTCCATACCTGCATCTGGGTACCAGAGGAAACCTAGAAACCATCAGGTCTGCTTTCTGCCATGGTTTGTCCAAGGTCTTCTCCTGCCTCTGAAGCAGATGCACAGAGATGCAAGAACACCCTACCACACGCTTTTTTGGTGGAGCATCTTCAACTAATCTGTAGAAACATAGGTTGGAAAAGACCCTTAAGGCCATCAAATCCAACCTTAAACTGAACACAATGAGCCTTGCTCCTTCCATGAAGCTGTACGAGAACAGACCTGCCATTCCCAGGTGGAAGAGGAGCTCTCAACTCACGAGGAGCCACATCCAGGGCTGGAAAAAGCCCTTGTCACAAGCGTGCACGAAGTTACACCAAAACACCCCTTCAGCAGCCCCTGCTCACCACTTTCACCCTCTCCCCAAAGTTTTTAGAGCTCCTTGCTCATGTCTTTTCCCGAATTTTGCCATGAACTTTGGGGTCCACATCCTTTGCACATCGGCTGCACTGGGAGCTGCGCGCTCGGCCACCGCTGCTGGACAGAAAGTGGATGTCAGGTTCTGTGCTCTGCAAAGGGCTCTTCCTCCCCAGCAGAACGGTGTCGTTCATGCAAGGCTCAAGCGCTGGACATGCACATGCCAGCCCCTCAGACCTGACATTTAACATCCCAAAGCCATTTATCACTCAGCACCCTCATCCTGGTTTAAAATCCCCGAGTCACAAGGCAAACAATGTTTTTCTGTGCTTTTGTGTGTTTCTGACTGCCTTTCTCCCTCTGTCTATTCAGCTGCTCCAGTGAGCTCCCCCAGCCATCCCAATCTCGGCCGTTCTCCCCAGTGCCACCATTGTGTGCCCACAATACCTTCGGGGCTGCCCCATCCAAGCATGTCCATACTCGTTTCCCCATCAATTCCTCCCCACTTTAGCAGTGCCATCTGATTCACAGCTTTTTTTATGTTCCCTGATAGCAGAGACCCCAGCGAGCTGCTCTGGCTGCCTTAGCATTTTAAACAGCTTTACCCTGAACTGGTCAGCTGAAAAGCACTTATTTCTACAGAAAAGGAGATGACATCAGCTGATGTGGGATAACCATGACAACCTCCCCAGACCAGCAGGGCCACATGCTATTTGAATAAGTTTAACTCTCAACAACTTTCTAGGCAGGACCTCCAGTTTTAACTGGCAGAGTGAGCACATGTCACTTTTGCACACACGTGCTCCCCCCAAGCATTTCCATAAACTGAAGACTCCTAAGATGTGGAGAAGATAGTGATAAAAGGAAATCTTTCCAAAGTGGCATTTTGCATTCCGACCTGCTGCAGAGCTGACGTGCAGATAAAGAGGATATTAGCCCCAAAACCTTTCTTCAGTGTGTTTTCTAGCAGACTTGCACCAGCATCAAACAATTGACTGTTCTTCCTGAGAAATGCACTTTGGGATTTGGCACATGACAGGACTTCAGGAGTCAGGCTCCTCATCTTTAATCATCTGCTAGGGAAGCAGAGAACTGAAGGTATTTAGACCCAAAGCAAAAACAAATCCATCTTCTAAATTGCATTTTCCTTCTGAAAGGCCCCCATACCTAATGGGTGTTTTCTTGCTCAGGTGGGATGGAGTCTCTTTTAAATGGGCTGATGTGCAGAATCTAGAGGCAATGTGCTGGATCCAGAGAGGTTAACTCTCCTCTGCTGCAGTTTTGAAGCGTAGTTGCATTCTGGAAAACCCCACGCTCACTTTCTACACCATTTCTTTCCAGCATATAAACTCTTCATCAAAATAAACAAGTGTAGGAGGATTAGCCTTCTGGATGCAGAATCTCTCACTCCCCACTTCTTCATAATAGTGTATTTATAAAACACATGTGTCCCATTTTGGGGCCATTTAAATTTTGCCTAGTACATAAATGCTTCATTAAAACAGCTGCTCACAATCTGTTAGTGTAAATATTTTCCACCACTTTCTGACCATCGTGAAAGGAGGCCAAGGCCAGAGCCGTGGATGCAAACAGCCCTGCATGTCGGAGGTGTTCACTATTTACTTTCACATACATATTTCAGGGCTTGAGCCTGCCAGCCATGGCTCCCTTCCAGGCTCTGGGAACAGCTAGCTTGCACCATTTGGGTCCTCCCTGATGGAGAAACCTCTGAGAGATGAGGGCAAAGGGAATCCAGGAGTGTTTGCAGGAGTCCTCTGGAGCATCTGTGTGCAGCAGGACTTCACTGGGTACAGTTAAGCTGACATTTCAGCTCAGCACTGGCACATCCACTGCCAAAAAGGAGCAGTCCCTGCATCACCACGTGCCCCTGCCCATCCATCCCTGCTCCAGACCTCTCTTCATGCAGCCCTACAGCCGACTGGGTCACAAAACTAATTAGGCTGAAGTAGAAGATTTTTTCCCCCTCTTTCTTGCCTCTGCCTCAAGTGTTTCCTGCAAGTTTAAAAAAAAAAAACCACAAATGAGCAGAGCAGAAAACAAAACCCCAAATACGAAGGATGCAGCCCAGATTGTGCAGCTCCAACCCTAATGAAGACTCCCAGCCCAGCATCAGCAGATTGGATATAACTCACAGACAAAATGAACCTCTCGTCACCTACAACAACATCCTAATTTGAGACCAGCAGGCCCCAAGGGGTCTAGCTGGGAACAGGGAAGTCTCCTCCTCCTAACACGTCCCTGCCAGTGTTGAACAAAGACTTGTTCACTGGCCCAAAAGATCTGTTTGACTTGGAAAAATTAATCATGCCCATAAAGCCAGTCTCCTTGAGACCAGGAGGCTCAATTCCACCTTTCATTAAACCCCTGCCCTTCTGGAATAGCTGCAACCAAGGCAGCAGGGTCACATCTGATTCATACTGTGACTGGGAATGAAACCTGAACCGCAGGCTCAGATCATTAATCCTGTTATCTGCTGCCTCCCTGCATCAATCCAGAGAGGAGGAAGCCTCTTTATCGCAGCTCTATGCCTCATGATGAAATAATTCAACTGGATTAAATCAGCTCTTTGGGTGCATCAATCATGCTATTGTCCCTGGAGCAGGAAGTTTCCTCCTCAGCCTTTAGCCACCCCTGCCCTGACCCATATTCCAAGGACTTCCCTGCACATTTCGCTCATGTCGGTATTTTGCATTTACTTACACAAGCAGTCGTGTCCCCTCAGCAAGAGCAATAAAAAAAAAGCTAATAAACAATAAAGTTAATAACTCTTAAAGTCATGCAAGATGTAAGAGATACAGGCAGAGACGCCTGGTGAGATTTTCATTAGAAGCAACTTATAACTTGCTGCGATTTCCTCCAAGCAGGGTGTTGAACAAAGCCTTGGCATTTTGAAACCACCACTGAGCACCTGCCTGAACTGAAATCTCACTCAGGAACCATCTTCAAAAAAAAAAAAAAAAGCTGAATTCCAATAGGAATCTTCAAAAGAAAAAAAGTTGAATCCCAGTAGGACTTAAGCAGTATCAGACGCTGAATCTCTCTCCAAGGCAGCACTGGAGCAAGACACCAGTCAGATACACTGTCCATGTGGTTGCCCAGCTAGAGCCTGTGGGTAAGAACTGGGAAACTCAGGGACCAGAACAACTAAACAGGACAACAACTACTCTAGTTCTTTGCTAAAAATCAATAGAAACACTGGGGTCTCCAAAGGAGAAGCTTTTAATCTTAAACCCCTTTCTTGCCATGGACGCGACAGCAAAATCCACATCTCACTTTAAGGCTCGGTTGGTGTGCTTTGAGAGATCAAAAATCAGGCAACACAGGAACAATTTTTCCCTCAACTTGTAACCTGTGGGGCTTCTTCTGGGCTCACAGGGTGAGTGTGGGCATCAATGGGGGCTGCTTGTTCAGCAGTGCTGTTAGAGGTAGGGAAAAAGCACAGGAGCAGCATTTTCCCTGGGAACTTTGCACCCAAAAGCACTTGTGTTGTCCAAGCAGGAAACGTGGCCTTTTCCCCAAAATTAGTCCAGAACTACCAAGGAGCCCTCCTGCTCCTCACTAACCCCCATCTGAACTCACATCATGGGATCAGTTGTTTCTCTTTCGCAGAGATGTGGTGCAAAGGAACACTGGGGGAGGGAAGCAAAAGTGATCAGAAAGGATCGGCCGTCGGGCTGTGTGGGATTTGGAATCTGGACGTGAACTTCACAGGAGCAAAACAGGCTTTCCATAGCATTATTTACACTCCTGATGCAGAGATAAACCACCACTTCCCTGCGTTGCCCTCTTCCAAGTGAGAGCAGTGAGAAACATGACAAAAAAGCATTCCCATTTAAATTCATGCTCTTTTTCCCCCTCTCCCTCTCACAAACACACATTTGCTTTGAGCCTCAGGTTAACAAAAACCACAAAGCCCCACTTTGCCAAAACCACAACATTTTCCTGGATTTGGGGTCAAAACTGACAAGTTCTGCCTGTTTTCCTCTTGCAACCACCAGACTTCTCAGGTTCACTCTCAGAGCACCTCAATAACACTGAAAAGTTCACAGACCTGGCACAAGTTTGGGATTTATTATTAAACCTGCCAGATTTCAGGTTTGATTTATGACTCTTTCACAGGGCCCCGTTATCGAGTAGAGACAGGCCCTGCAGTGCATGCTGTGAGGCGTTCTCAGAGCTATAAACCAAAGCCAAAAGGGACCACTTAGAGTTGGTCTACCCCACGTAGAAACGCAGAGCAACCTCCACCTACCAGGACCAGGGGTGTAGCTTTTAACAACACTTCTGTATTTTCTGTTTCCGCAACCTTCTGTGGTTTCTATGGGCTCATTGCAGCAGAAAGGACACTGTGGAGTAAAGGAAAGGGCAGGGACACCTTGTCATGCCCTTGTTTCTCTCGTGGCTCGGCCTCTTTCTGCAGTGATGCTGAATGCTGCAAGAGGTGAAGCTGTTCCTCTTACCAGGGTGTGACTTACAGAATTTCTCCCCTGGTCAGGGGATTTCAGCTTTGTCCATGACCACAGCATTGCTTTTCCCACTTTGGTTCAGGAGGATGGCAGTGGTTTTACATCCAGACTCATGCCCCCCACACTCAGCAATAAAGCTCTTTTCCAGCTCCACACAGGACACCCCCAGTGTCCAGGGACAAGGCAGGATTCCTGCAGCATTCCATGAGCGCAGCTGCTTTTGGGCACCTCCCTCCTGGATCCAAAAGTCACAGCTTCAATCACTTCCCCAGCATTAGGGAAGTAGGGGAGGGTTGTGCCCACCCAGCCCCATCCCTGAAGACCTGTCTGCAGATGCAGGCAGAAAAATTGAAAAATTTAAAACCCACCCCAAAAACCCACTCAGTATTTCTGTCACTATGACCCACAACAGAAACAAAAATTGGGACCAACTGACATTGTCTCAGGAGACAAATCTCCATTTATGTGAGCTTCCAGAGGTCTTGGAGAGATTACAGAAAGTGTGGAGAGGAAATAGTAAAAAGCACACACAGGAAACCCTGACGCGGTGTCTCTAAGCCGTATGGTCAACATAAAACATTTAATACTTTTGTTTGGATTTGCAACGTGACATTTATATTATTTTTCTACATTTTATGTGCGCGTGTATACAGATATATATATACATAAAAGATAAATATAATTTATTTATTTTACATTTTAAACTCCGAGGATGTCAAAGGCAATCTGCAGAGATGAAGGGCGATTTACTGCCAAGGTTTCAGGAGCAGTCCCAGGGGCCCCGTTCACAGTTATAACAACACATTTTATCTCTGCACAAGCAGGAAGGGGGGGCGCAGCGAGACGGAGGGGCGGAAGTCAGGGCTGGCAGCGAATCAGATGATGCATATTAGGGAGATAATAAGGAGAGATTACACAGAGCTTGGCAACTGCTCCGCGCTGTGCCCTCGGCTTGTAAAGCTCAGGTTCCCCCGCCAGGATTCCTCGCTGTTCCACGGTGCCTCCGGTAGTTTAGTCTAAAAGCACATCCCGCCAGGAAAAGCTGGTGTGGCCAAGGCGCCCCTTCCAGTTTCGGCGAAACTCTCATCTCCAGGAGAGGATCAGCGCAGGGCCATGGGGAGCGCTTCAGTCCCAGCCCTTCACAGCTTCCGAGGACTCCGAGTGCCGCACATCCAGCACGCCAAGTGGGTGGTACGCCCAGCTGCCAAGTTCTCATGTTGAATAGTATCGTTCCAGCACCAGTTTTTTCTTCTTTTTTTTTTATTTTTCTTAAGGCAAACAGCTGCACGGCAGACACGCACAAGGGCTCAGCAGGAGCCATCACCATCAGGTAGCTGTGCTGCCTCTATCAGCTCAAATTATTCATTTAGGACAAGGTCTTGGCCAACCCACACCCTTGTTTAAAGGGCCTGGAGGTCCAGTGGAAGACTGTTTCCAGTTCAAAGTAGCTGGCACTAAGATATCCTTAATTCGAGAGTGTTGCTTAATAGAAAAGTAAAAATATGACCCACTCAAAGTTTTTTCTCTGTTTCCTTGTTCACCTGAAGACAAGGTGGCCAAAGCTTCGTAAATCGCTCTGGTGAGCTCCAAATGTTGCGTTTCATTTCTTTCACAGAAGGGTTTGAGATGGAAGGAACCTTAAAGTTCATACAGTTCCAACCCCTAGCCATGGGCAGGGACACCTTCCACTACACCAGGTTGCTCCAAGCCCTGTCCAACCTGGCCTGGAACACATCCATGTGGCATGTGCAGCATTGTACAGTTCCTTGTACAGCCAGTCTCAGTCCTGGCTCCCTATAAAACTTCAAAAGCTCCAAAGGAGCAGCACTTGACTCTAAAATAAGCCTTTGCTGACTTACCACAGTGACTCACTCTTTTCATTCCAGTAAATGGTCACAAACTTGTCAGGTTTTGCAGATGCTCTCCGGATCCTTGCAAGCATCGCTCTGCCCTTTTGCTTTGGCACTTGAAGGTTTCTCGCAGCAAACCACAGTGCCACGTGCTCAGGAGGGACCAGATGAACCCATCAGCAGTAACAGACCTGTGGTAACCGTGGGATCAAGCAAAACATTGTCCCTCCTCCACTGTCAGGTTTGCCCCTTGGCTGTCTGCACCAGAACCCTAATTAAGGCAGGTACAGCTGCAGGAGTAAAAGCAATGAATCAGCAACTCCCCTTCGCCACCAAACAATTCCCAGCACAGAGCAACAAGTGTGGGAGGCAAGAGAAAAGAAACCAAAACAATTATTTTTAGTAATGGTTTTTTTTTAGGTGGTATGACCCCAGCTGCTCAAAACAGGAAAGTGATCAACACCACCATCTCCAGCAGCCGAGGCTGGCTCTCTCTAATATATGTGCTAAAGCTTCAGCAGGAGATGCCAAAACCAGGAGGTAAATTTCTTTGGCCAATGCTGGGAGCAAATATAATTAGGTGACTGCAATAGGCACTTTTGGACCTAAATTGCACAAAACCGTGAAAATGCTCAAGTATTCACTTGAGCATGTGCTGAAACACTTTGCTCAATAGTTCTAATTTAGACAGATACAGGACTAGCACTATTTAAAGTTCTTCTGGAAATGAGTAATAACTCATTTCTTTTTTGTTGTCTAGCTGTACAGCCTAATGAATGAGTTTTGTCCCAAATACATCCATATCCTCATCTGTTCTGTGTATTAATTCTCAAAAGGAGCTTCAGTAGAGGATTTCTTATCTATGCATTCATCAGTTCTAACTCCCTAGTGAGGTTATTTCTGAAGTTTTTAATAAAAAGAGACTTTTGATTCTTGGGGTCATGTTGCAAATTATATCTTCACTAATCTAGCAGAGGTCAAAAAATAAGTTGGAGCCAAAGAACATCTCTGACTCCTCAGCACACGTGTGTCTCAAGGCTTTTAAAAATACACAGTCCTGCTGTTATAAATAGAGCATTCTTCTCAAAGGCCAAAAGCTTTCAAAGTCCAGGAAAACAACATTTTCTTTCTTTTTATCATTATTATCTGGTTTTTCTCCTCAGAATAGGAGTGCACTAAACTGGGACAGGAGTTGCTCTCGGGGGCAGAATTTCAACCCATCTATTTTTACACTGTCAGAGAGTTAACGTGAACATCAGTGTCATTTCCTCTGTCAGACACTTCAGCAGTGCAGTGCTGAGAACACCAACCAGACATTAACACAAGAAGAGAATAAGAGCACAAAAAGTCAAAAGTGAAGAGGAACAGTTTTCCACTGAGCCTTCGTCAAGGACACGAGCGTGGGAAGGTGCCACGGTGGGGTAAAACCCGTGCTTGAGGCTGTGATCAGTTCTCTTCTATTAAAAGGTGCTTGAACATGTGGAGAACTGCTCATGTGAGTTTGAAGAAGTAAAATCTGCTGAGTAACTACACAAAGACAACAAACTACGTGAAAAGAAATCCAAGATGACAGCTGGTGGTTGAGATGTGACAGGACTAAGGGATTCTCTGAAAAAGTGTTTCTCCACACAGTGGGCACATATTCGTAGCCTTCTGGGTTCTCCAGGTGCAAGAATCCCTCTTCCATCTCCACTACTTGGCCATTTCCTTGGAGACTGATGAAAAGAGCAGCCTCAGTCAGTTCTCTAATTGGCCTTACTCAGGAGTGATCTCATACAGCAACTCATGTCTGTACATGCAGGATCTCTGCCTCCTGGTGAGGTGGAACCCTGCATGGAGACAGCTCCAGTGAATCCGGCCCCGGGTTCTGCTTGCAGGGCTGTAGAACGAACAGGATGATGCATTTGTGTGGTACACAAATCCAAGTTTTATAAAGAAAATTTAGTTCTTCCAGGGATCAGACCTGCAAACAGCAGCTGCAGCGTCCAGAGATTATTTTAGCTTCTGCTCCTGAACAGTCAAGATACAAAGCCTGGTTTGTTTTCAAAACAGTTCATGGAGTTCTGTCGTGGGGTTTGGTCACAGTCTCTGAATTCAACCTGAAGTAAGGGAATCCAAATCAGATAAGAGGTGCCACCTCCTTTTAGGTTACTGCCATTTCTCTGTCAGGCTAAGCTTGGCAGGACTGATGAGGGTGGTGGGATCCTTGAAATAAGAAAAGCATGAGCACTCTTCCAAAAGAGCAGTATCAGGACACCACGGGTTTACTGAGGGACACGTTACTGTGCTGACCCATTCGTTTACTTGAGGCTTAAAAATGTGTCCTTTGGAGCAGCCTGGGAAGGCTTCATTGTTTTTAGGACCTCAGCTTTTGAGGAGCTGCTCTGCAATATGATAATGTACAAGATTTCTTCAAGCTATTCTGTTCCTGTTCTGACGCCAGGAGATTAAAAGGGTGTGGAGTGGTGCTGAGCCTCTGGAGGGGTCATTAACATCACGTGCAGCACTGGAGTGATTTTCACTGGCTCAAACCACCCTAGCCTGCTGATGAGCCGGCAGGGGTCAGAGGAAGTTGCTGTGGTCATAGAAACACATCCTTTGGGGTCTCTCCTTCCTCTCCTTTCTCCAAGACGCGTTGCAGCTCGTGGCCAAGCCCAAAGCCATTTTTCCGACATCCTGAGCAACGCTCCCCGCAGCTGCCCTGCCCACCATCACCCCTGCTTTGGAAGTGCAGTGCAGTGCAAGGACTGCATTTGGGGAGCTCTCCTAGCAGAGCCCTTGGCAATGTGTACCACGAGCAAATTCCACCAGTCCCAAGACCAGAGCTCATTATTCATATGCACACCACCTCGTTCCACATGCTCAGACACCTTCCCCCAAAAGCACTGTCAGCTTTACACAACCTCAGCAGCTCGGTTGTTGCACAAAAGCTAACACCCAAGGGCAATATGGATGTAACACCTTGAACACTGGGGAAGTGTGAAAGTGAGGTGCTTTTCCCAACCCTCCTCCTGCACCAATTCTGCCCTGGCCAGTCCCTCCAGTGAAAAACTATCTCAGCTGGACAAGGGCATGGCTCCCAGGTCCTGGTGCTGGAGACAGCAGTGTCCATCCCCAGCACTGCTTTTTCCAGGGGTCACCTCAGTGAAGTGTTTCCCACCTACATCCTTGCACTGGCACAGCAGCAGTGGCAGCTATGCCAGCGCCAGTGCCACCAGGCGTGGCAGAGGGAAGAGGTGGCACCTGCCTGTTGAGAACCTCAGGAAGCAAAAGCTATGAGCAGCCGCTGCGTACAGGTGTGGGGGTGGGAGAAGAACGAGACAGAGCTCAAAAGGACCCACCAGAGCAAAGCCAGACCTTCTGCCAGAGCAAAGCCAGACCTTCTGCCAGAGCAAAGCCAGACCTTCTGCCAGAGCAAAGCCAGACTTTCTGCCAGAGCAAAGCCAGACCTTCTGCCTGAGCATCCCCACAAGCAACTCAGCACATCCCACAGGACAAGTTTCAGTCTAAGGGCAGGGTGAAGCTCACCCTGGGCATTCTGCCCCTCTGCCCCACTCAGGTCAGACCCCACCTGCAGAGCTGCCCCAGCCCTGGGGCCCAGCACAGGAAGGACGTGGGAAAGACCCCAGGGGAGGCACCAAGATGATCAGAGGGATGGAGCAGCTCTGCTGTGAGGAAAGGCTGGGAGAGCTGGGATTGTTCATCCCAGAGAAGGGAAGGCTTTGGGGTGACCAAATTGCAACCTTCCAATACCTGAAGGAAACCTGTAGGAAAGATGGAGAGAGACTCTTTACAAGGGCCTGCAGTGACAGGACAAGGGAAATGGGTTCAGACTGACACAAAGTAGGTTGAGGTTAGATACCAGGAAAAAATTATTTAATGTGAGGGCGTTGAGGCCCTTGCACAGGGTGCCCAGAGAAGCTGTGGCTGTCCCAGCCCTGGAAGTGTCCAAGGCCAGGCTGGACAAGGCTCAGAGCAACCTGGGCTAGTGGAAGGTGTCCCTGCCCATGGCAGGGGGTGGAACAAGATGATCTTTAAGGTCTCATCTAACCCAAACCCTTTTGGGATTCTGTGACAGTGGTGTCCATCCCTTACCACCCACAAACAGCCTTGCCTCTTTCCAAATATTATTTATCTCCTCTGCTCAGCACTGACAGCACCCAGCTCAGCACCATGGCACCCAGCTCACAAGGATGTGTGGTGCTGTGACATGGGGTCAGATAAAATCTAGTAGTTATCCCTCCTTGAGATTTACATACCTATGGCATTTTCTCGACCAAAAGGCTTCCAAAACCACACAGTCTCTCCCTGGCATTAAATCCCTTTCAGTAGCCTGATCTCTCTGCGTGAGTGAAAAAAAAAAATTTAAAACCCACCTTTCCCCGCCTTTCTAAGCAGCAAGTCCACAACAGGAGATCAAAGCACACAGTAATTTAGACCATGGAATAATAAAAGTCAGTGAGAACAGTGTGCTGCTGACAGGGGAGTTTGTGCCATGCTGCAGTGGGGAGGAAGGCTCAGGCAAGCCAAGAGCTATTCCCTGGAGCTGAAGAGACCAAACAGAGCAGGGAAAGAGGGAGCTCTTGTTTAAGAAAGTTCTAATTTTTAAAGAGGACCCATGGATTAAACCACAAAGCCAGCAGTACGAATATTTACGGGGCCAAACTCAGCAAGCCCATACCCCATAAAGTTTTCCACTGGCTTTAATAGGTACTTTGCCTTTTTTTTGGTAGAACCCCCTTACCACCACACCATTCCACACTGTGGAGTGTGGTTATCTTCACTGTGTGGACACTGGGCCTTGCCTCTGGAGCAGCTTCAACTTTCTGTGCATCAACTCTCCGTTTTGAGCTTCCCTCAGACAGAGCTTGTGTAGGTGGAAAACACTTCTGGAATCTCCAGATGGAGAGCAAGAGGAGAACAGAGCGTGCACAGTAGAAGGTGGCAGGTCCAAGCTGATGCTCCTTCTTCTGTTTGCTTAGGAAAAACTTGGTTTGTTCCCAGCTGGGAAGAATTGGCCATCCCCCAAAATGCAATGAAATGAGAATAGCTACATAAACCCAAATCCTCCCACCGTCAAATGGAAAAGAAAATCAAACTGCAGGACAGAGTCAAAAGTAATGTCTCAGTTTGCCAAGATAACAGCCCAGTCCCCACCTCCAGCAAAGGAATCCTCTCAGCCACGCATGCTCAGCCCGCATGAACGTCTCATCTGACGGAGGAGGGAAGGAAGTGACAGCACCACAGCTTCCAGCCAAGGGCTAATGGGTTAATGATCCACCTTTAATATTACACATGGAAAAAAAGACAAGTTTTCCTTGGCCTGCCACACATCCCAGGAGATTCGCTGCTGCATCCCTTTCCTTCCTCCTCCGACCTCCGCTACCATCGCGCCAAGAACGTGGTGAATGGAGCGAGCGAGCGGGAGCGCCGCAGCGACAGCCCCTGGCCAAAGGACAATCGTTTGATGGAGTGCTCTGCGGCACACATTCCTCAGGCTGCAGGAACAGCTGGGGCTTTCCGAGGCCGCTCTGGGGGCCCTCCTGTTTGGCCGAGGCAAGCAAGGCCTGGTGTGAGGGTTCACTGCTGCCACAAAGGTGATCTGGTGGGCTGAAGTACCCCAGAGGGCCAACACAACCCCTGCACATCTGCTCCAGGAGGAGCCCAACCCCACTTCCCTTGTTCTGATGGAAGGGTGGAAGCAGAAACACCCAAACGAAACAAACTCCAAGTTTGGGTCTGACCTTATGATTTGGACAAAGTTGTCTCCTGTTCCTCCCTCGCAGGAGGAGGAGAAGTTCTCAGCACAGCTTCTGAGGCCCCGCCACTGCTCGCAGCAGACACACAAAGATCAGGGTTTGGTTCCTGGCGTCCTCCAGGGCCTCTGGTTTTGGATTCAGCAAGAGGAAGCAACCAGCCCAAGGCTGAACCAGCCAGCCTCAAGCCAAGGCTCTACTGAGGTTAGAAAACATCAAGCTAACATCTCTTTTAGTCATGCTTTATTTCAGTGTTTTTGCACATCTCTGTGTTTTGTTGGCTTTGGCAGGTACCTGAAGCCGTAATGCTACAAGGGAAGCTGATTCCTTCATGCTCCATTCTGGCAAAACTGAAGAGCAGTGGAAACCTCATACAAGTTGCTTCTAATTTTGTGAAGTTTCCAGATCTCAGTCTGGACCAAGAGCTTCTAATGAGTTTGGATAAACTCTGGATAATCCTCTGAACTCTCAAATGTCTCAGGAAAACAGAGTCAAATGTACTATCTGGGACTTTGAAAGGTGCTTCAGAGTTCACTGCTCCTGGATCAGCAAAAGTATTAGAGATGCAAAAATCATTGCATGCCCATGACTTTCATTAAAATTGAAAAAAAAAATTATAGAGAAAGAAAAAAAAAACCCCACACACATTACTACTAAACTTATGGGAAAGAAAGGTAACCCCAATTCTCTCATCATATACCAGCCTAAACCTGCAAGGGAGTTCACCAAGGCACACCAGAAAAGTCAAGACAGATTTATCTATCAGGTTTAAAGAAGGGAAAGGATGAATGACAGCTCCTTTCTTAAAAGGGAAAGAAAAGAAACATTAACTCCTGGTGTTAAAATGCTGTAAAACTGGCTTTTGACTCAGCACAGCATAATGCTGCTTGTAAATGGGGTAATTGGTTTGTGTGAGGTCATGAAATGAAGCATGCCTGTTCCTGCCCATGGCCTGAAGCACAGTCAGCTGCAGGAGAGCACAACACTTGCACAGCACAGGTGAGGGCAAAAAGGCTCAGGTATCATGCAACTCATTAATCAGGGATAAAATACATTAATAAATATAAGTGTGTGAAGAGCTAAATATCCGAGAGACCGAAACTCCTTTACCCTTGGAGGTGACGCCGTGCTTTCTAACCCCATCCCTCTGCAGCAGTGCCGTGATCAGTGCACGCAGTCCCCTCCTGCTTTGCCACCTTTCTGGGTTAGAGATCCTCAGCAGACCCAGACTGCAGCAGAACTGAGCGTGCAGAGAGCAGCCCTGTGCTGGGAGCGAGACAAGCAGATGTTGGGCGGGTGGCAAAGCCCAGAGAATGAAACACGCAGTGTGGTTCAAACATCCAGACACCGGCAGAGCTGCTGGAATCCCCTCTGTTTATGTTTCCAGACATCTCCATCAAGTAGGGGGTAATTAAACACTACAGCAACTGGGTGATAGAATGATTTATTTTTAAAGCACCCTCACAGCCCGGGGCTTTGGGAAGCACATGGAGACACCAACATTTCTCCAAAGGGGAAAGAGAGCAGAGCACTACACAGAACCCCAGCTGAGGGCAGGCAGAGGTACGGGAAGGAGGAGTGAGCAACAGGCCAGCACAGAAAAGTGATGCAGCTCCTTGTTTCACTGTCAGCTCAGGCTCTTTAATCTTTGCAGGGTTTGTTTATGAGCTCAGAGAGAGAAGGGAGTGGTGCCAAAAAATGTGAAAACAAAATAAAATTACATATTTGATTATGAAACGTCCCACTTGGAAAGCAAAGTCCAGCAGGCAGAGAAGGAATCACAGAGACCATGACCACAGATCAGTGAGAAAAAATGAAAGACCCAAAGTCAGATGGAAGAACCTGCCCAGGGTCACCATGGCAGGTCTGGGGTAGAGGTGAGAGAGGTTTTTCCAAGCTTCTGTCTATTTACCAGCTGCACTTCCCCAAAAATTACTGTTCCCTGGGTTCCCTGGTTTTGAGAGAGAAGAGAGCAAGGGGAAACAGAGAAGTGCTCGATCAAAGGAGAGCTGTGACAAGAGACAAAGGACTTATTCCAAAATGGACAAACAACAGGGGCAAAGGCTGCAGGAGAGATGTTGAAAAAGGCATTTCTACCTCCACAGTGTTGAAAAGCAAAGGCCCAAAAGCACGAATGACATGGGACCATTTGGCTTCAGGAGCTATCTGGTCCCTGGAATTCTTTTCTGGTCTTGCTTGTCCTGAAGCCCTTCCCAGTAAAATCATGGAAGAAGGAAAGAGAGAGCAGCCTGACCATTTGAAATACACAGAGCACCAAAGGCATCCTGTCCTGCCACAAAGGTCAGGAGAGCAGATCCTTGAAGCCAAGGACCATGGGAATTCAGCTTTACATCCAGTCTCGCTTCAGTCCGTTTATTTTACATGTTTATTTAACATCTACATGAATCAAGGCAATAGTATTTCATGAAAAAAGGAAAAAAAAAAAAAAAAGAAAACTTGGCTTCACTTATTCAAACATTTGGACAAGGAAGGAAGAAAGCCCAGCTCAGGATTTGGCTGGCTGGAAGAATAGGAATATGCAGTTATTACCCTGTTGTCAGTGGTTCAAAACCAGCCTGATTGGAGGAACTGAAGCAATTTTCATCTGGCAGCTGTTGGAGGAACCTTCCTAAAAGGAGTCGTGGCCTCAGCTCAGATCCAGGCAGACAAGAGTCCTGCAAGGACAGGGAGCAAGACAGCGCCTTCATTTTTCCTGGAGAACAAGAGAAACTTTGGACTTTCTGTGGGTTTGAGTGTCCCAGTGAGGTGTTCACACTGCTCTTTCAGTGCCCGTTCCAGACTAAAAGAAAAGTCAGACCTTCTCTGAACCTATCCAGACCTACCAGGCTTTTACCTTCCTGCCATCTCCCAAAACACATCAGTGCCCAGAATAACAAACACCCAGAGCAAAGGCTGGTCAGGGAAACGCTGCTAAAAGCTGGAGAATAACACCAGCAGCACGAGGTCATAAACTAGAGCTGCCAAGGCATTAAAACAAGCAAGGGTTGTTATTCCCCCCACTCCCCTCCTCTCCTGAGAATAACATTAAACACCAAGGCAGCTGCAGAAGCCATATTTTTCTAGGCAATTCCCAAAGCTGCTACCACGTCTTGCCTTTAAATCAAGGCTGGATGGGTTTTTGGAAGATGTGCTTTTGTCAAATGCAAGTTATTGGGTTCAATAAGGGTTGAAATTCTCTGGCCTGTGCTATACAGGAGGTCACAGCCTGGATGATTTAAAGCCTCTTTGGGTTCCAAAATCTATGGAAAGAGCTACGAAGCCTCCTGCCCTAGAAATAAAAGAATAAACAGCAGCAAATAATGAAATTGTCAAATATGGACAGCCTTCACCCACAGAACAGCCGTGAGCAAAATGAAGGCTCATTAATCATAAGGATTCAAATTCATTGCTGAGGTCTTTTCTCCCACTTTCCAAAGTTTATGGAGTCACACTGCACACTCTCTCCATCCTATCCAGTGTTTGGGCCTGTCATCCACGTCCAGCAAGGAGTGCAGGTCTGGGATATCAACTGACTTCACTTTTGGCAGAAGAAAGTCAGTGGGTAGAAGGAAAGAGAGCTCGATTGATAGCGCCAGCGAAAGAAAGGCAGTAGCATAAAAATCAATCCTTTGCACTCCAGGAGAAACCTCTTGGAGCAGGGGGAGGGGTTAGACACCCCCACCTTGGTGAGGGAAAACCTCTGGTCAGGATTGCCATACCCTGAGGAACCTACTCCAGCAACATTTCTTACTGGCCTGGATTTTCTAAGGACAACAGAGCTCATGCTGTAGTTTTAATACAATTAATAAAACTCCAACGAGCCACTAGACACCAATCAACAGTAAACTGAGCTCTAGGAGTTTCAGAACTCACAGAATTACTTTTATTTATGGTTAGTAAGCCACAGCACGGATGGCAGAGCTTCAAAGCAGTTCACAAGCCCCTCCATCACACAGCCTGCAGCGTGGATACCACTGGGAGCGTGGATGGGCTGGGGCCAGAGCCCCTGCAGCCCCCTGTGTGCACACTCCTAATGAGCAACAGAGCTTTCTGCAGGGTTTATATAGCCTCCACCAAGACAGGACCTAATTTAACAGTTTATTCTCTGCATTTTCTTCTGGGGAGCAGATCAGGGGGAGTAAAAATGGCCCCAGTGCCATTTAGAGTTTCCCATGTGTTGGTTATTGTTATAGTTTTACCCTCGTTGCTCGGGCACCCTGTGCAGAAGGCAGAATGTAAAGAATTCCTGCAATGACCTCATCCTCTGGCTGGCAGGCACCGCTCTCGCTGTGTCCCTGGGTGGAATTCATCATGAATTGGCTTTTGCTTGTGTCCTCATATATGCACCACCAGTGACATCAGCGTAGCTGTGGGAGCAGTGGTAGCTTGCAAGCACTGACTGCAGAGGCCTGAGAAAACCAAATGGTGATTTATACGAGATGCTACATAAATTTCACCCCCACCCCTGTGCCATTTAACACTAAGACTTAAAATACCTTTTTATTTAGTATAAAATCAGATATACCTTTGTTGTAGTTTCATCGGTTTTAATCAGGGATGACACCGCGGTGCATAACGATTAGTTCCACATGCCTGGATTCATCACTGCCTTGACTAGAAACCCCAATGAAATCCAAGGATTAAGTGCATCTTTCTGGCATAAATCCAGAGTGAACTCTGGGAGCCTGTAGGAAGGCCCAGGGTGGGTTCTGACGTGCAGATCACCCAGGGTAAACAGGTGTCAGCGGGTGCAGGTTCACTCCAGGGCTGTCCTGTCACCAGCACTGGACAAGCACATTCCCAGAACAGAAACAAAGAGTTCCTAAAAAATGCAGTATTTCAGAAATATTAACACTCATGCCTAACCTGCACCCCATGATTACTCTACTCCCCAGTGAAAGCTAAATTTATTTTCCAGAGATAACATTGCTTTGCATCCGACATTAATTCAAGCACCTCTGAAGTCCCAATAATTTGGTGTGTTTATCCAAGTTGGGAAGATTTAATGAATCTGTCTGTGACTGTTGGTACCTGTAATTTCTGCCAGTTTGCTCCATCAACATATAATCCCACTTGCTTTCAACTGGGGTCAAATCCAGTTCTCTTCACACCAAATCATCTCAATCAGTCTTCAGAAAACCCATTCTGGCCAGCTACTGTGGAAAAACCTGGGCTCACCTGGAACTGATGAATGAGTAAAATAAACTGTGAATGAGACAGTCAAGAGCAACGGTTTCCATGGAAAAAATCTGTCATTTTAACAACCAGGTGCTGGAATCAACCCATAATCCTCTTCCAAGCTGGATACCAGGCTGAATCAGCTGCTGCAACAGCACAGTCCTTTCTTATTCCAGAGTTTTCCCTTTCTAAATCTAAGCCAAGTATTGCCCCCATGTTTTTCTCATTTGGGCTCTCATTCCTGTATTTGTAAAGCCCAGTGGGAGAATCGTACCAAGTGCATTATATTTAGGTGCTGGATGTGAGAAACCAAGTAGTTTTCCTTCCCTGAGCCCCTCCACATGCAGAGCTCTGCTAGACACTGCTGTGCCCATCCCATGGGCTGGCAGGTGTCACTGCTGAAGGCAGCACAATTTTCCTACAATTTTTTCCCTTTACTGAGCTTCAAAATATGTTAAAAATCCATCTGACATGACTAACTTACTGATTGCACATCAAGGTGTGGATTTACGGTTTGTTTAGAGAGCTGCAGAGCCTGATATTTAAATGCGTTCGCTGTGCATTTATACCCATGTAGAAGACTTGGGAGGGGAAATTAAAAGAAAAATCAGTGGAAAATTAAAAAGTTCTAGCACTGCTGAGAAAGAATCCCCTCAGCACTGCACGGTTCTGACACAGCAGACCAGGCTTATCCTCACCCTGCCTCACATCACAGGCACTGAGGCACAGCACACTCCTGCAGGGTGTCCACTGCAGAGCCAAGCCCATGTGACAAAACCTCATCCATCAGTCCCTTGCCACTGCAGCTCGGCCATCTGACCAAAACCGTGTGTCCTCATGACTCCAACCCAGGCCTAAGGACCCCCTCTGCAGCCCTGTGGCCGTGCCCAAGGTCCCCGTGTGGCTGGCACACGCTGGGCTGCGCACGGGCAGACCGCTGCGGCCGTCAGGGCTTGGGCTCAAACTAGAAAACAGCAAGAAACTTCCAAGCCAAGAACAACAATACAGCTGGAAACAGCACAGTGCTTCACACTGAACAAACATGAGATAATTTAGCAGAGCACTGACTCCAGCTCCTTCCCGAGATAGCACTGGCGGCACCTCTGAGCACAGCAGACAGAAGCAGCAGAGGGGAGGGTAGGTAGGGCATGGAGAGGGAAATTCAACCAAAACAGCCTTTTAGAGTGAATTAGACTAAACCAAAACAGGGACAGAGGGCTTGGAGCTGCCTTTGGGCTTCGCTGCTGACTGCAGACACAGTGCACTTAACCCAAAGGATGTCAGCACAAGACAGGCACTGGAGTAACATGAGTGCAAAAAAAGACAGGGATATATAAAGACACGCTCACTGTCCTGTCTCACTGTGCCAGGGTGCTGGACACACCTATCCTTTAGGAAAAGTGCAGCTCAGCAAAGTCATTTCAGCTTGCTGTAGGTCGCTCCTGCGTTTAATTTCATCTCAATTTCAATTTGTCCTGGTATCGTTGTGGTACAAAATCTGTCTTGAATATAGGAGGATTCCAAACAAAGCTCTGTCGAGTGCATTTACAAGTGAAGAATGAAATGCAAACAGAGCTGCCAGTGGTTTCCTGTGTCACAACCCTTGCCCTTTCCTAGCAGCAGTCAGAGGAGTAGCACGAGGCACTACAAACCTTCAGAGATGGCCCATTTCTTGCTAAACTTCTTTTATCAGCTCTAATGTTCCTGTGAGGATCAGGGAGTTTGGATACTTGTCCTAAAGACATCCCAAGGTCTCTCTGTCCACTCATGGGCAATTCCAAAGGGATTACAGCTGAGTTGTTACTCAGTGTAGGTCACTTATCCACCACCAGCATGGCCAGACTGAGCTCCTGTGCCACCTCCTCTCTCAGTCACAAGACCCTTCAGGACAAGTCCCTTACTGCTGGGCTTGTATTTGTGCTTAAAACAAAATGTCATGAAAAGCATAAAACCTCTACTTTTTCTCCCTGCTTGGGAATTTCTGCTTCTTTAACGACTCCTTTATTATTTCAGCAAATCACCCGTATCTCTTTACAAGTAAATATAAGCTGTCCCTTCACGAGGGGGTGGGGGAAGAGAGGACACTGTTTTCCCTCTGCAGTATCAGCTTTCAGCGTGACACACAGTTCACTGTGGAAAGCAAACAGCCCTAATGAGAGTGGCTGAGCAGTTGCTGCTCCCTGTGTCAGCCACTCGGCTCCCGGGAGCAGCCCCAAGCCCTCAGCAGGGTCAGTGCCAAGGAAATGGGGAGCAGGACATGTCCCACGTCCCTTGCAGCTCCCACCATCCCTGCCAGCAGACCCTCCTCTCTGGGGGACAGCGCGTGTGCCAAGCCTGCTGAGGCTCCAGCTGAGCTGGGGTCGCTGCACCCACTGCTGTGTTTACCCCACATCAGAGGCTTGAGGAGTGACGCTGCCTGCCTCCACATCCCGAGTGCTGCAGTGCCAGGGACACGGATAAAGCTGTTTTCTGCTTTAGAATGATGCCTTAGGTTTTAACTCTTATATTTTTCCAAATTCTGTGTTCCCAGTGTGTGGCTCTGAGCTGCCTTGCAGCCTGTCAGCTGCTGCTCTCTCATGCTCACACAGACATAACAAAGCCTCTCCAGGCCTGCTCTGCAAGGACACCCAGCCCGTCCCAGGCCCAAAATGTGTAACCCAGCACCTTGAGAAGGGGGGCGAGCTGAGGGGCAGTTCCATCATTAGCTAAAGTTTAATTGGCGAATTAAACCTGCAAATGGACCAAACCTGTAACAGTGTGAAGAACTCGTGACTCGGGGTCCATCTCGGGTGCAGCCTTTGGCCTGCCCAGGGTGTGCCTCTGAAGGCCTTTGGAACAAATATCCACCTTTATTCCCTTACCCCTGTCTGGTCTCTGTTTCCAGGTTGGCCTCTTTAGGCATCAAGATGGTGTTTGGATGGGAGGACAAGCCTGGGGCATTTCATGAAGTGCCTCAAGCCGGGTTCAGCCCTTGCAGGGGCACTTCAGATGTCCCTACACTGAGGGGTCAGCGCGTCCTAGGGAAGCTGTGAGAGCAGCAGCCTAAAAGAACTCCACCCACAGAGCTGGGCAAGCAAGCTCTGCAGTCATTTGGAGCATCACGAATCCCACCGGCCTCAGTCATGGCATCTGCACCCCATGGACCGTGCTGGGCACCGCAGCACCTCCCCAGAGCATTTTTTCCCCGCTTACCAGAGACAGGTCTGAGCAGGCACCTCCCCACACTGCTGAAGGCAGACCCCAGGACAGACCCTGCTGCAAAGGGGTGAGCTGTAGGTTGCATGGTCCAGGCTCCAGGACTCCTACAACCCCAGGGTCCTGGAAGGGTGCAGAGACGGCCATCACCCCGTTTTCCCTCTCAGCTGGAGGATCACAGTTCCTCCTGTCTGTTTGCTCACGTGTGCCTTTTCTCAGGCTGCATTTTCCTTCTCACTTTTGACCAACAACCACCATTTCAATTAGACTCCAGCTCCGTCGCAATTATTTCCTTATATATCCTTGCCTTTTATCTGCCTATCAGAGAGCTGTCTGTCAGATTTAGGACACCCCACAAAGCTGCTCCTCAGGCTTTGAGTGTCCCCATTGACTCAGGACAGGATCCCAGGCTGGGGAAACCACCATCAGATCCTCATTCTTCACCCAGCTTTAATTTACTCCTGACACCACGAGTCCCAAGCTTCTCCTCTTTGCCTTCACTGTGGCCTGCAGCCACCACAACAGCTCAGCACCAGGGGCTGAGGGCGAATGACACCCGAGGGGCGTTGCCATGGGCGCAGACGATTGTCCCTCTGGGTTCCCATGGCACCAGGCCAGACACGCAGCGGTGATGGGGGGGAAGAATACACACCAGCCAAGCTATTTGTAGCCCATCTAAGCATCTCACAAGCCAAACAGTTCGTCTTTCTTCCCCCTGCTCCCAGCACCCATCGAGCTCAGGGGGCTCCCCCACCCGCCCGGGTGGCACTCACAGTGCACAAAAGGCTAAATAATTGTCCTGCCTGACCTGGAGACAAAAATAAAATTCAACACGGGTGCTCAAGCGTGGCCAAGGGCAGAATTTGGCTCCAGCGAGCTGCCTGTTGGCTGGCTTTCATTTTGCGACTTTTGGCGTGAAGTCCCCATCTGGGCCCTTGCTGCAGGCAGGGGTAGGGCAAGGATTTGTGCCCAGGGCTGGGGTGCAGCAGGACCCCCAGAAACCCACGGGGGAATTTCTCCCACCCTGGGAAGCACTCGGGAGGCACAGGAGGAGGATTTCTCCAGACCTCACCTCACAACCATGGGAAGGACGTGGCAATGGAGACTCATCCCTCCGGCCAGGGACAAGCACGTGTGGGACAGCTCCTGCCACCCTCTCCTTCGCAGGCTGACTTGAACACAACAGGTCATTTGTCCAGTCTGGGATGTCTTTCAAAGACAGAGAAGCTTAAAGCAGCCCGTCTCCACAAGCCCCAGGGAGGTTCCCTCTGTCTCCCTCGGCATCATGGAGTGACCACTGATCTCCCTGCCAGATGAGGCTGCATCAGCTGCCAGCACTCAAGTTCTGCAGCACTTTAAACCCACTCTGCTGTCGCGTTCTGCTGGTGATGTCAGCCAAAAGATATTTCAGCAGAGGAGGGGAAAAGAGCCCAGCAGAAGCTCACGGTGCGATAGAATCCGGAATAAACCTTGCATACAAATTAAGCATCTTCCTTCTTTAAACTGGTCCCCTCCTTCTCCAGGCCCTCAAATCATATCACCTCTCAGATCTCCTCACAAGCAGAGGAAATCAGCAGCTAGCCAGTCTGCTGGACATGGTGGTGAGAGCAAGAGGAATTAGTCTCCATAGTACATGAAAAGAATTAGGACTATTTAATCTCCTTTTCCCCTTATCAGTGGTCTCAAATATCCCTTTGAGAGGGAAACGCAGTGGAAATTCCTGCAAATCTTCCCTGCAGTAAAGGAATTGACAAGATTTTTCAGCTTTTTCTCTCTGTGTTTGAAAAATTACTACATAAAGGAAACAATCTTTGGGGCACATATAACTCACAATAGGCTGAAACATTATCTTAAACTATTCGTCTGCTTCCTGCTTAAGTAAGCATATTAGGAATGTGTGTATATATTTCTTGGGCAGCTTAAAAATAAAAAGGAAAGAGGAATATAGCCTGTCCTGCTTTTGAGGAGCATGCTGTTTATGTTGTTCTAAGCACAGGTCATATTTATAGCTGAACACTCCGTGAAAGTGCAGGCAGGCTGGGAAACATTTGTTAGGTTTAATGATCTTTTATTTAACTGGTGCAGAAAAATGCATCCCTTTGGATTGATTCATGACGTGAATTGTATGGAAACCTTCTTCCTTGAGAAAAGAAAAACCTCGAAAGGTCAATCTGACATTTCAGCTTTCTCAGACATCCAGCGGAGGTGTTCACAGAGCACAATTCCCAGCCTGACAAGCTGGATGGGGTTAGGGCAGGGAAAGGATAAACCACAGCTAGAGATACCTTTCAGGACATAGAGCAGAGCCATTCAAATCACCTGGACTGGAAGGGATCCATCCTGCACCGCAGCAGCCCCACTGCACAGCCTGTGAAATGCACCACCCTTCCCAAAGCGTCCTGGGGCAGAGGCTCCACAGCCTGCAAGAAAGGGACTGACACCTCCTTTTGCTGCGTGGCATCTCCCCCGTTCTAAAAACAGCCTAACCAAGGCCCAGCCTGCCTCTCTGGCTCAGCCACTGAGTCAAAACCAGAGCTGAGAAGAGCTTTTCTCAGCTCCCAGTCACCTGAGCTGGCTGCAGCATCTCCGGCTGCAGAGCAGCAGCTCCTCCTGCAACCCTGGGTCGGGGGCTCACCGGGTTTTAAGGTTTGCACCTCTCGCCTTGCCAGGGTGCTGCGTCTCTGCCCTGCTGCAGAGCCAGCTCGAGCCTGGGCCAGCCCTTCCCCAGCAGAGCAGTGGCTCATCACAGGGCTGTGCATCACCCATGCTGAGCTTCCAGCCCTGCTCTGGGGTGGAGCATGTGCACACACACATGTATGCACCAGGGTTTGCTGCCACAGGGGCCAGGGCTGGCTGAGAGCTGCTTTTGTGGTCATGGAGAGGGAATGGCGTGCAGAAACCTGCACCAGAGCAATCCCATGAAGCCAGCTGCAGAGGCAAGCCAGCCCAAAGGGACCTGGAGCAGCAGGGGCTCCCTGGCAGCTCTGCCCACAGCGTGGAGTGACCATCCCTGCAGCCGCAGGGAGCAGCCAGAGCTCCAGCCAAGCACATCCCTCTGCCTGTGGTTTTTCTGAGCACCCACCAGTCCCGTACAGACCACTTCCACGGTGGGGCTGAGCACTGATCTCTCATTAGGTGTTGTACAGGCCAACATAGAACCACCCCCAGGTTTTCCACAGGCAGTGGGGTGCTGTGTGGTGGGAGCTCCCAAAGCCCAAGACAGCAAACACCAGTAACATTTCCCTTTAGAATCCCAGAATCAGTCAAGTTGGAAAAGACCCTTAAGATCATGGAGTCCAACCATTAACCCAGCACTGCCAACCTACCACCAAGCCGTGTCCCTAAGTGCCACATCCACCTGTCTTGTAAATCCCTCCAGGGATGGTGACTCCCCCGCTTGCTGGGCAGCCTGTTCTAATGCTGACAGCCCTTTCTGTGAAGACCTTTCCCCCTAATAACCAATCTAAACCTTCCCTGGAGCAACTTGAGACTGTTTCTTTCTTCTTGTCCACCGTTAAAGGATCAGCTCAGTCCACGTGAAGACCAGGTTGTTGTAACCTTTACTCCTTCTCCGAGCAGTTTTTCTCCCGAAGAAGCAGCTGCCAGGCCAATTCAGAGGGATTGCTCTTTCCAAAGGTGGAAAATGCCAGGCATTGTGTCCAGCCTGTGTTTGAAGTGGGGAAAAAAGCAACTTTGAATAAGCTTTTGATGGGGCCCATGGCTCTGCTTGACCATAATGTCAGCTTGTAATTAGCAACAGATACCACTTCTGTCACTCCCGATGTTATCATCAGCCGTCTTGCGTTTCAAAGTGAGGAGAGGCATGTAAATTATGGGCAATTTGGTCTCCAGAATGGGTTTTATGGTTTTTTTTCTGCTGGGCAACCCAGGAAGCCTGGAGTTTGTTACAGAGATAGCTGCTGAGCTGGCAGAGAGGAGCAGGAGGAAAGCAGTGAACATCGCAGAGCTGCAGACCCCTGGAGGAAACACATCCGTGCCTGCTCCCCCGTGAAGGGAGAGCTGAGTGGTGGCTCTCACTGGGGCTGTGTATGTGGAGGAAGGAGGAGAGAAGGTTTGGAAGGAGCCACTGTCCTGCCTCTGGGATGGGGGTCCCTGCAAGGCTCCATTTATATGGGTGGGAAGAGGGTGGCTCGTGCCTGGGCAGCCAGTGCAGCCTTATTTCCGTTCAGAATATTGCAAGTATTCAGCTGACTAAGGCTTAGCTGGCCTCAGAACAACTGAGGGACTCTTTTCTCCTCAATGATAGAAAACTTTGCCTTCAATTAAAATTCTGTTTTCAGAGTGAAGGAAAGGCTTGTGTTTCCCAAAACAGGTTTGAATCTTTGTAAGGAAAACAAAACCCCCAAACTCATGTAATTTCCAATTTTCTACCAGAAGCAGTTTTAACTTTTGTGAGGAAAAGGGGAGCAAAATAGCAAATTTTTTTGCTTCTTTTTTGCAGTGGGGTGGAGCAGGGGAAGTCTATCTCTTGCAGCAAGTCCAGTGAGTTTGCCAGATCCCCTGGCACTGCTCTGAAGCTTAACAGAACCCACTGCCAGAGCACTGGCCTAGTATTTGATTTAATCTGTTGCTGTACCAATTACCAAGTGTCCTGTTTCTGCCCTGCTCTGCCCTTCTGCAGGAGTCACACCAGAGCTGCTCTTTGCAAGGGCTCCCCAGGAAATGGGCTAAAACAGAATTTGGCCCCACACTGACTCTGTGGTGTCAAGTTCTCCCCTTTTACTTGCTGGAGGAATTCAAGCATCACTCTGCTGCTCCAATCTTTCTATCTACCACTGGCGAAGAACACAGCCAAAAAGGTTATCTGCCTCAAACAGAAATAGCTCATGTTTAGAAAAGAATTAAAATTTGTTCCCTTTAGAGTCGCAACCACATCCTCAAAGCTGTTAACCTGAAAGTGAACTTCAGATAATAAAACTCTAACCTCACCCCTGCAGAAGAGCCAGCAGTCAGAAGCTACCTTGTGTGCTCTCCCCCTATCTGCCCCATCGACTGCCTGATAGCACAGCTTGTTTTCTTTTTCCGAGGGAAGACAGCTACTAAATCTATGCTCCCCATCCCTCTCAGCACTCTGGGGCTTCTCCACAGCTGCAACGCTTTTCCATCGTCCCTGCTCTCAGTTAAATAAACATTATGACACATACTGATTGCTTTAACAAACTTTACTGTTCCACGTCCTCGGCAAAGCACGGTTATCTTTTTACAGGGAACATTCCTTTCCTGTTGCTATGCCTGCTTCAGCACCATCCAGCGTGGTAACCAAGACTGCTGAACAGACCCACCACTTCCAACCACTCCGTTCTGCTCATCTTGAAATAGCTCAGGAGGGGTGTGGGGCCAGACCGCCGGCAGATGTGAGCTGTCAGAGCTCCTCTGCCACAGCTCATCCCAGCAAGGACCCGGCCATGCTGTTGGAGGCTGAATGTTGTCTTCTGAAAACGCCCCGGAGCTAAAAATGTCTTTGCGGAGTGAGGTGGTAGAAGGAAAAGAAGGGTATAGTCATAAATATTCTTCCCAGCACAGCAGGGGAAGGTTGGTTTTATCCCCCCCATAAGGCTGCACTCAATGTTCTATAATCTGCAACTAAATTGCAGAATCCAGAAATATTTCTGGCGAATGGTATTTCACAACCATTCATCATCATCGTGCACAATTTCCTTTGCATGACAACCTGTGTTTTAAAACTTGCAAAGAGAGGGGAAACTGCCATTTGTTTTGGCCAAGCCAGAATTGCCCTTGGCCCGGGGACTGGTGGTGCTGAGGCTGCTCACGGTGATAAGCCCGGCGGGGCAGCTCCTGCCAGGTGGGCGCGGGCATCTCCTGTTCCACACGTAGCCCCACGGCTTCAAGAAATGAGTGCATTTCACTTTCCCCCAACCAGCCCCTTTTGCACCTCTGATACAGCAGAGCTATCACCCCTGTGGTTGTGCCACTTGGCTAATTACTGCCAGGCAGCCCAAAGATGCTAATGACAAATTTCCCCAGAGTCTGAGATTTCACCTTTTAACATGTTGTTTTCACTTTCCCTCGTGCAAACATTTTCTTCTCAGCCACGGATGGGTTGGCTCCTGAGATACCTCAGCTCTCAAAGGTCTGATTGTTTATGTCTAGTGAAGACCCACATGCTCCAAAATACATCTAGCATGTTGGACAACACAGGGAGAGGCCAGAGAAGCTGAAGAGGATTTCTGGCAGCTGATCAATCGTGAAAAATAGTTCTTCCTCCAGGCATCAGCCAGAGTATTTTTGGGTCTGCAGGATGTGTGCATGTACTGCCCTCACAGCTCTCCAGGGTGTGAGCAGAGGAAAGGACTTGGAAGGAAGCAGATAAACCCCAGCCCGAGTCACTTGTAGTCCATGTTCCAACAGCAAGAACATCGCCAGCTACACGAGGGTTGGGGACAGCCCCATTTCCAGGGCCAGGCCAGCACTTACTCACCCCTTTTTGGGGGATTCACCACCTTGTCCCACCTCTGCACCCAGAGCTATGTCCATCTCACAGATCCAGGAGCTGCAGGAAGAGGCATCCCAGGATCAGGGAGATTCTACACACAGCTGGAGGGGTCACCTTGGGATAAACCCAGCACTGGGAGGTTTCCCTGTTCTCCCAAATGGAGTTGTGCATGGTGGCCCTCTGGAGACCCCCCACCTACCCTGCCCCAAGGGATCCAGCCAGGGCAGCCAGCTTCTCCCAAACCCAGGGATGCTTCCGCTGGCAGTGCACCAAGGACTCATCTCTGGCCCCAGCAGCACAGCCAGGGCAGCACTCGAAGCCTGCGTGGCTCAGGAGGTGAAGGGATCAGAGAGCTGGACAGGCCCAAACCCAGATGGAGAGAGATGGCCACGTGAATGGAGGAAATGATTCAGAACCTGGAACTGTGAAGAGCACAGGCTGCGTGCCCGGGGTCTCCCGACAGTTGGCCTCTCCCGACACGGAGTGGTTGGGTTTTGTTTCCAGGACTCAGGCAGGGATTCTTGGAAGCATATTGGGGCTGGGTGTGTGCAGCAGATCCACGTGGAGCAAATCTGTTGTCTGATGTCTGGAACATCAGCTGAGCGTTCTTCTGTTTCACCCTTTGCAGGTTACACGAGCTGAAGATGAAACAGACACATTCCTTGTGTTCATTTATTAAAGGAACAATGTACCTGCACATTACCAGCAAGCCCTACGCCTGGGAGCAGTACTGAGGGTTATAATGGGAACACACACTCCTTCCATGGACAAAACGTGTCCAAAGGCTTTTCTGGTCCATCAGGACTAATTCTTTGCTGTAATTCCAGTGCTGATTCTCACTGAACTGGTCAAGGTCAGCCCCACTGGGAAGGGCTGTTTCCCACCACACCCTGTCAGCACAGGCTCTGCCCTGCTCTGGAGTGTAGCTCCCTAACCCCAGCACCCCAGCTCCTGTGCCAGGCTCCCTTCACCACCCTGTATTTAAGCTCACCTCAGATTAACAAGAAGGCACTAGTGGTCCCTTTTCCAGCTTTTCCAGCCCATTTCCTGGGGCCAAGCTCTGCTTTCTGCTTCCCCACAGAATTGAGATTGCACAGTCCAATTGTCCAGGCTTTAGGTAAAAATGGACCACCAAGACACCCCTGTGACTTGTGACTTACACACCAGCTTGCCCAGTTTGCCAGCTTGGCTGTGTGAGGGCAGCAGATGCTTCCTTTGGCTTTGGCCCCTTTTTGACCATTTGGCAAAGTGCTGCAGAAGCACATCAGCCACCTTGGCTGCTTCTGGAAAGGGCCCCCCTGATCACTCTCACCTCCGTTACCATCCCACCTCAGTCCTGATCAGCAGCCTCCAGCCTCTGCCCTCACCCCATCCCTACAGGTTACTTATTTGCCTAAAATCACCTTCTTGTCCTGCTCATCCAACTCGCAGAAGTGAAATAAGTTCACCTTTTCCTCCTGCCTACAGCGTGGCCTCCACCAATTTACATCTTGGCTGGGCAAGAAAAAATCAAAGGCAGCAGTGATCCCCAAGCTTTGATCATCTCAGATGCTGCTGCAGGAGTTGTGACAGTCACAAGAGAATGAGATGATTGAGGGTGGATGGTCCCAGACATCACTGTGTTTAATTTCACTTCATTAAATTGAAATGGGATTGAGTTACATCCACACAATCTCTGAGAAATACAATCAGGAGGGTCAGTGGCAGGGTCCAGCCCTTGGACAACACTGGATGTGGCATGGAGTGAAGCACTCAGGACCATAAATCAGTTCCCCACAGGACAACCAGATGAAATTTCTGAATTTACCCCTGATCTGGCTCTGAATTTGACACACAGGAAGGGCTAGACCTGCCCACCTGACAAATGAATCTATTCCAGACCAGCCTCAAGCCTGGAGGCAAACACACCTCTCTGCCCCTGTGTCCTCTGGCCATGGACTGGAAACATCACCTAAATTAGTGGGAAGGGAGTCTGCTTTCCTGTTTGTGCAAGAACTGCCTGCTCTGAAGATCTGCCAGTGGTGGGGCTGGGTTTCAGAAGGATAAAATGCTGGTGAGATGAAGGGGAACATCAGTGAAGGTCAACAAGTATTTGGGGTTAAATTTCTCCCCAGATTTATGTGAGGTTTGCATTGTCTGGCCTTCTTAAGCTGCGTGATTTCTTGCATTCCTGTGAAACAAGAAGCCAAATTCATACTTGCTCTACGTCCATTTGTTTCTCTCCTGAAATTAATTTTGCTCCCTCTGAGGAAGGGCTGTGGATGTTTTACCTTTGGCTTCCAGCAGGCTCAGCTTGCTTTGAGCCTGCCTCTGGCCTTGATCCTGCCTTGTAGCTCTTTCCTTTCAGAGGAAAGAAAATAAAATAAAAATCAGAGCCACCAGACCCGCATTTCCAAACGTATCTATTTCCTACCTTCTCTTTAGGAAAGAAGCATAGTGAATATTTACACATCCCCCAAGAAAAAGTGAAAAAAATAATGGTTTGGTGAAGAAGTGGAGAAAGAAATCTGCAAACTTACACCAAGATCGAGCAACAGATGAGATCCTGTCTCTGAAGAAATGACATTAGGAATCTGGTGAAGAGATGGAACAGGCTGCTTGTTGGATTTTCTATCTAGGAAGCAGCAGGCTGCCAGAGTCTCCTGTAAATGGAAGTTCTGGAAGAGAGTAGCACGATCTGTCAGAGGGAAGAAGTGGTGCCAACCAACACCATCGACAATGGTTACAGAAGAACCTTCCCTGGACCATTTGAGAATTTCTGTCCACTACAGAGGCTCTTGCAAAATCCCTACAAAATCCCAGCTCAGACTCAGCTATTCCAGAAACAATTGAACCACTTCAGAACAGCAAGCAAATACCTAAATAATCCCTCTTGATCCTGGGCTGGTGGGAGGGTGCTGAGATCCCAGATGGGCTGGGGTGGGTGCAAAGCACCCGGCTGCAACCGTGGCTCTCCTGGAATGATCCCTTTGCCCTTGGCCAACCCCAGCACCAGTGTCCCACCAGATCTGCCACAGTCACCACCCCTGTCCCTGCCCCTGCTGGCTCTGGGTCAGGGAGCCAAACAGCCCTGCAGTCCTGAGACGGCCTCGGGCTCTGCTGAAGAAAGTGGTTTCACTCCTGTTGAGCCACAGCAGTGGGAGTAGGACAGCACCTGGAGACACAGACCAGAGACAGACACACACACTTTTGGGGTGGCAGGTATGGGAGCGCCTGTACGTTTTCCAAAAGGGGTGTGGATTTTGTGGGAGGCTGCCCTGCTTTTGAGCTCTCTGCTCTGAAAGACCTCTTATAAGAGAGCTGTCATTTGGTTATGTGACATTTTTACAAGTAAACAACTGCTGCTTAGAAATCAGCTCCAGTCCATCTGCAAAAGCCTGAAAAATGCCAAATCCATGATTACAGGAGAATAGTATGTCTCAGGGCTCCCACCACCTGATCCAGTAGCAGATCTGCACTCATTTTCCAGCAAGTTATGTTTAATTCTGGCCTCTTAGAGCCAGATTGCTTAGCCCTGAAGCAGGAAGTTTAATACCCCTTTCAGAACACCATTAGCATTAACTGTTTTTACTGCATATTCCTGTTATTCATGTAAGTGGATCCCCTTTGGGCCTGGCTCCAGGCAGCCCCTGAGCAATTGCTGAAGGGAACTCGGTGCACTCCAAGCCACAGCAAAGAGCTGCTCCCAAAATTCCTGCAAGTGCTGCTCGCTTAGCACGAGCTCCACAGCTGGGCTGGTTGGCTTCCCTGGGCACAGCCCCACGGTCACTGGGCACAGCCTCGGAGTGTGACCGCACAGAGATCCTGGGGCTGCTCAGCTGGAGGAGAACAGAGCAGGGGCCGGCATCGGCAGACGGGAACTGAGCGTGGCCAGGAGGACACACCTGCCATGGCAGCTCTGCTGACCCACAGGATCACAGAATGAGCCAGGCTGGAAAAGACCTTTGAGATCATCAAGTCCAACCTGTGGCCCAACACCTCCTCATCAACCAAACCCTGGCACTGAGTGCCACGTCCAGGCTTTTCTTAAACACGGCCAGGGACGGTGACTCCACCACCTCCCTGGGCAGACGATTCCAGTGCCCAGTCACTCCTTCTGTGAAGAAATTTTTCCTGATGTCCAACCTAAACCCCCCCTGGTGCAGCTTAAGGCTATGTCCTCTCATTCTGTCACTGTTGCCTGGGAGAAGAGACCGACCCTCCCTGGCTACAGCGGCCTGTCAGGGAGCTGTAGAGAGTGATGAGGTCTCCCCTGAGCCTCCTTTTTTTCAGGCTAAACAGCCCCAGCTCCCTCAGCTTGTGTTCCAGGCCCTTCACCAGCCTTGTTGCCTTCCTCTGGACCCAGGGCAGATCCCCATGTCCAGACACCCTGCAGCCCATCCAGCCCTGCTCCACCCCGCACATTGCTCTGGGAGAGTGAAACCCTCCCTGATCAGGTTTTTTTTGTTGTTGTTGCTGCAGGGCAGCTTGCCAGCCTCCCTGTAATCACTTCAGAAGTGCAAAACAGCCTGATCTACATCTCTGGTTCACACCTAGTTTTTCAATGATATTTTTGGAGTGAGCCAGATTCTTAATTGGAAAGGATGTTACCTGGTGCCTCTGCAGTGAGGATCAGTGCTAATGCTTCCTCTCATCATCCTCTCCCATTTGTTCTGCATTCAAAGCAATCCTAAAATCTACAGTTGAGACAGAAAAATCTTCTCCCAGGAAGAGCCTTTCAGTCTGGTAATGGCTTTTTTCCTCATGCTAAAATCTACACTTGCAATAGAAAAATCTTCTCCCAGGAAGAGCCTTTCGATCTGATAATGACATTTTTCCTCATCTGCTGTGAATGTCATTGCTGCAACATTCCCTTTTAGCACTCTGGGCTGTAGCTCTATATTAGGCCAACAAAAATATTAAGTCCTAAAATGAAAACCTCCAGATAATCTTGGCAGAAACAGCACGTCCATCACAAATGGAAATCACATTTGATACTCCACAATGGCAGGAAGCTCACCTGGTTTTATTTAGTCTCCATGCAGCTATGTGCTATTGGCGCTTCTCCAGAGTATCTTCTGAGAGGGACTTTTTTTTAAACTCTCAGTTAGTTTCTGTCTTTTCTTATCTAGAACAGCCCTCGTGTTTGATTTTTACTGAGGCCCTGTGCTGCTTTTTTTTGTTTGTCTACTGTAAAAAGGTATAAGGGAACTCAGCAATTCATGCATTTACAGCTCCGTTCCCACAACAAGGTGCTTAAAATAAAGAAATTGGCTCAGGGTAATTGCTTGATATGAGAAAGATTATACAGGCAATGAACATCTGTATCACAGCTACAGTTGATGGCTCTGAGTGCTGTATCATGTGCCAGGAGTTCCCTGCCAAAAAAAATACTCAGAAAAAAAAAATTTCCAGCCCAACATATGCATATATAAGATTTATCCAGTATGCAAAGAAGCTCATTAAAAAAAAAAAAAAAGAAAAAAGAAAGAAAGAAAGAAAAGGAAAAAGACAAGAGTGTTGAAATAACACAGGAAATTATGCAACTGATACCTGAGCCTGAGCACTGCAGATCCTATCCGGAAACCTCCCTATCTCACAAAGCTTTGGTAAAATAAAACAAGTTATCCTCCTTTTTGAAACTGAACTTGTAGATACAGAGTCAGATGGAGGTTTTGAATCAACGTGGTCACTGCAGGCCAGAGCAGCAGCAACGTGGCCAAGGTTTGTGTCATCCCCAGCACCTGGGCAGGGTGACTGCCCCCTCACCCTCCCATTGCATGGAAACCTCCCGGGATCAGCACACACCCGAGGGGCACAAGGACGCTGGCTGATCCTTTGCATAGGCTCAAATTGTCCCTGTGGCTCTTTGCATGCAAGCTGCCTGCATTCAGGGGAATGGGGAAACAAGTTTGGAATAAAATCAGCTGTGAATTTTTGCCAGAAATTTAAGCTGACCCACAGAAAACTCATTTCTGAGATCAGTTCAAGAACATTTCCCACCTTATGATTGCCATATTTGTGTTTGACATACAGGAGGGTCCCCTCCCCTTCTTCTCCAGGAACCTTGGCTTTGGGGGGCTCTGTAACCCCCAGCTCACCTGGGGCTCCCAGAAATTCACTTGGGAACCTGAGGGAAATCCACAGAGCCCACCACCCCCAGTGGTGAACAGGTGAGGGTTCCATGAGCTGCACTTGGCTGCTCAGCACAGACGGGAGCCCGGCTGGGACCTGCCCGGGCACAGCACCGGGAGCTCGACACCACATCTTCAGACTTGCCACGGGAGATCCCCTTCCCACCTAGCAAAGAAGGAGGAAAAGTTCTCAGGCTCCCGTGTGCTCAGGGGGGGGGCTGCTGACCAGAGAAGCTCTGGTTCTCTTTTGTTCTGGTGAAGAGCTCACCCATCCCACGACCAGCCACCCTTGCTAAGAGTTTGTGTCTGCACTGAGGGTCTGCACACCACCAGCAGCTGCAGAAGGAAGAGAGAAGCACCAGACAAGATCTCAATCCTGCCAACCAGTTGTGTAGTGAGGGGAAGGGAAGGCAAAGGCAGGACAGGACCAGGACAGTCTCCTTGCCCTGAGTGAAACACTTGCATGTGTCCCCTGAAAGGAGACAACTGCCTGCAAAATGCTTTGATGGGAGCCCCCAGTAGCACAGAGTGAAGAAACATTGCAGGCTTGGCCTGGAAAGGTTTGATTTGGAGTTCGGTGGAGTTGATGGGAGTTTCCATACCAGCTTCAACAAGCCAGAAGCTCAGCATATTCTTGTTTAGCCTTTAGGAAGCCATACATTCAGGGGGAGGCATGCCCCTGCCTTCACCTGGGTCTCTCCCTGCTCCCACACTGCCCACCTCACCATTAGGTTGTCCTCTCCCACTGGTCCAAAACTACAGCCCACTTTCCTCCTTGCAGCACAGCTGCCTCCCCATCAGCCCCAGTGGTGAACACATGCACAGAGCCCAGAGAGATATGTTTCTCCTCCTGGGCTGCAGAGCCCCAGAACTGCCTAAAACCAAATTAATAGCTCAATGTCAGGGAGAGAAACACGTCCCACCGTTGCCTTCCCAGGCCCAAACCCACAGCACCTCATAAACAGCCCCACTGCAGGATCTGGCCATGCCCTTTGGCCCAGCGGGACCTGAGCCCCGTGATCATGAAGGAGCCCTTTGTACCTCTGAAATGCTGTGAGCCTGTGAAACAAAGTTCCAGCAGTCCCAAACTCCTTGGTGCCCCAGAAAGTGAGTGAGCAGAGGGGCTGGGAGAGTTCCTGAGCACGTCTCAGTGGGCAAAGGAGGACTATCTAATCAGATGTGGATGGAATAAAAAACAGCTGCTTCTCACCAGATCTTCTCCCAACTGGAAAAAAAAATGCAAACACATACAAGAACAAGGGAAGAGGCACTGATGAGCTGTTATCTGAATTTATTGCCATCATCTGACCCACAGTGGGGTCTACGGGTTTTTTTTTTCCTTTAATTTATAACCCAGTTTCTCATCACGTCATGACATCACCCGGGGAGTTCGATTTCATAAACACGCACACACATCTCACTGGAAACAGGACGAACCCCTGGGCCATCCTGGGCTCTATGCAGCATCACCCCAGCAGCACTCCCCAGGCACTCTCTCTTCCAAGAAATCACTTGGTGTGGCCATGGCAGAGCCACCCACCTTTCAAGCTCTTGGCAGCTTGGAGGGGATTTTTGTACCAGCATTCGCCCTCGTGTCCTCTTGCTCCACCCTCACTGCACTTTCCCTCCAAGGGTGCCAGATAGCTCTGCACTCCAGAATGATTTATGCTGCTTTCTTTTGGCAGTACAATACATCGAATCCTTCAGAGACTGGGTGGAACCAGAACTGCCTCCTCCATCGCTCAGTCCAGGCTCAGGCTGGAGAAGCCAGTGGTCAGCATGTCCTGACCAACACGTTCCCTGCTCCGGCGTTGGTCCAAGAGAAGCGGTGCCCATGTGGATGGCCCAGGAGGGAGCTCTTGCCTTTCCTAAACCTAACATTGGAATGAGAGAGCTGCCATTCATTTGTCTAAATTCTCTGATATTTGGCTGCCTGCAGCTTCCCTTGGTGAGAAATCAGGAAGTGCCACTCTTCACGGTGATCTCAGCTGAAAGGTCAGGGCCAGATGAGCGTGGGGTTTAACTTCCCTCTGCAAGACAAGCTGCAGCTCAGGGAGGGCACAGGGGAGGGCAGAACACTGTCAGCACAGGCAGTTTAGCTCCAAACTGCTTTTTAAACCAGTTCAGCCAAACCAGTGTGAGACTGGATAGAAACCAGCCTTGAGACCAGCAGCAAGAACGCACAGGCAGGTATTCTGTGGGTTCACTAGGAATGATTCAGGCTGCTTTCCCAACAGCTTGCCTTAGCTCGATTACCTGCAAAATCAACTCAAATTAATCGAATGTGAAATTGGACAAAAATGAACTTCCCCACAATGTGAAGGCAGGGAGAGGAACACAGCACCTCCCAGCTGGTTCCCCTTTCCTTCAGCACGGACATGTCTGAGCAGGGCTTGTCCTGGGGCTGGACACCAGCAGGGCCAGCTGGATGGCCCCACACAAGTCAGCATCTAGCTGCTCCGTCCTTTTCTGTGCACCCAGCCTAAAATCCACCTACCCAACTGCTCAGCTCCAGACTGATGTTCTCATGAACCCCCAGGCTCTCTGCAGCAGATTTTACCCAGGAGCTCTGGAATAATCTCCTGGAAGAGCAGGAGCAGCTTCCTCCAGCCCGTTTGCCAGTTGGGATAATTCATTCTTTGACTGATGATCAAGAAGCTATTATGTCCTGAGAGGGGAGTGATTTGTTCTATAATGCTCATGGCATTGCTTCAGTGCTTGGCAATTCTGTCTTGTTATCACTGGTGGAGAATTTTACAGGCCACTGACAGACCTTCAAACGCAGCCATTGCTGTGTGGAAAATCCAATTTGCTCTGGAAGCCTCCTGACACAAGGCCTTGTCTTCATGGTCCCTTGGCAAGCCATTTTCAGCACACGCATTAGTTCGTGACCCTGTGATTTAACGGACATCATTAAATTTTAGCAGAGAAGAATCCGTCACTTTGAAGGAACCCCTAACAAGTGTGTGACCTAAAAGTGAGACCTAACATCCTGGCATCTTTGCACAAAGGGCTGCTTTTCTCTTAACGTTTGGCTTATCTCCACGCCACTCCCAGGTCAAGTTCAGCAGCGAGCCCTGGTCGTCAATGCACCATTGAGCTGCTCCAGGAAAAGCAAATGGCATCAAAGCAAAAAATGTAAATGTGCATCTCTTCGCAGCATCCCCCACTGCCAAACAGATAACAAGTTTATGTAGGCACAGAAAAAAAAAAAAATCCCTATTTGAATAGTAATTGTTTTCTTATAAATTAACCCACAGAACAGTGCCACATGCCGTAAAACAATTTTACATTACATGGGCTTAGACGGTGGGGCTGGTATAATAAACTCTATGTTGAGTCACCAAATTCCTCACATTCTTTGACTTCCCATTATGTCTCAAATGTCAGATATTTCACTGGGGTAACAAGCAGTAGCAAGGGCTGGGGGTTTGCGTGGGTTTTAATTGTAAAAGCAACATTCTCACAGAGAAGGACAGACAAGGTTCACAACCCCACTCTGCGGCTTGGGCACATTGGAGGAGCTTCAAAGACTCCTTGTCTCCCCACTGGGTTGTTTTGGGGTTTAAGGCCCCTCCAGTCTGGCTGAGGGTCTCAAAGCTGTACAACACCCCCAGCCCTGGGTCATGGAGCCTCTGCAGGCTGTTGCCTTCTCATGACAAATGTGTACAAGAGTGGGGCTGCAGCCTGGGGAGGCTCCTGGCTTTGGGCAAACCATCAAATGGCTGCAATAGCCTCACAGCTACTCCCCATTCTAATCGCACTGTCAGAGGCAAAGTAAGTCTTTACCACTTGGAGATCGTTCAGTAAAATCTAGGCTTTATTTATTATAAAATTCAGTGTTTAAAGATTTTAAGATTTTGTGGATTCTCCTCTTCCTTTGTCTTGTGGTGCAGAGGAAGCCAGACCTTACTCAGAGAGCATTTATGCTTCACTTGCTTTTGGCTGGTCCTCTGTCTCCAGAGAGCATCAGCGAAGGTGGGGCACCCTCTCCATGCAGCCAAGACAAACCTGCAGGCAATTCTGACATAACCTTTCTCCCAAAACTGCAAGTGATGCTCTGACTTTGTCCACGTCCTTAAGCATGGGTGCTTCATGGAGGCAGCTGGCAGAAGCTCAGGAAAAAACCAGGAGCTCAGACATACCCTGTGATGTACCCAAAACAAGTGCATGTGCCTGGGTTAAGAGAGGAATTGCCCAGGGCCAACAAAAAGAGCTGAATTTCCCTTCCCTCAGTGTGGGACACAGGTTTGGCTGGTGTTTAACACTGCCCCAGGGGTGAAGCAGAGCTCAAGGCCACGGCAGATGTGCAGGTTTGCCTCTTGCAAGGGCAGTGAGAGCACAGGCAACCCCGACCCCACGACACAGCCCTGCTCCAATCCTCTCCCAGCTCTGGAGGAGCCCAGCAGCCTGGGGAGCACCTGTGAGACTTTTCCCCTCAACCACGTGGCCCCATGCTTGCAGTTTTCTGATGCTGACAGCAAGAGGTTGAGGGTGAAAAGCGAGCTGGGTGGTTCTGAGCAGACCCACGTCATTCCTCCTGGGATCTCTCCAGCGTGAGCCCACTCTGCCCATCCAGGCAGGCTGTGCTTCAGCACATCTGGCAGCAGCTGGGCTGAGGAGGGAAGGAACCTGGCATCCTGCAGCCACAGAAAATTCAAAAAATACTGGGAGGGTCAGGCTACCATGATTCACCTTTTCTCTGCCTCATCTCATGTGCAAACAGAGTCGGGAGAAAGGCAGGGAGGCCCCACTGTGGCTCACCCCCACGGCAGGAGCATCCTGCCCTGTGCCCCACACTGATTTCAACAAGCCTAGAAAAAACACAAAAGAAGCACATGGATTTATCATCTATGGTCTCTTCCCAACTATAACCAACAGAAAACATCTGTAGGGGGAAGGAACCGCTCGTTTACTCTCTGAAATGTCAGTGAAACCCAAGAGAAAAGGAACCAAATGTAGCAATTACCCAGGGCTCCTCTAGCCCCCTGCAATAATCAAATATAGCTAATTTGCACTGACTCCTTTTCGTGCTGACTCCAGGCATGGAACAAAAAGATCACAAAGGAAAATCACCCCCGATCCTCCAGTCTTTCTCAAAAATTGGGAGCTGAGGCTAACTAAGCCCTGGGAGGAAAACACACAGCCAGAAGGGCAGGAGCTTTAAAAACTTAATCCCTTCAGACAAATGTGAAATACTTGTGTTTCAGCTGGAGCATGAATCAGAGATGATTCTCAGCAATCCCTGATTTAATAACAGCAAGGGCTGGGTGCAGTGGATGCAGCTTTTCCCCCTCCTTCTACCTGAATCCATCTCCAGCTTTTGAGGCTGATTTGGGGCTGGTCGTGGCACCATTAACTCAAACCTAAACAGCCTGCTCCCATCACCGACAGGGAGCCACGGGGTCAACTGGAAACCAGAGAAAATCTGTTTAGTCATTTCTGAAGGCAAAGCAAACCCTGATGATATCACTTACTCGTGCAGACACTCAGTCGGCAGTTTGCTGCCAGAGCACCTGGTCCCGCTGCCTCAAAACGCTGTGAGGGAGCCCCTTACACTTTATTAACCAAACTCACAGGTTTCTTTCTGGAAAAGAAAGAAGTGAAGGTGATGTGCAGGGCCGGGGGTGCAAGTGGGGCCACCTGGCACTGAGCTCAGCCCCAGCACGGTGGGGTTCCATGGGGTGTCCAGGGAGATGCTCCCACCCATCCCAAGCAGAATCCCCCACTCAGCAGGGGTTTTGTGTTGGAGGGACAGCCTCGTCCTCCAGCTGCCTCTCATCAAGGCTGGAGAGCTTCCCCCAGCTCCCTGACCAGCAAATAAACCACTCTAAAGCGAAGATGTTCTCTGCTCGAGGCAAGGAGCGGGAGCTGAGGCCACCAGGGTGGGACCTGCCACCACCCCCAGCCCCTGTGCTTCGATTGCTCCTGCAGGTCTGGGCTGGGGCATGGCCAACACCACCACTCTGGATGGCTTTAGCAGTAAATAAACAGGAGAAACAGAGGGAAAGGGAGGCTCAGAGAGAGGAAACAACTTGTCCCTGAGTCACCGACAGCTAGAAACAGATTGCGGGTCTCCTCCTCCAGACCTGCTCTGCTTTCCTGCCTGGGAATGTTGCTCTGTGGCTCTATCACCTTCTCCCAGCCTCCCCTCCAGCACAGTTTCACTGCCCCCTCCTCCCCAGCACTGGAGTATCTAAGCAGCAAGCCCAGGGTTGGTGGTCCAGTAAGAAATGCAAGGAAGGAGGCAACCTCTCTCCTGGGACCAGACTAGGTGGCCCTTTTTTAGTTCATGAGGAAATCAAGGGGAAGAAATGAAAATAAAAAGAAGAGAAAAACATCCATGTCCAAAGCTTGTTTTTTCTCAGCAGCTCCAATTGTTTCTGCTTCCTAATAAATCATGTAGGCCAGGGGCAACCAATCTGCACAGCATTATTATTGTCTCAATACATTTGTTGAAAGAAAAATAACACTGCGGCTTTGCTGAAGCAGACAGGATCTGCTTTTCCAAAAGGTTTGTTGATATTAGCCCACAGTCTTGTTGGGCTCCATGTATACTCTGGACTGAAAGAGCTTTGCTGCATTCCCATCTCTAAGATACAGAGAGTCACCAAACCTAAATATTACCCTGTGCCGCTGAGACCTCAAAAGGTCTTTCTTTGTTTTGCTCCACACTCTGTTTCCCATTAACCCTTGAGCAGCATTTGTATGCCTTGGACTCGCAGAGCCCAGGGCTGAACTTGGCTCCAGGCTGAACTATCTCACATCCATCTAAACAACAGCAGCTTTGCAACCTGCAGGATTTACTCCAGAAGATTTTCCACTGGACGTGAGCAGCACAAGTGCCCCGCTCCAGGGGCCAACTGGGGGCAGCCCAGGCTCTGTTTGGTGGATAAGCAGCACTTTGGTACGTGGTCCTATCAGCGAGTTATTGCCATCAAACACCCCCAGGAAGTGATTCTCAGTCATCCCACATTAGGGAGCTGCAGGTTCTGCTCCCCACCAGCCCAGCCCTCTGCAGCTCCTCACACCCAGAAACATCAGCGCATTGTATGGACAGACCACGTGCTTTAATATGCTTAAAGAGACCCAGAGCAGGGGCCATCAGCACCCCTGTGCTTGTCCTTGGTGTCCCCAAGAGAAGCAAGAAGCTGCACTGGGTGCAGAGAGCAATGCTCTGGGATCAGGGGTGTGCCCTCGTCTGTCCATGCTCCGCTCGTGCTATTGCTTATTTCTGGATGAGAATCAAACAGCCTGGATTTTTCTGATGTTTTTCCTTCCACATGGAAACCAGGAGAGTTCTCCAGCATATCCAGAAGGATCCAGGCAGGGCATATTATGAGCAGGCTCAGCTTATATGGGGACAAGGACATACTCACCCCACCAGGAAGCGTGTCCACAGTGTGAGGGCTGTGCGATGCACAGCACAGACCCTCTGAAGTGGCCTCGCAGTGCTTTGGAATCAGGTTACCTGACCCAAAGGAGTCTGATAAGCAAAAATGAAACGCCTGAGTTGTGCTCACCCACAGCCCAGCCTTGTCTGCCAGGAAGGGACACAAAGGGAGTCCCAAAAGGCTTTGGGTGAGCACCCACAGGGAAGGGCACATCAGCCCAGGTGTGTCTGCCCACACCCACGGCACAGTGATCCCAGCCTGGAGATGTGGAAAGAAGGGAAACACTGAGGCAAAAGGGCCAACAGCAGGGAGTGCTGCCCCAGCCAGAGGTGCCCGTCAGCTCTGTGCGGTGTGGCGGTCACTGACCGTCTCTACAGCCAGTGAGCAGTGTCACAGCAGATCCAGTCTGCCCCCTGACACTCCCAATGTCAGACATTCTGATACCTCTGGCTTTGAGGGAAATGCAACAATTTAATTTTGAAGGCTGAGCTAAGGCTACATGGGGTTTGGAAGCTGAACAACAAACACAGAGGGGTTTTTCCGCCCAGCTTCACTTCTGCTGCCTCTGCAGCAGTTCCCCATAGCCAGGCTGCCTACACAGGGCTTGCTTAACATCATCACCCATTCCCTGCTCCGAGAGGGCCCTGCAGCATGGAGGGGGAAGGAAAGGGCATGTGGTGTCACAAGGGAGATAAGGCAGCGAGCCAAAACAGCCCTGCAAAGGTGGGCAGGCACAGCTGGCCTGACTCAGGCTGAGCCCATCCCTTCTCAAGGGCTTCAGAAACAGTGGGGGAAAAGCTAAGTGAAATAAAGGCCGAAGTTTAGCTAGTTTTAAAGATTTTTTTAAGCATGATCAATAGATTTACTAGATCCTCTGACCCTCAGGAGCCAGTCCTGCAGTGTTCACACCCGTGGCATAGGAGGCATTTGCAACCATGGGTCAGTAAAAGGCACTTGAATAGAGAAACCCAGACAGGGGCATATCTCCACAGACCCTGCACTCACTGGCTGAAACCAGTCAGAGCCTGAGCCAGGACAACCAGCTCTGGTCTTCCTTGCCCAAAATCCACCATTCATCCCCAACTCTCCAGTATCCACCAGCATTCAGGCTGGGATGTTCTTGTGACACCCCAAGCACTGACAAAAATTCAGATTAAAACATCCTCCGTGAGATTGAAGAAAACCATTGCAGGGCAACATTTGTAGGGGATTTTGGAAACATTTTTTTCCACCCTGGGAAAGACAGAAAGTCTTTTTGCATTTGCGGCACAATAACAGGCAGATAGGATTTCTCTGGAATAAGCAGATTAAGAAGACCCCAAGGAAGGGTGGTAACACTGCACAGTCAGAAGGAAAAAGCCCAAGGGCAAGGCAAGCTTGGCTCAGCTGCCCCAGACAACCAACACGGGGCTTGAGCTGCAGCCACTGCTGCTTATCAGCAGTGGAATGATTTCACATCCGTGCTGAAATCTGCTCCTGAGATGGGCCCAATCCTGAATTTCCTCCTCCCTTCAGCCAGCGAGGCACAGGCAAACCATGTTCGACAGCACTCTGTCCAGCCCCTCCAGCTCCTGTTCGAAGAACTGACAGCTCCCCAAGAACCACCACCGTCCACACCACAATGAGAGATGTGTTTGTGCCTCGCTCAAGTCCCCATTTGTCCTCTCTAAAAACCACGGAGTAACTCAGCCCCAGGGCAGGCTCCGGCCTGGCACAGCACAGCAGCAGAGTGGGGGGTGCCCAAGACCTTCCCCACGCCACTCCCTTTAAAAACACAACTCTTGGGCTGAGGTGACTGAACTGATTTTTTTTTAATTTTATTTATTTTTTTTCCTCTCTCCAGGCAAATACAGGCTCTGCACGAACCGGTCTGACTCCAACCCAGTTTGGCGCTTCCCAAAGGAACCGGAGGAACCGGTTGGTGATGGGGCAACCCCTCCACAGCCACCACGGTGCCTGGGTGGGCACGTGTCCCAGCTCCCCACACCCACAGAGGTGGCAGTGACATCCACACCACCTCAGCCACCTTCATCATCTCTGCTGTTTTCATGAGGAGTTCCATCAGGTTTCCACACAGTCAGTAACGCCCTCGCCTCTGTATGGGGCAGCAGGGCTCTCCTTCCAGCTCAGCCCTAAGCCCGTCTCCCTCAGCTCATCTCAAGTGGGATAAACATGTTTATCACAGGACCAAGCAGGATTCGGCCTCATGGCTCCACTTTCCCACATGGAGGGGAGCCTACCAAGCTGCTGGAAGCATCAGGAAAGAGCCATTCCCCTTTCAGAACAACGTGGAATTGGCAGCAAAGCCACTGGGCTCAGCATCCCTTTGCAGCAGGGTCCCACCATCCCAGGCTCCAGGCTGAGAGCTCAATCCTCATTACTTGCACCAGATGTTCCTCACATCCCAGCTCAGCACTTAAAACCACACGGGCACTGGCTGGAGAGGGCAGAGCCAATCCCTGGTGTCCCAGGTGCTGGGACAACCTCCATGGTGTGTTTTCCACCCCAGCAGCTCGGCACAGCCTCACCCACCCACAGCAGGGAGTATGTTCTGACACAAGAGTGACTAACACCAGGAAATAACGCTGCAGTGAGGCTCTGCCTGCAGAAGGAAGAGCCTCCCTGCCCCAATCCACCCCTGCACGGGGGGACACAGCAGCAAGAGCAGCGCTGCTGCAGCACACATTCAGCCCAGGAGCTAGCCCAGGCCGAGCAGCACGTGCTCCCCAGCAGGAGCACAAACACACCCAGAAGCAATCCTGAAGCTCTTACTGAACTTCTTGGCTCTTGCCCCAAAACAGTCAAGGCGTGACTCTCCCAAAACCAAGTAATGCTGACTCCTGCTGCTCTACTACGGCCTCTGAGCCCCAGGAGATGCCTCTGGTTTTCAGAGAAGCCAGGAAAAGGCAAAGCAGCTGAGTCAGCACCCAGCCCTGGGGAGAAAGCCCTGAGTCAGCTCTGCTTGGAGCACAAGTGGACACTCCTCCTCTCCTCTCCCCTCTCAGCACTGCTGGCAGCCCCGTCCGTGCCCTGGCAGCCCCACGTCAGCAGCACACAGACAGCACATGAGCGAGGCTTTGCAGGCTGGAGACCTCAAACACAGCAGCAGCTGCTACTCAGGGCCAGTTCACTCCGTGCAAGGAGCAAGGGGTCACCCACAAACCTCCTGGAAAACCTCACAGCAACACAGCACAGAGCAAGGCTGTGAGGAGAGCCGTGGGATGGGTTGTAGAGCACCCCTGTCCTGCAGCAGTTCAGCTCAACACGCTTCAGCTGGGGAAAGGAGGCAAGTGGGGGCCCCAGCTGAAGCCCCATGAGCAGCAGTCACTGCTGGTGCTCTCATTCCTGTGGCTCAGGGCCATGGACAGGCACTCAGCAGCTCAGGAATGGGCTGTCTGTCTCTTCAGAACCCTCCTCTGGCCTGGGCCCACCTGAGGCTCTGCAGATCTACATGCAGCCAAAGACTCTGCCACAGCTTCCTCATTTTGTTTGGAAGTTCAGCATCTCCTTTGCTGGGCAGAGGGAAAGGAACAACAGATGAGACAAATTTCTTTGTACTAGGTGAGATTGAAATAACTACTGAAAATTGCCCTTTCTTTTGTCTTTCCCCCTGCCAACACTCTCAGAGCTCCAGCTGAGGCTCTCTGTGGATGCTCCTCGCCCAAGGTGAGTGAGCAGCCGGGTGTTGGCTACTGCAAGCCCCAAGTGCTGGTGCCAGTGGGTGCTGGTGGCTGGTGTGTTTCCAGTCTGCCACGGGCATCCCCATCAGCCTTGCTCAGCTCCAGCACAAAGCCCGGGAGAGCCACTGAGGAAGGACACAAGGCAGAAATTCCATGCTTCCTGTTCTTCTGAAAAGGAGAAACTTGATTCTTCTCCCTCCCCAGCAGCCCCACTCCTCCAGGCCTGAATCTTGCTGCTGTCAAGACATTTCTTTGCTTTGGCTCTATATCACCTCTAACCACTCTCAGAGACTTACACATCCCTCCCTCCTGATGTTTTTCTGGTTTACTTACCAATCAATTTGGTTTTCAATTTGCTGTCTCCTAGAACAGCTGGACCCAATATTGCTAACCTTATTTACCATTTAACCAGCACCTCTGACACGCATCACCAAGAGACTTTTCCAGTTCCAGAAGTAAGTATCGTCTAATTAAGTTAACGATGAGCAGAAGAGCTCCTATCTGCCTCGGAGGTGTTGCACCACATCAGCTGGTCAGGCTTGGAGCTCACACAAGCCCGATCACACTTCAAAGGCCAGGTATGCAGGAAACACCTGCTGCATCGCACCTCGGCACGTCCCCGGCTGCCCGGCCTCCTCCCCGGGCGTGAACGCTCCTGGACGCTCTTGATGCAAGAGCCAGATCACGTCTCCTGCCTCCTGCCACGGTGACTCACTTCAGATCACATCCTTCCCCCACTCAAGCAGCACAGCAGCGAGGTCTGTGCTGAAGAAATCACCGGTGCTGGTGTTGAAGGCGCAAACAGCTTGGCTGTTTAGCTGGAACAACCACAGCGTCCTCCCCCAGAGCCCGTGTGTGTCCTTGGAGCAAGGAGCAGCTGTCCCACAGAGGACCAGGCCACAGCATGCCCTGGCACAGGGATAAATCTGGGCAGTCCCCTCCTCCAGAGAAGGTTGAGCTGGTGGCAAGTACTTTTATGGGCAGAAGAGATCAGCAGCATCCTGGAGCTAAAGCAACACCTGACACTTCCCAGAAGGAAAACTGGGATCGCCCCTGGGAGTGGGACAGCAGAGCTGGGAGAAGGTGGCAACAACAGCAAAGAGTTCGATGTAAAGGGACCTACAAGCACCTCTGATCCCAGAGCCAGCTGGCCTGAAGGTGGGCTGGGACATCACCAGGGACAGGCTGTGAACAACACACACACATGTTTTTTGGCCGTGCCTCACATGCAAGAGGCGAAGTGTATCAGCATAGCTGGGGGGAAATGGCCTGTTCCTCCTGAAGGGGAAGCAAACAGGTGATCTAACTGTGTTCCTCTGGCCTGGCTGTCAGCAAACCGAGCACAGTGACCCTGCCTCCCTCCGTGCAGGCACTGAAGTCATGTTTGGAGGAGAGATGGCCCTGTCTCCCCACAGGATGAAGAAGGACAAGTTTTCACCCAGGCAAGCAGCATCTCATAGAGCTCAAACAGAGCCTGTAGACACCCACACGAGTTTCCCAACCCACCTATTTGTCACCATGGCAGGCTCTGCATGGCTCATACCTGGGGGGTGATTTGGTTCACCAGTGGCCTCATGGAAAATCAGAGAAACAGAGGGTCACCATGGAAATTGTTTTCACCAACAAACCACACGCTTGCCAGCGTTCAGGCACAAGAACACAGCACATGCCTTGTGCCTATTTTCGGGTAGTGTAGAACTGGAGGGGGCTCTTACAGAGGCAATTCAAGTTCATTAGTTCTGCTTCCTAAGGAACAGATAAGCCAGTCTTGCTTTTATGAGGAACTCAGTCATGCTAATTAGGTATCAAGAGGAAGCCCTTCATCTTCTGAGAGCTGCAGTGGTAAGAAGTGCAATGCTTTGCAAGCACCGGCTCCACCTCTGTCCTGAGTCACCTTCAGCCAAGGTCTTTCATTAGGTGGCAACGAGCATGTCCTCACATGGCACTGCATCAGTATGTCATTTGCTTCTCATTACAGAGTGCAGTCAGCCCATGTGAGCAAAGACAGTCATTTTTAATCCATCCTTTCCATCCCTGACTCTGCTGCCAGACAAGTCAAGCTATAATTGTGTGGGTGAGCATTTGGGAACTGGTGCATTTAGGGCAGCTGGTGAAATGCCTGCATTAACTTCCCTCTGTACAAAGCCCAGCTGGCTACTGGGAGAGGTGGCACCAGCCCCAGAGCCAGAGAGAGCCCTGCAATTACCCAGGCCTGGCTGGGCATGATGCACATCAGCCAAGCTGTGGTGCTGCAGGGGCAGGGGGGGAAAGCTGCAAAGCAAGACCTTAGTGCCACTTTGGTTAAAGAACTGGGCTCTGAGCGAGGCTCTTGCTCATCCAGGCACTCCCTTCTCCCTGCAAGTACTGCCAGTGTGATGTAGCAGCTCCAGAGCATCCAACACTGCAGCTCGGCAGGGCGTTGTGGAGCTGAGGCAGAGCAAAAACCAGCAGGGTGATGTTTCCTCTCCTGCCAAGGATTTCCAGGCAGCTGGGAATGGGGCTAACACTAGTGGTGGTGGGGGAAGGCACAGGCCTGCTCCTCCTCGGGCAGACAAATCAGCCACTGCAGTGGAGAGAGGCACCAGTTCAGCGTTTGGCTTCGGCTCCAAGCGTGGTGCAAAGGGTATTTAAAAAAAAAAAAGGCTACAAACAACTTAAACTGCCCTAAAAATTGAACTGCAGCCAAAGGTGGAGCTCCAGGGCCAAAGCCTCCCCAACTGTTTGTATTTTGCTTGCACTGTCCTCATAAAATACTGGCTGAACACTTAATTCAGCCTCTTCCCCTGGCTCCCGCAGCCTTGCAGAGGAAAACGAGAGTGGGCAGGTTGGGGACAATTCCAGGAACATATTGTTCTTCTCTTCTCATCCTGCCAGCAGTCACTCTGTCCTTGAAAAAGCTCATGAAACACAACAGGAGAGGAGAGGTGAGGTACAGGGCTTCTGAAACGCCCACTCAGCTGTGCTCGGAGTCATCTCAGTGCTAGACCACTTTTTCAAAAGCCTGGGAAAAGCTGGGTTGAGATCCTCAAACTGGAAGCAAGGCCACAGAGAGGGGTTGGAGTGAACCATTTTACCCTCTACTGGGTCCTGGCCCATTTCTCTCAAAATTCCAAGTAGGCTGGAGGGGACCTTGGACCGCCCAGCACGGGATGCTGGGTTTGGGGCTTTGGGTTACAGGAGGCTGAAAAGCAGCTGGGGTCAAAGCAGCAAATAGGTGGGTGCTAAATGGGTTTAGAGGTCTTTGCAGAAGTAGTCACAGTGTCCTGGAGCCTCTTAGGATCACCTTAACACAGCTAAAAGAAACTCTTCTTCTCCCACTGGCCCACAGAATGAATCCTGCTGAGAGGAGTTCACAGAAACACTTGCAGAGGGATTTTGGTTTCACTTCAGGCCAGTATTTGGGTACAACCCTGGGGCTTTTACCCCTGATAAGTGTCACAGGGCATCTCCTTATCATCCATCTCAGAACTTCCTGCACCCACCCAAGACCATCCCCTGAGCTGTTCTCCCCAAGCCTCAGAACCAAGTTCCATGAAGGAGAGGGGAGGGATGAGGTAGAAAGAGACACCAAACAGAAACTTTTCATTTAAAGAACCTGATGGCCTAAAATAAAAGTCAGAGCAGTGGAAAGTGCTGAAGAAGGAACATGGGCAGGAGGTTAAAACCCTTGTGAAGGCACCTTTAGTGATGCACTGCAGGCTGTGGGGAACAGCAGGCCTGAACGGAGGGGAGAGCTCCTGTACCTCCCCCAGGACACTGCCTGCAGAAGGGGCACACCCTGATAAAGTGTTTAATTTTTTTACAAGGTGGCCTGGTCATGTCCCCCAGGACTCACAGGCATGAACATCCACCTCATGCCAAGCTACAGCCAGCACACTTGAAAGCTTCAAGCTAAACACGAAGGGGCAGCCTGCCTTTGGAGCCGGTCCCAAAATAACGCCGCTGGCATCAGAGAGAAGAACACTTAAAGCCTTGCCTGGACACATGTCTAAAAATCTCCAAAAATAGCTCTTGCTTCCCCTTTGAAAAACGCTGCGGTTCCCAATGCCTCACAGGAACTCTGGTTCTGCTCACAGAAGCCACAAAATAAGGGAGCAGCCCAGAACTGATCTTTGAGCACATCTGGACTAGCTGAGATCGGCCTTATGAAGAAGGAAAAAAATAAAGATTTTTTTAAACAGCATGTGTCAAATCCAGGGACCTTTATTTCTCTGGAATGGAAAGAATTTGCCAGCCTGGACAAAAAATTGCAGGCGGCAATTGTACATTCTTTCAAATAAAAAAAAAAAAAAACAACACACACACATAAGAGTTTGGCTCCATAAATTTCTGTCATAAGAAACAACTTTGAATTGTACACCAAGCTTTTTACAAAGCATCAATGTTAAGATGTTTTACCGTGCTCTATCACATTCTTGGCCATTTATACAGAATACGCCATACCAAATGCTACATCAGCTTAAGACATTTTTAAAAATTAGTATTAAAAAGATACAAAGGCATCTTGGCTTTCATTTGGGTTTGTTGTTTTTTTTTTTTATTAAGACATGGGAGTTTTCTTTGTTTGTTTTCCTAAGGAAGTCACTAAAAAAATATAATAACTTAATTCATAAGGACAAGATTGGTTAAAAATCCAGCCTTTCTTGCTTGGCAGCCCTCTGAGCTCGTACCTCTGTTGCTTCCATTAGCCTGTGAGCACCGCAGGCTGTGGGGTCTCAGCCTCCAGCTCTGTCCAGCCTCAGTTACCAGGTTTGTTCAGAGTTTCCACTGCAGCCAGGAAATATTCCTGGCCAAATGCTAAAAGAGATCTTCAGCCAAACAGGGGGGTTTCAATCTGGGCCAATCTCACATGGGTTTAGCCCTTTGTCTTTTGCCTCTTTGTACATCCTTTGGAAGTCTTTGAAACGAGGGGCACAGCCTAACCTGGCCTCCCCAAAGTGCATACGTCCCGTGAAAAGGAAGTCTCCATCTCCTGGCTTCACCCCACACTCGAGCAAGGTCTTTATTTGTCCTCTCCAGTTCCCACTCTCCCCTGTCAGCTGAAAGACTTTGCTCTTCTGCCTGTACAGTTTGTTGACACCGACGTGAATTACGGATTCTTGCTCTTCTGCCTCGTTCGTTACGTTTTGAATGGAGCCTCTGATCACTGCAAACAGAAAAAGGTTTTAAGGATGAATTACTCAAAAATGCTTTGGAAGACGCTCATTCAAACTTAGGCCTGTGCAACCAGGGGAACTGACTTCACTACAGCAGCCCAAGCTTTGGTCCTTTGTTATTTTAAGAGTTAAGATTATCCAGTAACCTCCAGGATATATTTGCATTTTTTATAGTTTATATTTGTTATCTGTCCAGAGAAAGGCAGCCACATATTAAATTTAAACAGAAAAATAATTACATCAGAAAAATAGCATTAATCATGAAGAAGAATTCTAACAAGAAGTTATATGCCAGATGCTCCCTGACAACGTACTGTCTGTTCTTCAGCCATTACAGATACAGCTAATGCTAATTTCCCTTTTAAAAAGGGAAGCATGGACAATTATTGAAACTTCTGGTCTTTGGTCAAGTTGACCAACACTGCAGGGCAACAAGCAATGGCCTCTCCTAGATGCACCCAAATCCTTGACCTTCTACCGTGGTTGTTGTGTCACTCTGCCCACCTTGGGGTGGTGCCAGCTGGGCACACAGTTCTGAGGTCCTCAGAACTCTCCATGTACCCAGCACCCCCAGACCACATTTACTGCTGGTGGAGGTTACCCAGGGTAAGGACGTGTCTGTTGGTGTTTATGGGTGCCACTGGGAGGAAAAGGGACTGGGGAGACAACAACTCACCGAAATCACTAGTGCAGACAGCCAGGAGGACCTCAGTGTCACTGCAGGGTCGGCAGGGAGCTGGGCAGGAAGGGTCAGAATTAGCAAAGGACTAGACAGCAGCTTTAAATAAATAAATAAATTTAAATAAACAAACCATTTAAATTAAACAAAAACGTGGCTGACAAACACACACAACACGGGCACAATCAGTCCAAAGATCTGTCTGGCATCTCTACCCCTACAAGAAGTGGGGGCTAACCCTAGTTAACCCCAGAGCCTCCATGAGATTGTTGTACCTAAGCAGGAATCGGGATCTCTTTACTGATCCTGCTGGGATGTATTGCCCAGCAAACATTGCACACACTCACTGCACTTATGCCAAATCTGTTTCAGTCCTGGGTGCATTTGCAGGGCACTCTGACATGAATTCACTCAAAAGCTTTCAGATCACGTGTCTTTTGTACTCGGATGGCAAAGCCTCTCTCTTACAGTTTCTATCAAGTGTTGTTGGGCCATTTAGTCATCACCACATCAAAGATCCAGGAGGTTACAGAGTAGGGGAGGCAAAGAGGGGAGGAAAAACCCCAATGCATGTGCTGGAGGGCGTTGAGGCCAAGCGGAAACTCGAGCTCGTATCTGTTTGAGCTCAAGCAGCACAAAGATCATTTCCTGTACTGCTGGAAACATTTGGGTATCTGCACTAATCTAATCAATGCAAGAATGTGGCTCCTCTTTGTACTCAGCCAGATACTTCTGAGGAGAAGGTGCTGTAGTTGCAGTACAGATGTTTCTATAACACCCTGTGGAGTTCAGGAATTTGCTCATGATCAGGATCTGCCCTGCCTGGGGATGCTCAGCGAGTGGCACAAGGATCAGAACCTCATCTGTCACCTGCTGTCATCCCAACACATCATTCAGAAAAATGGAAACCCTGGATCAGCACAGGCACAGACTCCAGCTGATGCCTAAAAGGCCAACCTGGAAACAGAGACCAGACAGGGGTAAGGGAATAAAGGTGGATATTTATTGGAAAGGCCTTCAGAGGCACACCCTGGGCAGGCCAAAGGCTGCACCCGAGATGGACCCCGAGTCACGAGTTCTTCACACTGTTACAGGTTTGGTCCATTTGCAGATCAGCATAAATTCACCAATTAAACTTTAGCTAATGATGGAACTGCCCCTCAGCTCGCCCCCCTTCTCAAGGTGCTGGGTTACACATTTTGGGCCTGGGACGGGCTGGGTGTCCTTGCAGAGCAGGCCTGGAGAGGCTTTGTTATGTCTGTGTGAGCATGAGAGAGCAGCAGCTGCCAGGCTGCAAGGCAGCTCAGAGTCACACACTGGGAATGCAGAATTTTGAAAAAATAGAAGAGTTAAAACCTAAGGCATCACAGCAAAGCAGGGCTCCCGCTGGAGATGACGGGACGATGAGATTCCGTCACACAGTCCACCACCAAACTGCAAACCGAAGCTACCCCGCTTCTCCCCACCCCCAAAAACTTCAGCTTTTGAACCTCAGCATCTGAAACCACTTAGTTACCAGATTCCCAGATAGTCACGGCCTTCCTCTCTCCCCACCTGCTTCCCAAAGTTTATGCATTGCACTTGAAAGTAGATTTAAGCTTGTCCGCACAACACACAGCTGGTGCCTCCGGTGCTCCCTCAGCCCTCCTGTCGGACAGCACAAGCCGCTCTCTGACACAAGACACGGCAAATCTCTGATTTTGTCCAAGGACCCAGAAAGGCAGTGATCCAGAAAGAAGGATTATTGAACCAAATCCACCAGATTTGCTCCAGTCAGATGATTCATACACAGTGTAACACGCTGTTTAATAGGATTAAAGGAAATGTAAAATGCACATTTCTGGGCAGGGATATTTGAAGGAATCATTCAAGGAGCTTAAAAAGCTCCAAAAGAAGAGAAAACGAATAGGCAAAATAGCATCTGCATCAATCACATTTCTGTTTAGTTTGAATGCCTCCAGGACTTTCAGAAACAAGCCAGCTTTTCCTGCCCTTCTTTCCCCACATACTATTTCAGCTCTCTTTTTGGGAAAAGTTTGGAAAATGTTTAATATAATGAGAAATGCAGAACCAGATGAAGCCGGACATAACTGGAGTACTAGAATAAATTCAGGCTAAAGATACTTCAAGTTTTAGACTCAAGAGATTTTGATCAGTGGCCAGACCTAACACAAATGCTTCACCTGACAGAGAAAACTGTAATAGAATCACAGAATCATTCAGGTTGGGAAAGACCTCTAAGATCATGGAGTCCAACCATTAACCCAGCATTGCCATGCCCACCACTAACCCCTGTCCCCAAGTGCCACATCCACACAAACACTTCCAGGAATTGTGATTCCACCACTTCCCTGGGCAAGTCGCAGTGTATCAGTCCCTAAACAACATCCCACTGTGGAGTTGTTTCATTCATGGCACCTACCAAACCCATCCAGGGCAAAAGTCCCTCTTCCCCAGCCTCCCTCTGGCCAAATGAGGACCTGACTTAGATCAGCCAAACAGAGGGAACTTGCAAATCTGCACAAATCCCATGGCATTTTCACATGGACACAAGCTCCAAAACAAAGTACAGCTGATGGACATCCTCTAAGCCCACAGCTGGATTTCAGATATTTCATTCTGCAAAGATCTCATAATAAAAAGGCATCTCAGTCTTTTTGAGTCTTGGTTTAGGCCAGACATCTCCGTAGTTCATCCAACCCCATCAGAAAATTGAAAACACTGAAATGACTAAGGCATTTCTGTTCTCCAGAGGAGAGCAACACAAGCAACAGCATTAAAGATGAAAAACAAAATGTTTTAAAAGTGGTTCCTTCCATTTAAATAGACTGACACAGAAATAAATCAAATGAACAAATCTCCATGTGTACACAGAATCAAATAATTTTAATTGTGGACCCTAGGCAAAATCCTGCAGCCTTTTTAAATACAAAAGGAAATTAAAAATGCTCAGCATTGCTCACACTAGATCATTACTTAAAACCTGCTTCAGGTCCAGCTGACGCAGAGCAGTGTGGTGGCATGTGAGCTGCTTTAACAACCATTCTCCACCACCCATCTCTGCAACTCCAGACAGATGAAGACCGAAAATCCTCTTCTGTGGGACAACTCCCACATCTGCATTCACAGAGTATCAAATAGATCTCACAAGTGGCAAAAACAAGGTATGGAAGCACAGATGGGAAGCAAGTTGTGAAGGATTACTGCTGAGGTAAATGGACCATTAAAAAGCAAATAACATCCACTGGCTACAACCAAAGCCTCACTCCTGTAAAGGCTCATAAAAGAAACTAAATCCTTAGGAGGTGGCAATGCCTGCACTTTCTTTTGAATCGCAGCCATGAAGGAATCTGCGTGTTTAACACAGAAGTTTGTGGCTTTAGCTGCAGTTCAGCACTCATTTCCTTTGGATTGGGCAGCAGGTGCTCTGCTCCATCCACAGGTCAAAATAGCACACACACACCTCAGGCTACAACAGGAAGCATCCTTATAACTAAAAAAAAAAAATAAAAAAAAATAAAAACCAACCAAGAAAAGCACTTCACTCATGCACAGCAGGTGAAGATGTTCATTTTCTGGGGAACTGGGCTTGGGTACTAAACAAGGCAGCTGTGTTTGCCAGATCCTGACTCCCTGGGGATGTCTTGAGGGTTGCCCAGGTTCTCGCATCCAAAAGCGAGCCTATGAACTCGCAACAACAATATCAACGTCAGCTGCTCTAATTCCTTTAAACTCCATGAGCCAAAGAGCCTTAATTCATACAGCAGCAGGGGAAAGGTGGGGGGGAAAAAAAAAAAAAGATAGACAAGCAAGATTTTATTGAAGTCCTCGAAAGCCCAGATGCCTATAACTCAACCCCACCACCAGTGGCATAAAGCCTGCATTGTGCACGTCGGCTGCCGACTCTCCTGGGAGTGCCTTTGATGGATTTTGACAGTATCCTGACCTGAAGTAACCTGAGGCAGCCCTCTCCCTCCAACCCCCCAGCCCAGCACCTCCAAAGGCCTCTCTATTCACCTCCCCGCAGAGGGAGATGTAATTACATCATTCCTCACGAGCCAGCAGCCATGTCCCAGCTGCTTTGAGGGATTTGCCCTCTGAACCTGGTGTTACTGAGGAGGACGAGGCGACGCTAACAATAGACTGCACTTGTTGGCCAACAGCTTTGTCAGACACGTTGCTGGTCCTCTCCTGGACCTCTCCACAGGGAGGCAGAAACGCTCGGTAAGAGAGAGGGATGTGCCCTGAGGAGATGCCACGAGCCTCAGGTGGTCCCCAGCTCTGCCAGCACCAGGGAGCTGGGCTGCCTAGACAGGATTTTCCCCAATATTGTGGATGGATTTGAGTGTTAAACTTCAGTGCTGCAGTTCAGCACGCTGCCCCAGGAGCGGTGGGTGGGGTCCCTGTCCTCTCTCAGCTCACACACACAGCTCCAGCCCTTCCTCCTTTGGCCTGTGTGCACACAGCCCTTCTTTCCTTGGAGAAGAGGAGGTGGGGGTTACGGAGGGGCCGTCGCTGAGGATGGCAGCTCCCTGCAGGACACACGCAACCGAGACGCGCTGGCTCTGGCTGCAGGCGTCACAGAAACCACATCAAGGGGCCTGGTCTTCTTTTGAAACATCCGTGTTTCAACAGCCACCCATGGGTCTGACCGACCTGACCTTGCCCCAAAATCAGCTTCCAACCCACAAGCAAGAAGTTTCCTGTGCCTGTCCTTGATTTTTCTCAGCACACCCCACAACCCCACAGCTCTGGAGAACACCCGACGAGCCGTGCTGGAGAGCTCTCCACACCATCCCAGTGCTCCGCTTTGCGAGCCCAAAGACCTTCTCCATCCTGTATGCCCAGATAGGCTGTGCTGAACATCCACCCCCGTGCCGGCAGCACGCACAGGAAGAGACACATTTTAAGCAGAAGTGAAAATGTTTAACACAAAGTAATTGCAGAAAACCACTTCACCGAGGAATACCCTTTGGTTTCATGAAGAAGCGGGCGCACGCGTGCGGTGTGGTGAAGGTGTGGATGGTGGGGGAGGAAAACACAGAGCTCTTCATCTGCACTTCCGTGGCACACATCACCCACACCTCAGTACTTCTGAACAGCCCTTTGATGAGCAAGCAGACCTTTTTCAGCATCAAAAGCCACCACGGAGGTCCAGGCAGGGTTGAAGCGTTATTTTCTGTTAGTTTTAGGTTTAAATCTTTTGATTAAATCAAGCAGTCTTTTCTCTTCAAGACATTCAGATGGGTCTTGTTGCAGCCCAGGTTGATTTAAGCCAAGGCAGCCTGTACTGCAGCACTTCCAGCCACACCCGTGTGGGGCCACAGACCCATCTCCCTCAGCCTGACATCAGCCTTAGTTCATATGGAACAAAGAAACCCACCCACACCTTTCAAATTCTTGCTGGCAGCTCTGTAACTGGCAGCTCTTGCTGGCAGCACCCGTACTGGAAAGGGCATCATGAGTCTCCTTCCTGGAAACACAGAGTGCAGACTTCCGAGAGCAGGTTATAAAAATAGAGATGTGGTTTCTCCAGTGATGGTGCGTTTCTCCATTGTTTTTCTGAGTCCTAAGCAAAAATGATTATGTCTCAACTGCTTACTGGATCAGTGATTTAGCAGGGAGACAAGAGTTTAGGGGCAAACATCATATGAGCACGAAAAAAAGAAAATAAATCTTGCCCTGATCCTGCTTTAACTAATTATAAAGTGAAATAAATCCTTGTAATTATTTCTTCTTAAGTGCGCCTGTGCTTCCTCTCTGAAGGGGCATTTCTTCCATGAAGAAAACCTCTCACAGCTCACATCCCAAGTAAAAAGATCTGCTGCTTTGCAGTGGAGGTGGATGAGAATTTGATAACCACTCTGGTTTACCAGGCTGTGACTAGTCCTTTCCTTTCTTGATACACCTCAACTTTCCTCACCACCTCAGAAAGCTCTTCCTGAGCAAGCCAAAACAACATTCAACCTCAAAACCCTCACAACCCCCACACTGAAACGCCACCTAAAACTACATCAATGCATCTGCACCGTCAGTGCATCTCGTACTCAAAAGGAACGTGCTGGCTGCGAGCTGAGGCCGGCAGAGCTGCATCCAGCACACCTGCGTTTAACACAATACCTGCAGCCACACAGCGAGGGAAAACAGGGCCAGATGACACAGAGCCTCTCCACAGCTGGGCTGGAAGTTACTGACACCCTGTCACAACACACAGAGGAGCTCTCTCATCACTCCTTTGTTTTACAAGGTTTTCCTGTCTTTGGATGGGATAGGATTACAGGGCTTTCTGCAAGCACTGCACTTTTTCCAGCATGTCAGTAGGAGAACACCAAGGCAGGGAACAAATGGGAGAGTTGGACTTGCCCTGCTCCCAGCCAGCCCTCTGGATCAATAAGCCTCAAGCATGGGACCACAGAATGATAGAACAGCTTGGGATAGAAGGCACCTTAAAAATCATCTCGTTCCCACCCCCTGCCATGGGCAGGGACACCTTCCACTACACCAGGTTGCTCCAAGCCCCATCCAACGTGGCCTTGAACACTTCCAGGGATGGGGGAACCACAGCTTCACTGTGCCAGTAACCTCACTACCCTCAGAGTAAAGAATTTCTCCCTAACATCTAATCTAAATCTCTCCTCCTTTAGTTTAGAACTGTTACCCCTTATCATTATCTGCCCATGCAAAAAGACACTCTCCCTTTTTTTTGTTAGCCCCCTCTAAGCACTGGAAGGCCACAGTGAGGTCTCCAAAGGGACTGTGCTTCTCTGATGAATACAAACTTAATAAGTAACACAGTGAGAGAGTTTACTGCCCTTCTGAAGGCAGAAGTGCTCATCTCCCATTTGCTAGAAAGTTAATTTGAGCCCCTGTGCTGAGCAGAAGAGGCAACTTGGAACAAGGATCATGAGCACAGATACAAAACTCAAAGATTCCCTTCCTACAGCCACAACTCAGCCAGGATTTGGAACAGGACAAGGTGGTGATGGAGCAGCTGAAACAACATCATGGTGCTGCAATAGACATCCTTCCCTGGCCTCTCTGTATGAAGAAGGGATGCTGCTGATTTCATCCCTTCAGAAAAGGAAGTGTCAATTGCCATTCCTTGCCTTAGCTAGTTTCTAACACTCGGTTCAACTTGCACATAGGTACAAGTTTCCAGAAGTAACTTGGAAAATACAGGCACTGGCCAAGAACAATTTAAACCTGCAAACAAGTTTAATGAAATGCAGACTTTCGCAGGCTGTGGCATGGACTGTGCCAAGAGAATTGAGTTAGTACCACTTCCTTCCTGCAAAGACAGAATAAAAAAAGCATATTGTAAAACCTCACCATTAGAGATGTGATGACCTTTGTGTTCTGAGAAACGTTAGGACAAGAGATCATAAACCAGAAATTTATCTTTTCACAGAACTGTCTTCCAAGAGGGTATTAAAGTCCCTAAGTACCAAAGATTAACTATTTATGTAAACAATGTGAGGAAGAGATTTGGTAGTAGGCAAGCTCCATTTGCAACAGCTTTCAAACTGAAACTTGGCTCAGCAGACCCAGAGCACGTAAGGATCCTTTGGGATTGATACCTTTTTGCTGTTCCAAGATGCAGCAGCCATTCTAACAAATGAGCTGAAAGGTCAGCTAGAAACACAGCCATTTGTTTAAAATTTAAAACAAAACAAAACAAAAAGGAATGAAAAAACCCACAGAGCAGTTTTTATTTAAGCAGCATTAGACATTATTAGACTCTACCTCCGTGCATGAGTTACATCAACCCAGGAGAAACGATGAGAAGTGTTGTAGCTTCAAGACACTTCTTGCTGTCCCTCCTCTTTCTCCTCTGTGGCAAATCCCAGCACTGGGGTGGGCACAGACAGAACAGTGAGTGGATCTGTGCCAACTCCCAGCCCAGCTCCTGCACTTACCCATTGCATCACAGCTCTGTAAAATCCCTCCGTTACAGTCAAGTCCGCAATATATTTTGTCCAAAAAGCCCCACTCAGCAGATCAGATGTCCAGTTAAATTCCTCCCTCTGCACTGCAGCAGCAGAGCCCAGCAAACGAGAAGTGTCTCTGCAACCACGCCAGCCCACGTTCCTGTGCAAGCAGCACCTGTACACATCTGCTTTTTTTTTTTGCTTTCCCCTTCTCCCTCCCTAACTGCAATTAAAGGGAAAAGACAGCAGCAAGACAACTGCTGGGAATTTCTCCTGCTCTACGTGCACAAGACACCACTATAAAGCCATAAAAAAGCAGCTCTATTTGTCTGTCTCACAGAAAATACCTCTCTCCTTCCTCAACCCTACCGCTGCTGCCCAAGGGGGATTAGGAATGGGAAGCATGAGGAGGAATGAGCTGCTGGAAGCCAGAGGTGCCTCTGGATGGTTGAGGGGCTCCTCTGATCCCCTCTGACCTGCAGCAGAAGGGCTGGGGCAGAGCGTCCCTCGCTGTGACCCCACGAGAACGTCCCAGCACAGGCAGCACTGCACCCTGCACTGCCCACCCTATGGGACCAAAGCAAACACTGTCCCGACCCAAAACCTGCCAAGATTTATGGCTTGGCTCATCCCCTCTCGAAATTCACTCTGAAAATATTTCTGCTTTCTGCTAAAGAAAACGTCATGCCAAAGCCTTGTAAAAGCTCGCACGGGTCAGGTCTAGGAAAACGTGAAGTTATAAAGTTTTTGATGTCTCGCTGGGCTGTGTCTCCATAGCTAACACAGCACTCAGCTGAGATGTCACACAGTGCTTGCACAGCAGAAAATTAACAAGTAAGGTGTTTTTCACTCCCATGCCCTGGGGAAATTGTGCAGCCAGGCACTTCTCCCTGCCCCTGCCAGGGCTATAGGAGAGGCTGGAGCCAGCACCTACTCCCAGGCTGGAAACCCACCACGAACACAAAGCCTTCCCTCCCTCCCCCCCCTTCGGTCCAGTCCATTAATGCCTCCTATGGAGCAGAGGAATAGAATTAAGAAACAAGTGGCTGGTTAAAGTTAAACCCTGAGAGTGGCATAATGACAGATCAAAGATTAAGTGAGTCTTTTAAAAAAAAAAAAAAGCATATATGCACTCAGCTCCACACAGGTCCTTCTCCTTCCTGTTTCTAGACATCAAATTCTTTTTGGTATGTGGGAGAGCTCTGAAGGAACAAGGCCAGTTTTCACTATAAAACCATGTTTATTTGATCAGCCTACTCTAGAGAAGGGCTGTGGAAGGGCTACATCTACCCAGCGAGAGATCCCCGCCGCTGTAACATTGTTCAGTTAGCCTAAAAAAAAAAAAGCTACTTAAGATCTTCCATTTGTAACAGTAAAAGCTTTGAGATATCTCACCTTCTCTTACTTAAAAGCACACAGTGCTTTTATTAAGTTCATTCACCAGTTCCACACATGGACATTTTTTTTCTCTCAAATTTCTGACACCCACTTGCAGATGGAAGGAATTGGTGTGAAGCTGCCGGCAGTTCTGGTGGGGCAGAGGTGCATTCTGTACAAACAGGAATGATCCTGGGGGGCACACAGGGCAAAGGGATGCCAGGCAAGCTCCGTGTGCATATCCCAGCACCTCTGATCACTCCAGCTCTCCCAGGGCTTCCACACAGAAGGGATATGGGCAAACCCCAGAGGTGATGCCCATTGCAGGAGTGAACGCTCAAATCCCATAAAGGAGTCGGGAGGTGCCCACACAACACACACCAAAAAAAATTCTTCCACAAATCTGAATCAGCACCAAAGGTTACCTGGACCAAGGCTGTCACAGGGAAGCAGCTTTTCTGACCCAGTATTAAACCTCCCAAGACATAACATATCACAGCTTTAGGTCCAGGATAACTTCCAAGTTATCTGTGCAATATTACAGTGAATATTTTCTGGCTTCTCGCACAGATTAAGGCGAAAGAGATTTTCTGTCCTGCAAATCACGACTCCAACACAGGAAAGATTTGGCCCACGTTTCAGTAAGTGGGAAGAGGAATGCAGCTTCCCCGCCCTCTCATCCCTTCTTCAACTACAGCCTCAGGAATTAGCAAACTAAACAGTTTTGCAGAGCAAGCACAGAGCATTATTAAAGACTGCCAAGCAACTGGGCAGGACTGCAGCTCTGTTTGTGGGCCCATCTTCGGCAGTACACAAAGGTCAGCGCAGAGCAGAGCCCCAGCTGCCCAGACAATACACCTGACTGCTTATTGGGTTTGACTGCCCACTGAGTTGCGAAATAAGCTAACGGCATTCGTGGCCAGTCTAGCAAAAATAAGCTATTTTCTTCCTCCTCTCCCCTGCAGCTGTGTATTTATCACTGCAGCCCCATTGTCACCTCCTCTGCCCATTGCAAAACCAACTCCTGTCCGACATCAAAGGGCAAGCAGGGCCAGAGAAGATGCTGGCAAAACCATTTTCTTGGGAGAAGGAGCGATTAAATTTGGGCACCCATCCAATTTTGGACTTTGGGCTTTCTTTTAGGTGAAGACTTCTTAATCCAACATTTTCCCCAAAACATCATCCTTGCTCAATTCAAGACGATGTAAGAGCGTCTGCATTCCCTGAGCATCAGAACAGCACCTTGAAACCATTCCACACAGGAAAAAAAAGAATCAAAAACTTTGTTCTCAAACTCTCCCACCCAGTCAATCATTCACCACAAACCCGACCACTTCAGGCACATGAATAATTGGAGCAGGTTTCCAGCTTCTCGAAGTTAATCCCACTCCAGGCAGTGTTACACTGCAGCCAGCCTGATCCGGCTAGGTGCTGATCCATGACACGCAGTTCAGGGACACGCCCTCAAAAACTAGCTTTAAATGGGTTTTTAGCACATTAGGGTTAGGGAATGCTGTTTATATTTTCGTGGTTATTTTGTACCAAGTTTGGGATCATCCATTACTATGGAAAAGACAAAGTTTGTGTGGAAGGACTCCTGCAAGGATGGGGAGCACACAAAAAAAACCCCATTTGAAATATTGTATCCTAAAGCAGGAGCGTCAGAAGGATCCTTATATGGCCAATAATTGAAGTGCATTTTGAGAAACTGCAATAAAGGCCATTTTCTGATGTTTTTCCCTTAAAACTTGCTTATGACCTTTTAGAGAAAAGGCAAACAAACCATCAAACCTTTAGGTGTACAGGAGAGCCACCCAGCAAGGTGTGCTCAGGCTCATAGAGCAGATCCCTCCACTCTGCTTTGCTGTTTATTATTCATTTCACCTGCCAACCCCGACGGGAGCAATGCAGTACCAACCTGTTCTGTGCAAATCATGGAGTCACAGGATGGTTGGGGTTGGAGGGGACCTTAAAAACCATCCAGCTCTAACCCCTCAGCCCCAAAAGGTGTGAGAGTTTTAACCTGCACGGAAAACAGGGAGGGGAAAAACACAAAGCAAGGCATTTTTCGTATCTGATGGGGTGCACTGGAACAGACCCTACGCAGCACCCAGTGTGCTCTCACTGCCACACAGCACAGCGCCAGCATCTCAGATGGTCACAATTACTCAGGCAGAACCTGTGCTAAGCATAAAGGTCACGGGGACTTTCAGTTTAAGTGTTCCAAGTGCCTCTTTCCATCACCTCTTCTGCCCACAGCAGCGAGGAGCACGGTCATGGCTACCCCGGGCTGAGAGCGGGCACAGCGGGCACGGCCTCCTGCTCGCCAGCCTCGGCACAAAACACCAGAAAAGTTTCCACTCTGACAAGAAGGGAAAAATACACCAGCGTGAGGATGGTGAAATACTGGAACAGGATGCCCAGAGCAGTGGTAGGTGCCCTAAACTTGGGAACGTTCCCAGCCAGCTTGGATGGGGGCTCTGAGCAATGGGGTCTAGTGGAACGTGTCCCTGCACACTGCAGAGAGTTGGACTGGATGGACTTTAAAGGTCCAATATAAACCATCCTGTGATTCTACAATCTGCTGCTTACAAAGGTTACAAAGCTAAGCAGCACATCCAGCCTCCAAGAAAGAAAAAAAAAAAAATGGATATTTGTGAGGAACCAGAGGAAAGCATGAGGTTAGGAGCCTACAAACTGGAATGACAATAGAGCCCTGGGAGGATACCTGCAGAGACAGGGCACATTGGTGCCCCACCTCTGCCAAACACACACTGGACTACAGATCAAAAGTTAAGAAGGGTGCTTTAAAAAGCCATTTGTTAGCAGAAACATCGGTATAGCCCAAATACTTATGAGCTTTCTGAATTTCCAATCTGTTTTCTCAGGACAGTGAATCAACAGCATACAGGAAATAGCTGAATGCTGTTAATTACTTAACTGGATTTATCCAGTTTTGCCTTGTTTTTCAGATACCCACCCAAGTGCAGTATCTCCTATGTATTAATATTCTCAGCCAGGCACCCAGCATTAATAAAGAAAACATAAAACAGTTAATAGAACCTGCACTAAATCTGTAGATGCCATCAAGATTAAGGGGCATTTTTGTTAAAGTTTGACTTCTTTACTACACAAAAAAGCAGGTGGGTAATGAAAGGGCTTTCAATATAGCTCCTGAGCTCTGACAGCTAAATTACAGCCATCCCCATGGGGGTGCAATGGGCAAAGCAAACCACACAGCTTGCACAAAGCTGGACCCAGAGCCTGATGCAACACTCTCGAAACACAGACTTTAGATAACAAAATAAAGGTCTTTTGGTGGGATGGGGAGGAGGATTCACCTTCCTCTCCAAAACTTTTGGTCAAACCTGCAGATTCTTGTTTCAGATGAATTGAGCAGGAGCTGAAGTACTCAAAACATAAATTACTCTGAAGGGACTTTCACAGCTTTCATAGAAATTTAATGCAAGCACTCTGCTGTGGTGCAAGGCAGACCTGAACCAGGCACAGCTGAGAAGCTCATGTGGGTCAGCACCTTCAGAAAACTTGTAGGGAGTATTTAGCCAAACAACGCTTTTGCCAAAACCTCCATCTGCTTGCCAGTATAGGCAGCATAGCTGATACTCAGAGTATTTTCTTCCAGCACAAGCAGAAGAGATTAGAATCAACAACTCAAACGAGTTCTGCTGATTCTCCAGTGGCCTCAGGCCAAAATGTCACAGTGCCTCAGCTCTTCATTTGGGCAAACGCTGAGGCTTCAGAGCATGGCTGCAAAGCATGAGCCGGAGTTAATGGACCATCAGCATGGATGGGAATGATAGAGGGGTGCAACCCAAAACCTAATCTGAAATCAGAAGCACTTTCAGTCAACCATCACTTTGGATATGAAGAGAGAACACACCCCTCAAGATGCCTGAATTGCCAAGGTGACCCTTCTCAGAGATTACTGCCATTAAATGATGTCAAGCACTGTGGCATGTTTGCCTTCACTCCTCTCTCCATCTTAAGAAACTGCAACCCCACAGAAATGCACTTTTTTTGACTGTTACTATCACAGTAAAAAACCTTCCATACCAGATCTCAGCAACCTGAATTAAAATCAATCAGTATAGTAGAAATTCTTCCTGCAGGTAGGAAAATCTTGAGAGAATGTGGTAAGGCAGAGTGAGAGCCAAGAAAAGGGTTAAGTCCCCAAAATCTAGGAAATTGTTAAGACTGCCCTGTCTCATTCAACCTTTCCGGAAAAAGGGAAAGGCCAATTCAGAACCTGCATATGTTTTCTACTGAATGATTTGCTTGACTCTGATTAAGTGGGAAAGAATGGCTGTAAACTAATAAAACTTGAGGATTTCTAATTAAACCACAGGCACCATGCCAAGCATTGTTGATTTGTTGATGCACCCTGCAATGTCAGGACTCTAAGGACGAACCAGGTCATTAAAGCATTAAACAGATGACTTACACCCTTTAATCAGCGCTGGGATGTCAGGTTAGGAAGAGAGAGTAAATTCAAGGGCAGAGTACAACAATTATCACCAGGAAACAAACACAGCATTTAGGGAAAGCGGGGAGAAGTTGTTAGCAAGTAGTTATTGCACAAGGAAAGGGCTGGAGTACTGAGCCCCACACCTGGGTCTTTTATGACAGTCATCTCCCCACTCTGAAGCAGTAAGAAAATCATGCAACATTTGTGATTTTCAGCTCTTTGCCATCAGAAGAAGCACCGCAGCTTCCTGTGCCCAGCACGTCTCAGACCCCACCTACAACAGCATCTCACAGCTTTGTCACCTCTTCACACCTTCTGCCAGCTCTGCTGAACTCTGTCAAACTGCAACTGAGACACGAGCAGCCAAAACCACCGGCAGCCACGGCTGCAAACAAGGGACAGAAGGAAGGTTGGTGGGAAATGCAGGACCTTAAACCCAATTTCCAGCTCCTTTAAGGTCAGCACTTGCCTCTGACTTGAGCCTTTTCTCCGGTGAAGAAATCTCCAGTGATTTCAGTGATTGTAAACTCCCCCTCCAAACGAACAGCTCCCTAAAGGGCATTTCTTCTGAGGTTTCACAGAAAAACTAGAAGCAGCTCCAGAAGAAAGGAGGTCCACGAACTGCAAAGAGCCTCAAATATATTGCTCCGTGGAAGCCTCACAAGGCAGCTATTTGGCAGTTCCCCCAGACATACAGATATTTATAGGAAAATAGAAGCGCTCATCTCAGTGAGTAGTGGAAAGAGTCATGTATGGCATTTTCATCGTGTTTTCACCCCGCACAGCCCCTCCCCGGAGTCTGGGGATCCAAAAAAAGGCAAGAGAAATAATTTAAAATACAATAGAGATGCCTAGTTTGCCCTGAAGGCTCTGATGATGAACTATTAAAAAGCTGCTTCTGGCCAAACAAGACACTTGGAGAATGGAGCAGATTCCCCACCACATTGTTTCATAAGACAGCACTGAAATTCAACCAGTGTCTGTTACAGCTGAAAATACAGCAGTCACTGAAAAAGTGATTTAATGTGCCTATTAAAGAGGAAGGCTGGAACTGGATTCAGTCCTCAGTTTGACTTCTGAAAGTCTCTGAAAAAGTACTCCCATCAGCTTTAAAAACCTCAAAAGATTTTATGTGTAAAGAAGAGCATTTAGTTCTGAAAACACAGCAGTTTGTGCTGGCCTGTGATGGTAAAGGATGTCAGCAGCAAGTCCTCAATGCTAGCAAAGCTCAGGAGAAACCCTAAGTGCAGACTAAACCCAGCAGTGATAAGCAGTGTTTCTGTCATATTATTTTACTATATGCAAAAGCAATTCCAACTTTTTTGGAAAAGAAAAGAGCACAGGACTTTTCTGAGTAAGTTTAAGTGACTTCTCATCAGCCTGTGTCTCCATCCTCAGAGCCTGACAGAGAAAGCAGCACTGAATCTGGGAACATTCTGCAAATAACTGATTAAACAATGTATTTAATGTCTTCTGCAATGGAATTTTACTACATAGCTGACATTCTGCACAGAGTATTCATCTTTGCACAAATGATCTTACTGGGAAAGCAGCTCTGCAGAGATACCCCACTTCAACTGCAGCACTTTTTTGATGCAGCAGAGCAGTCTGCTTAAAATGCAGGACGCCCAATAATAAGCTACCAGTCGTGAGCACGGCAAAAGTAAAGGCAGCAACTTAAAATTTGGAATATTTGTGTTTATATTTTTTTGTTTTAATGGCAAAGCTGCCACCTGTCAGTTCCCGAGGTTACTGCATCAGCCCTGAGCCCAGCTCTACTCAGCTGAGCTGAGGCCAGCTCGGAGCTGCACAAAAATAAAGCCCCATCCGAGCTGGCGTGACAACATTTAACACTGGCAGGGCTGCACAAATACACAAACAGACAATCCAGAGCCTGATGTGGAAAGGAGCCAGGGGAGGGGAGAGGATGGAACAAGTTCTGCAATCACTTATCCCAGAGAAGATATCCCTGGAAGATACAGCTGCAGTTTAATTAGTCACACCGCAGCTCATCGAGCAGCATCTCAGGCAGAGCATGTGGCATCAGCACGGCAGAGTCTGGCCAGCCCACATTCGGCTCCTGGGCTCCACAGCCTCACTAAATATCGGGTTTGCCCCGGGCTGAGTCATCCCAAGTGTGCTCTGAGGACTCTTCTCGCTGCCTTCACCCAAAAGAGCAAAGGCAGCCCACATTTCAAAAGAGAAACCTGGTTGCCACAAATCTGCTTCCCCACTTAAAATATATAAGCCTTGAAACCTTCGAGGTCATTTGAGACAAACTGCCCTAAATCTGCTATCCCTTGGGCTATTCTGGGAATCCCCCCTCCTTGGTTTTGGGGATGAAAGCTGCAGGCAATTCTGAATGGGTAAGATGCATGAACCAGATACCACCTATCTAAAGGAAATTCCCCTTTCTCCCTGTCATCCTCCACAAATGCCAGTTTTTCTTCTCAAACTAATTGCTCAGCACACTTAGGTCCCACCTAGAGCCATAGTCCCAAATGCTATTTAGTACCAGACTTTACAGGCTTGTAAGATCTTCCAGTTTGTCCACTCCTCTCTCCTATAAGCTTTTCACTGGAGTAAAGCTCCTCCCTACAAAATTTGCTTTTCATAATGGTTAAGAGAGAAGACAACACTGTCCTGGTAAAGTATTGTCACGGTGTTGAAGAGCTCTGCCATGGCACAGTAATGCTCAGGAGAGTGTAGTAAGGAGAGCTGAGGAAGGAACACACCATTTTCCTTGTTTAAATAAAAAAACAAAAAGAGAAAAAGCAATAATTAGGTCAGCAAGTAGCACTACTTGCAAAGGGGGAAAAAAAAACACCAAGGAAAAGGAGTGCCTCCTTGTCCAAATGTTTATTATTCAAAACATGCAGCGGGGTCTTAAAAACTGAGTAAAAAAGTAGTTAGAAAAGTGTTACAACAAGGCTGGGAAGCCCAGCTCACGCTGGAGTTCAGTGAAGGGTAAAGCCAACTCCTGTGACACACCCCACCCCTGCAAGGGGAGAATCCTTCACGCTCTGGCCCTCAGCAAATCACTGGAGTCCAGCCCATGCTACCAGCTCCCGAAATACAACAGCAAAACAAAACCCGAATCAATTCTTCTGCAACAGCTCTGTTTATAAAACATGTCCTTAAAAGCACACGAAACTCACATCCAGCCACTTTCCCGCTCGCTCAGCCATCTGTTATGCATCCAACACAGGACATGAAAGTATGACAATACCCTGGAACTCACCAGAAGCTGTGTGCAAATCAGCTGCTATCCCCTTGCTCATCAGTTCGTACTGGAAGCCTGTAATCTTCCTGCTAATGTCCTGCTGAGGAGTGGCCTCCACAAACAGGCCCCCCTGGTCGTAGCCGAAGCAATACACTCTGCTGGGGCTGCGGTCTCCATCTCGGACCAAGAGTTTCAGTTCTCCAGTTTTTTCCAAATAAATATTTGCTCCTGCAGAGTCTTTGAAGGGCTTTATGCAAACAGTCAAGTGTTTGTAAGAGGCAGGTGAAATATTGGGTCGCAGGTTGACGATGAGTGCTCCCGTGGGGTACATCCACTCTATGGACCCTTCAGAACAGCGGAGGTAGACCTGTTCAACATCCTTCCTGTGAGACTCATGGGTTAAGCCACTGGAGGAAGAAAGAAAGAGAAGATTAGAGAAATGACAGAGCTAACAGTGTGAATGTCAACCTCAAACCTTCCAGGGCACACGTCAGCGAATGCAGGAAGTCCAGGACATCACTGGGTGTTGGCCCAGTGCAGGCCTCTTGCAACACTTCAGCCTTAATAGTATGGGCCAATTTTAAACCATCCCCCAGAAGAAAACGTCAAACCACTAGTAACAGGCTTCAAAATTAAATAGGATATAAGCACATGATCAAAAGCAATTAAATTACTACAGGTTCAGTTACTGCCCATCAGCTGAGCTGTGCATACTGAGTAAAACACGGACGCTCAAACTCCCTTCCTGGTGGCTCAACCCAGCACGTTCTCCAGCTTTGCAGATCAGACTCCACCTTTTTCCAAGTACTTTGTTCCCCTTCCAAGTCTATATTCCCAATGGATCTGAAACTGGGAGGGATGCCAAGCTCACCCTGTAAACTGCAGCAAAAGCAATGCTCTACGTGCTACTGATACCCTCTAGCCCAACTGGGCAGCCCCAGTCTCCACACTGGGAGGCAGGGAGAGGAGAGGAGACACCTCACTCCTCAGTCACAGATGGGGAAGCACTGAACTGTGCTGCTTTTTTTGGTAGGAACTTGTTTGTCCGCTGCTCCCCAGTATGAGGTTTAAGCTCAGTTTATCACTTTCACTGACGGGCTACAAGCAGACACACAGCTGTGGGTGCTCAGCCAGAAAGAGAACGTGTGGCCATAAATGAACACCCCAACAACCATTCCACAGAGACCACAGGGATGGGACAGGAGAGCAGCACAGGGTCCCAGGGCCAGCTGCTAATGAGAGCAGAGCAAACCACCGTGTGCAAGCAGAATGAGCAGTAAACCCCCACGGCTCGTTTGCCCACGGCCTCAGCTGAGGGCAGCTCCAAACAACCCCTGGTGCCTATCACTGACGCTGGATCAACCCCACCAGCTCTTCACCCAGAGTGACTCCAAGCCCTCGTACAGCACTGCACAGTGCAGGCTCTGCAGTTGGAAGAACAAGTCGTGGGAAGCCTGATTTATTTGCTGCAGTATTGGGGCCATTAGGGAAAGATCCTTTGGTCCCAGTCTCGGTCCTGTCACAAACCTATTAAGCGAGTATGAGCAAACCACTTCACCACCAAGCTTGTTTCTCCTCCTATGCTCTGAGCATCTACTTCCCAAACACAAGCATCTTTTATCCTGAGCCTGTAGAGGACTACCCAAAAACAGACTCTTCATCACCTCACGGGTCTGCTTTGAAGGATTTTAGGGAAGCTTCACAACGTTCCCACTCGTAGGCAGATGAGTCAAGACAGGGAAAAAATAATTTCAAATTATTAAGTGACTTGTCTGAGGTTACACAGGAAATCTGTGGCAAAAATATATTTTAGTGTAGTGCAAGTGATGACATCAGGTTCTGGTTCCTCAACAGAAACCTCCAAATACACAGTTCCCCATCCCAAAGATATATTCGGGTACTGAACAGGGTCTAAATTCAAGTCAGCACTTAGAAAGTAACTAGAAGCAATGTGTAAAAGGGAAAAAAACCCAAACCATATGGTTTGCATTTACTGTTGACGTGACTCATTATTGTGAGTGTCGGTGTGACCCACTTGATAGAGGTTACATGAGGAAGCTCAGAAAGAAAAAAGTCATATTTAATAACAATAGAGCCTCCAAACATGTGCTTTGGAAGAATCTTGAAAGCCACATCAAGAACACAGATGAGGAGGAAAGAAGGACAAGTTTTCAACCTTTAGTCTCTTGCCCTCAAATTCAGTAGTACTTAACACATTCAGGAAACTTTACTTGCAAAGGGATATTTCAAGTTGACTGTAAATCCACATCTGGTCCACAAAATCAGTTTTCACCACAGCACACACATGACACCACTCAACAGAAAACACAGAAGTCTGTTTATGTGCAAGCAGCAAATAAATAAAATTAAACCGTGTAAAGGTTATCCCTCAGCAAAGGGGCAGAAAGTTACCCTCACACATTACTTGTCCCTACTCAAGACACCAAAACAAGCTGCAGAGGTTTTGCATGACTTATACTGGCACATTCCAGCCTGAGTGCTTAAACAGAACGAAGACACCAGGGGCAAAACTCTGAACTCATGCAGCGAAACTTCTGTTGCAAGTGATCCCAACAACACTGAGGCAGTGAATTTCTGCCAGAGGAAAAAAAAAAAACAAGCTACGTTAATTTTGTTCAAACATTCACAGTGTTCAAAAGAAAAACAGGGTGGACTCTGAAATTATCTTCTGAAAGCCAATTATATCCCACAGGCAAGAGTGATGCCATTAGACAGATACATCAAGCACAAGGACCTGCACACGTTAAGCCTTATAATAAAGGATGACTCAAAAGTTAAGGAGATTTCAAAATACACGTTCACATTATTTAACAGCAACCATCATCATCCAGTAAAACCTGTTGCTTTGCTTTCAGTCAGAACGATTTGTCATCACACTGAGAGACACCAGGTTTAGCTCTCACTAGCCACTCATCAGACACACCATGTCCACACAGTAATGGAGACCTAGAAGCCTTTTTATTCACCCAAACTCATTTGAGTCCTGGTTTTTTGATTGTATGGCAAGGACACAGGGCAAGTGTTTCATGGTTACAGTGATGGGTGAGCCATCCATCACCCATTTTAAATGTGTGCTGTTTATTGGGACTTAGCTTCTACAACAAACTACTTCTATGACTACTTCCTCATACCAGTCCATGAAGACACCCTGAATCAGTGCATCTGTCTCCTTGCTCTTCTCCCTCTCTGGCTGCAGCCATCCCCTTAGGTTTGCTCTGAGAAACTTGCTACAATATCACTGCAGTGAGCTGTTACACTGCAATGTGGAACAGGTGTTATTTAAAGAATAAAGGAGAGAAAAGAATATTCACACTATCTACTTCAGTTATTTATTTATTCTATTAAAGATGTGCTGAAGAGCCCTAGAAGTACCTATGTCCTTCTTGCACCCTGCAATGAACACAGGGAACTTTCGCTCTTACCTTGGAGATTTTAGTAAGAGATGCCAGCCTAGAGAACACCACAGATTGCTCAGAGCATCCACCATACCAAGGGCAAGGTCGAAGGACAAAAGCAGCCACATAAGAGCTGAATTCTCTGTCCTACAGCCTACAGTCCAACACGCCAAGCCAGCAGATTCTCAGCCTGGCACTGAAGCCCTTTTGCCCAAAGCATCAAGAGGCCATTGCAGCACAAAAACCTGAAGTTACAGCAAAAGTAATAACCAGCCACATCATAGTGAAGTTTCTGCTTTCTGCCTGACAAACCTTTCCTGGAAGCTCTCTGACAAGCCATTTATTAAGATGCTATTATGGCCTGTACTTAAATTGCAGGTGTCAAGCTGTGCATTGCATCAGATTTCCCTGGAAGCAGGAGGGATATCTATAGGAATCCTAGTGAAGCTCTTCATCCTACTCAGAGGTATAAGCTCATCACTTCTCCACAAGCTAATAGGGAAAAAAAAACATATCCAGAATATTTTGGTTTTAAGACTGTTATTTTTAATATAAATATGTATTTAAAAGTGAGAAAACATCTTCAGGTTTACTACAGAAGATGATATGACTCTCAAACCTACCAGCACGACCTATGACTTCACTGTGGGGAAGAAAGACTACATCTGGCATTCTAGTTCATAACTTTTCCTAACAGTCAAGGTAAAAATCATCACATGACTTCAAAATATTATATTCCCCATAAAAAACAAGTTCTTTCTAACCTGTATAGCTCTTAGTATCCACACTGAAATATTTAATTAATTATATTTACTGGTACCTCAAATTACTTTCCATTTTAACTGCTGTGTTTTTAGGACAAATCAGATTATACTGAATGGCCTTAACACTGCCAGCATTTCTGACAACACCTGTTTGCCACCAGTAAGGCCTAAGTCAGCTGGGATTACTTTATCCCCTCCCAAGACTCTGGCCCACCTGGACTCTGAGACTCTCACACAGGTCAAACTACCCAGACTAAACCACGCTCTTCCTTCCCTGCACATCCAACAGCTTCATCACAAAGCTGTCACCACTTCAGCTCACCAGAACAACAACAGGTGAGTAAATCCAAGCTGGCATCACCAGGTTCATCCCAAACTCAATTACAAGATTTCACTTCCCCCCTCTCAAGCATCACCCCCTTAGCTGATACTCAAGGCATTGCTTATTCCAGGTGACATGAGTGGTCACTGCTTGCTCTAAGAAAACAGGACAAAAATAAGAGCCAAACAGGACAGAATTGGAAGGGTTTGTCACCATTCTTTTAAAATACTTGCTGCAGTACCAGATGGTAAGGTCCAGGTAAGTACCACAGCTGGGATGCTTTGGAATGAAAGCAGGTGCAGCATTTTCAGCTTTTTGTGTGTGTGTGTGTGTGAAGAAAAATGACACAATTAGGAATTTGCCAGAAGTGTGATCCCTATCAAGCAGGCTCATATTCAAGTGGATTGACTGCTATTAACTATGCATCAATTATTAAGAAAACTAAAAAAAAAAAAAGTAAATACCAAGCACCATGTTTCAGACAGTAACAGACATGAAATCATGATGTTGAAAGTCAATCCAATTGTTTCCCTGCTTTGAATCCTCTCTACTCCAAAACACCCCACTAATAAAGGCCAGCCAAACTTTTATGTCAAAGAAAGTCAGATCTGATGAGTGTATTAGAGTTGAGCCATTTTACTCTTCAAGTAAGTCTGACCCAGCAACACTTGCTAGTTGAGCAGAGTTGCTTTTTCAAACCTATAAAGAGAGGAGAAGGTCACAGACCCAACCACACGCGTTAAACATATTACAAGCAATCAAAGGAAAGATAATTTGGGAGATAAACACTTGAGAACTGGAGAGGTTTCTCAACCGGTGCAATTAGAATAAATCAGGAGCGCGGCCGCTGTGCCAGCCCCTGCTCCCAGAGGTCATCACCATCACTATCACCACCACCACCATCATCTCCGCGGGACGAGTGCCCGGGAGCAGGGAGGGACCCCCGGGGCTGCGGCGCGGCTGAGCGCGGGACGCGCACGGAGGGGGA
>VXBT01003995.1:574438-590619 GCA_013400235.1 Oriolus oriolus
GGCGCCGGATCGGGAACAGCGGCCCGTCCCGGGCTCCGCCGCTGCCCCCCGGCAGATGCCCTGGCCCGGGGTGAGAGCCCGCTCCGCTCCTGCCCTGCCTGGGCCCCCCCTATGCTCCCCTGTGCGGGGAAGGGGTGATGACGGGCAGGACCGAAGGGTTTCCTTTGACCGCGAAAGCTACTGAGACGCGCCCTCTGCGCTGGGGGCGGCCCGCAGTGACCCGCAGCGTGTCCCCGGGGTGCAGCCCTGGGTGCCCGCAGTGACCCGCAGCGTGTCCCCGGGGTGCAGCCCTGGGTGCCCGCAGTGACCCGCAGCGTGTCCCCGGGGTGCAGCCCTGGGTGCCCGCACTGCACCTCTCTGCAGCAGGTGACTCTGCTTGCAGCAAGATCTCCACCAAGGCGCGGTTCCTGGCAGATGAAGGCTGACGATTTTGCTGAAACTTTCTTGTGTCTCCACTTACCAGGAAGCACTTGGGACTCGGTCTTATTTGTATTACTCTTCACGACTTAATGACCACTCGGGATAACTCCTTGTCTTGTTTAATGTCCCGGTTTATTCCGCTGTTGACTTTAGATACTTAACCCTTAGTGACAGAGACTCTTAGAAGCCTTCCAGGACGTGAGGGAAGTGCAGGGGCTGAATCAGCCTAAAGCCCGAACTACCCGGGCCAAGATAAATGGGGAAAAAAAACCATGGATGGGGGTAGGAGGAAAATGATCCAGCTGCACGCAGACTGTGCTCTAATATGCCAGGTGCCACATAATTTCTTTCAAAGAAGGAACAAGGGGGTTGAGAGATTGATATTGTACATCCACAGATAGGAGAGGGGTTAAAGTATTTCCAGATCAGCGAGTTTCTTAGTCTCCTGATCTTTCAAGAGTCTGCCATGCAGCTTTATTAAGGGCACTGCTCAGATTTTTCCTAGGTGAGAGTTCATGGATGCGCACTAAACATTTACACCCTGTTCACAGTTTGGTCTGTCAGCCTCCTTAATACCTGTTAAAACACCTTGCAAAGTGCCCTGGTGCTGTCTGAGAGCATCCGATGGCTAAAGCAGGATATTCCAGCTTGAAAGCTTCCTGCCTGCTCCTGCACCGAGGATTAAATCCTTTGCAATGTATCCCTTTCCATTTGTGGGTTTAGCTTTTCATGTCCTTTTTGTCTGGTAAATTACAGGTACTGTGTTCTGTTGATTATGAAGCATTAACATAATTACAGTAATTCTGCCCAATGATGCAATGCATGTAAACATGTAATTAGCACGGAGGGACAACACTGAGCAAAGTGATGACAACATGCAATAATGCAAAATGCCTTATTCTCCCAGTCATGTGCAGTGACACAGGCTTCAGAGCTCAGTGCCTTGATTATTTCTTTAGAAGGAGGTTTGGTTAGAATGTTTTGCTTCCTTCCCTCGTACTGGAAAGAAAAGCATACAGAGAAAACACCGTATTGCTGTATTCCTCAGAGTGTTTGTATGTGCAACCCTCTGCATGCCCCCCAACCTACTGTATCCGATTTCCTTTGCAATATTCGAACTCCCTGCATTTGATAAAACAAACAAGTGCCCAGGCACCTCACATTACACTCTGGAACTTTTGAAACTGCCTGAAAACTGTGAACTTTTAAGATGGGGAACAGAGTGTGCTATTTTGCAGTGGCTACTACCTCTGGCTTTTATTCCCCCCGCTTTTAACTCAGAAAAAGCAGTGGCATTTAGTTCTCGGGACCCAGAAAAGTAATGGCAACACGGGGACTTTGAAAGCCCCTCCTGTCCTCCACGCCTTCCTGATGCTGACACAGTTTTCATCCTACCCGAGCTGCTGAGCCTCACAAGTGAGCAAAGCCCGGGCTCGTGGCTGCAGAGCCAAGGACTGCGGGTGCAGAGCCAGGGATCGCGGCTGCGGAGCGATGCCCAGGTTAAGCCTCCCCCAGTTCAAAAGTGAGGGGCAGCGGGAGATAGGGAACCTCTGCAGCGAAGGGGGCTGCTTGGTTTGCTCATTTGCATCTCAATCCCCACAATGCTCTTCCGGCTACTCACAGCTATTCCATAGTAGTGCTCTTGGCTGAGATCTGGGAACACGCTCAAAGGGTGAGGCAGCTTTTGGATGCACTGAGCTGTTTTCTGTTTGAGCTGTGAAAAGCAAACATCTTTTCAAGAGAGAACATTCTGAACAGTAATTTTTTTTTTTTTTTTTTTGCATTTACAATTCAGAAAGAGCAGAACTTCACTGAAATCTGGGAGGAAAATATTGTATAATGTCGAATGGAAACATAAATCTTCTGCAGCAAAGGCTTCACACTCCTCTGAAACCAGAAGTCACTGAGTAACTACTCTGACCTAATGTGGCAGGACTGGAGATACAGGTTCTGGAAACAGCCCTGTACACTCAAACACTTGAACCCCAATAAAGCTCCACTACCTTCCTCAAGGAGCAGCTCAAAGATGAGACTGTACACAGTCACTTCAGACACTTCCTTCTGAATTCACTTTAAATATTTGCTTGTCACGGCTACCAACCCAGGCACAAACAGCAGCGATTTTAAAGGACTTTTAAGGATTTTAAAGAGCAGGCGGCTGCAGGAGCAGAACCTATTGAAGGAGAGATGACTCATTTTCCTCAGTACTCAAAAGTGCAGATTTGAGGAAAGCAAAATCAAGTAGTGATTACAGATGGGCTCAACTCAGGTCTGGATTCAAATTTTCTTCAAAGCATGGCTGTGTTTACATTATTAGGGACAAACCCCCCTGCCAAGCTGGGACCCAGCCGGAAGGCACAGGAAGGGCGCTTTCAGATGCTGGATTTGGGGTTAAGCACATCTCAGCTGAACATTCAAAGCTGCTTTAAACAGTGTGGCAGAGCTAATCTGTTGAAAGGTCTCACTCAGCCTTGCTGTCCCCAAGGGAATATATATGGGAGAGCTGTGAACTCCTCGAGAGCTGCGCTGGTCACTGCCCAGCCATGTGCCGGTTTCACTATGTGTCCCTGTGTTTTGCAATTTCCAAGCAGCCCCCTCTCAGCTGATTTATCGTCACGCTACTCAGTTTGCAGGAGGTGAATCAGGTCCTGTGGTTACAGAGCAGACCCAAGGGCTGGTGCCTGGTGTGCAGCCCCTCGCTGCCTGCCAGCAAGGGAAATCTGAAACTTTGAAGGAGGAGGGGGAAGGAGGAGAAGCAGGGTATTTTCTGGAAAGGCAAAGCCATAGCTAAATAGCATGCATGGCAAAGCAGGAGGGAAAGAGAGTAGCCTAAGAATTCAAACAAGCCACAGAGAGGACAATAGACAATGAATACAGGAGCAATAGGAAATAAATAGAATTTGTAAGGTAAATCCAGTGGACAGACAGGAGTGAGCAGAGTAACAAAACAGGGAGAGGTTCAGCAGCTGAATGGACAGTGGGAAACCTTTGTGTGTGGTGAGGGGGGACCGTGTTAGTTGCTCTCATGAAATTAAAATCAGTAAAGAAAATACACTCATCCATAATTGCACCCTCCTGCTTATTCCTACGTACTTCTTTAGCACTAATATCCCAGCACAATTCCTACTATACCTAAACCACTACTACTCACATCTTGCATTTCTTGTTCTGTTGTAAAGGGAAAAGTTTTGGCCTTTGGAACTCAACTGAAAACAACAGACATTTAAAGGAAAAGAAGTAAACCTTTCCTAAAAGAAGCTGGTGTTAGGGCATGCCTGCAATCCAGCTGTAGGTCAGCAGTATTTCTGATAAAATCATGTTAATTTAAAGATTGCATTTCCAAGAGTGAGGCAGCATTAGAGAAGAGTTGGAAGAGGGGGCGGGGAGCAGAGCTGCCCCTCTGCCTTGGACACACACAGGCAGCTCTGACACAAACAGCTCCCACTGAACTGGCAGCTCCCGCTGCACGCACAATCCCGCTTCCGCCTCTGGATGTTTGCATTGGGATCCCAACCAGCTCCCACCCAAATCAATGGATTTTGCTGTAGGCACGAAAGAGAGACTGAGGTAATTTATTGTCAGATACTTACTTAATTATTGTCAGGTACTTAATTGTCAAATAAACAGAAAAACTTTGGGTATAAAAAAAAATCATTATTTGGACAGGCCACTTACAAGACACAACAGCAAAATAAATTTAAAAAAAAAAAAAAAGCAGAGATGCCCAGGCTTGTGATGTGGCCAAACCAGTAGGTGTACCTAGAGTTACACCTATCGGCTCTCCCTGCACAGGGACTGTGCAAACAGGGATGAACCTGTGCAGGAGGTTCACTTGCCAAGAATACTTCGACATTTGAGGCAAATCAGTAGTGCGGCCAGTGTGTAACTTTTATTTTTTAATAAAATAATAGATTTCTCCTTCTCCTCAAGGTCTTTATTTCGATCTCCCAGGTACAAAGCAGGGTAAGACACGGGACTAACACCAGCCTTTGAGCAGGGAGGTCAGGTGTGCTGCCCTGCCCTGTCCCCCAGGGCAAAGACGCAAGATGGGGTAACTCAGCCCAGCCAGGCCACCCCTGCCTCTCCTTGCTGGCTGCAGAGTGAGACTGCACTCCTGGCTACACTCCTCCTGATTTAAATACCTCAGCCAGGTAAAATACATATCAAATGGGGAGACTGAGCAAGGCATAATCCTGGCCAAGAGGTCTAAGGTGGAGTAAAGATTAAACCTACGCTTTGTGATGGTGCTAAGGACCAGTCTCCTAAACCACACAGCTTGGTTTGGATCAGGCCAAGGGCCACAGCATCATGGTAGCAATGGTTTTGGTGCTTTTCTCTCACCATTTCCCCCACTCCCAACACCTTGAACTGTTAAGAAACCCAGTCTGTGCAGACGGGAATTTGCATTTCACTCTTTGTGCATCAAACTCAAAAGCAATGAAGGGAACGATGTCCGGACCCAAGCAGCCTATTGAGAGGATCAAAAAGGTAACACAAAGAACAAAAGATGGCTAAGAAACACAGCTCATTCCCATCCCACACAGCAAGGCTGCCTCAGGATCCGGGGACCCAGGCAGAGGATTTAGTGCCTAAGCCCAGAGACCCCTCCGGGATGCAGGCAGAAACTCCTGCTTGCATGTCTGAGTCCGGATAAAGCTGAAGTCAAAACCAAAAACCTCTGAAGAGGCCTCAGCTTATTGTTGTTTTGGGGATAGTCCTGTGCATTTCATCCACAAGAATTAGTGTTTTCTTTTCATTTCACAATAACCTAGGTATTTAAAATGTCTGCCAAGAAGTACTCAGAAAACAGTATTTAGTCTGAGGACTCTTCAAGAGGACCAGTTGTTTATTTCTACCACTTAATGAACATTAATTTCCTGTTTTAGAAAACATAATTTATGCCACTGGTGAAGCTGATATTAATCTTGATGCGTATCTCTTGGCTGGCTTAATTTTTCATTTTCTTCAGCTCCTCCAGCCTGTCTACACTCTGCAACCTGTAGGCTCAGCCTGTGCAATCAGTTCTCCAAATGTATTCAGCAGTTTCCAGTACATGAAGGGAGAATATGACAGCAGACAACACGGGTCCAAATCCATTAGCAGCCACTTCTCTCAATAAAAACAAAGCTAAAGAGAATATTTGTAACACTGATCTGAAAACAAGGACGTATCTTCCTTTCAGCTTCAGAATTTGGACAAAACTGGTGCAATTTACACCAAACAAATCCAGCCCCTGCCAGGGTAAACAAACATTTGTAGTGTTGCTTGCTACATGCCTGTCAAGAAATAGACACTGACATGCATTTCAATGCAACTCTCCTACAAATTGTGAAAACAAAAATTGTGCACTGTGTATTCATTGCTAGGTTACCAGAAGGAGAGAGAATATTTTTGCAGATGTGATGAAGTAACAAGGTAAATAATTCAACTTAATAATTTTCAAATTTCACACTTGATTTTCAACAGCAGGTCTTTTCAGAGCCCAGATCAACCTCAGATCTGATGACAGGGATTTTTTAGAGCTGACAAGCTCCCACGAGGCAGATTGGGTCCACGGAGCAGTTTTTACAAGACAAATTTCACCCCTGAATTCAATGACAATTTTTGTAGGAAAACGGCAGCGAGGTTTGTCCAGCTGCTATTAACAGCACAAGCATTTTCATTCCTTCTTAAATTCAATCACTCACTAGATGAGTGATGTCTTACCAAATATTGCAGCAGGAACAGAGAAAAAAACGCAAAGAGCTCTGTGTAGATACCCTGTCTGTCTGTCTGTCTGTCTGCACAGTGACCCTGTGAGCAGCATTTTGGGAGGAACAGCACTAACTCTGGTTAAAGCAGATCAGGGATTGTATAACTAATCCATAAATTCTGACATTATTACATATTTGCTTAAGGAAAAACAACAGATCTGAGGATGAAATGAGATCTGTGCTGCTCCACAAAGCAGGGTCCTTTGTGCTGCTTTGTGGCAGTATTTGCAGGGCAAATGTATCTGCAGGGGATAAAGGGCCCTGCTTCACCCCCTCCTTTTAGCACCAGAAGCAAGAAAACTCCTCAAAAGAAACCCAAAGCTCAAATGCAACCCTCTCCATTTTGCAGACTCTGTGGATGAGAAACAACACATCTGCTGAAAGAGACTCTAATTTATTTCCTTTTCCTTTGGTTCAAAGCGTGTGTTGACTATCAAGGCTTTATTAGGTCAGATTACACTCTCATTCAGGTGCCAACAAATCCCACCAAAGAGATGATCCCCTGATTAAGTAGTGGACTGAGGAAAAGGAAAGTTAGGTTCTCTGTCAAAGTCCTCCCTCAGTTCCTTGCATGACCACCTGAAAATAATTTGTCTATATTATGATGCTGAATTTAGTTGATGGGGAACTCTTAAAATCCATTGACACAAATTCATGGTACTCTGCCAGTTTATTGTTGGGACATCAGTGACAAAGACAAAGCAACATGAAAGCCTGAAGGTGTGGGAAGAGGCTTTGTTGAGGCTGAAAAATCTTAATTTGAAAAGTCCCAAGGACAGTGACAAGCCATGAGATCTAAAATGACCTAACAAAACTAACAGTAATGACTAGCAAATTAGGAAGTGCTTTTACTCAGAAACACCATCAAGCCAGAATAGATTCTAGTATTTTTAGAAGATGCCATGGTCACCCAAACTTTTTTTAATGCTTTTCAAAGAAGTTCTTGAAGCAGTACCTAAGTATCAAATCTGGATTTTGCTGTCTTGGTAATATATTTGTCTATTTATCTTCTGCTTTCTCATGCAGAATTCTGACTGGAAACCCAACTGAATCCATTCAAAGGTAAAATGAGTAGTGTAAAACTTTGAAAGAAAGGGAATCCTCCCTTGTGCTCCCAAGAAGATCTGGAGGAGGTCTCTTGTAACATATCAGGTTTTCTCATCCTGTCTCATGATAAGAAGTCTGGTTGGGCCTTTTGTGGACCCAAAATGCTTGAATGGACGTGAAAACCTGACAGTCTGTACTTCCCTACACTGACTTGTTTTGCACTACCTGACATGTACCCAAGCAGATCTCTGGAGATCTCATTCATATTTAGATCAGATTCTGGTTTTAAATTATCATTCATTTAGACTGAAAGAATGAGATTATTTTCTTCCATCCTGGAAGACTTATCTCTTTCCCATTCATAGTCACATTTTTTTCTATGCTGGACCATCTCAAGGGAAACAAAAAAAAAAAAGTAGAACTAACCCAAATGGCTGACGATCTATTTATCTCTAGTTCTATTTCATTTCATGCCTCTCTCACTTCACAGCACTACAACCTTTTTGAATTGCCCTCTGTGATATCCACTCCTCCTTGTTGACCATTGCTCACTCATTCATTGCTTGTTGGATCAGCTGGGCACTTGCACAATCAAGGCTTTGTTATGCTTTCAGACAGGCTGCAGGTCACAATATTGAAGCAGCACAAGGCCTGTTTCCTCTCCTGGTATTCTTCTTCCCTGGTTTTTAGGAAGACACTATCCTAAACACATGAAAATGCATATAAAGTAATTATGACAATAAAAACTACAGCAGCTCTCATTTAATTTGCTACACAACGTCTGTTTTTCCCTTTGTCATAAAAGAGTGAAATATTCAAAAGTCTGAAGAGCTTTTGTAAGTTGGTCAACTGAGAAACAAGAATTTGCTTCTTTGAAAAATGTAGCAGAGCTCGGGTTTATTTAACGAATCAGTGGATGATAGCTGGTGATACACAGTTAGTGGGGACCCACGAAGAGCTGCTCTCTCCACCAGTTAATTGGCCCAAACAAAATGGAATGGACTTTTCCAACTAATAGGCACTGACAATAATGAACAGCAACTGCAGGGATGGTGGGAAGATAAAGGAATGCACATACCAAGGCTCTGCAACAGGATGAAATGTCAAAGTTCAAGTTTACGTGCATAATAACCACAATGCTCACATGGGTTGCCAGCTGCATAAATAATCGGAGAACCCGAGATGAGAACACTGACAAACACAACTTTCTACAGTTGGGGGTTTAAAAACAAAATGAAACTTCCCATTTGCATATAGAGATATCCCAGTATTTAAATACCTGCAGGGTCTGCTTCAGCCAGTGCTCTCAGTGGAGCTGGACACCTGGCTATCCTTGAACTCTGTCTTAATAGGCACAGTACTGGGTAGAGCACAAGCAGCAATGTTAGCAAAAAGGTATTTTTAGTTGTTTTCACTTGAAGTCAAAATGAGGATCTTGACTTCCCAGTTGGTGAAATTAAATTTTTCTCTATTGCAGTAAAAAAAAAACCAGTACCTTATTTGGGAAGGGAAAGTATCTGGGTTTATTATGGAAAGAATAAGAAGTAGATGATAAAGATTTTGTCGTGGGGAGGGAGATGCAGAGTCTTTTGTGCACGGTGGTTTATTGCAGGCTGTAACAGCATCAGGATGACGTTACCAGGGAGCCTCTACACAATGAAATAATTTACTGTCACCTCTTATATCCTGCTAGCACAGCAATGTAGTCTCCATAAACCTACTCCTAAAACAGTTTTGATAGCCAAATTCTATCAGTAATGTCACAGGTGTCATAACCTTACCTATAAAAACCTCTGAACTTGATGCAATTGTCAGTTTATTCACATAAGATTATTGTGAACTGATAATGTCCTTTGAAAAGATCATTGTACAGACAGATTTGCTGAAGTTCTTTACTTTCACTCCCAGGTCCCACTGCTGGCAGCTCCTCCAGTCCCTAACGCTGTACAAAGCCACAGCTTCTCCTCAGCTCTCCTGAATCCCGGGAGAAGGAGCAGAGCTGAGCAGTTCCAAGGGCCTGGTGGACTGGTTGCCTCCCGCTCCCCACAGCAGCCCACCGTTCCCCAGCTGGGCTCAGCGGTCCAACATCGGCGTGCCCCCATTGTGAGTCCCCATGGACAGATGATCCCACACTGGGGCTGTGTCTCTGTCCTTCCCGCTGCCCCGAGCTGTGGGCACTGCTGGGGAAGGTAATACCAAACCACCCCAGGTGCCATTTGCACAGCTCCTTGGCTCCTTTCCTCAGAGAGCTGCGTGTCCTCAGGTTAGCATCACATTGCTCAGGCTGTTCAAAGGCTTTCCTGGCCTTGAGAGGAGTTACATTCAGCAACGGGAGAATATAGAGATGGAGTAACTGTTTTTCACTGAAAGGGAAGAGTTTCCTGTCTCTGCTCTGCTCACATCTGGTTAATTTTTGGAAGAGAATTACATCTTTATTGCTCTTTTACAACACACAGCCAGTAGAGCTGTAAGGTAGTGAGCTGCTCACCATACTGGCCTTTGTATTATCAGCACTATTATTAGCTTTAATGAAGCTGTTAAATCTGTTTAACTGAAGATGCATGAACCTGAAAGAACTTTTAATTTCACAACCCAGGGTGAGTGCGATGAACTGGCATTTACAGGAAAATGCAGAACAGTCTTGGCTTGAAAATTAAACAAAACTGAAATGGAATTAGTCACAATAAACTGTACTTTAAGACCCACTTTTCAGAGTAGGTTAGCATTTTAAGAATGATATTAAAAGATACAATAAGACATAATAAAATGCCTTTTATAGAGTAGTATAAAGATTTAAAGAACCTATTGAATTCTGTTTTCAATGAAGACATATTAAGTAAATTTTGCTGTATTCTCTAGAGATATACAATTCTTGTAATCTTTTCTTCAGATGCCTTTGGCTAATTCATAATTCAAAATGTTACTCATTTCTCTTCCTGTCTGTGTGTCATATAAAGATGTGCATCCAATACATTGTCTGTGGATTTCTTATATTATACACATCCCAGTTCCTGTTATGTATACATTCCTTTGGAGGGATATGATTTATTTCTTTAAGCACATTCCCATCTTAAAATGTCAGATGCTTCCTGTACTTATATACAAAGAAGTTTAAACTCCCAAGGTACTGAAGTTCAACAAAAATTCTGTCTGCGGATAGTATGATCTTAACAGTGAATCTTTGGGAAATATACAATTCCACCTACTTCCCTCAGCTCTCCAGCATAACTTGATTTTGCAAGTGTTTAACACTTCAGTCATCAAGAAGATCAAACAGAGGCATGGTTTTGAAAAACAAAGGACCTAAACTGAACTCTTGAAAGGTTTACTCTTCTTCAAGTAGAAGCATTGATTCTCAAGGGTTATCATTGGTGGCACACAGGAACTCGTCAAGATTAGGAAAATGGGAATTCAAGGCTACCCTTTATCTCTTTCCATTATCTGAACCTTGCTATCTTTTGTAAATAAGACCTTTTCCCTCCAAATAACTTACTTATAAAGCTTTTTTTTGGGTACATAAGGAAAATACCATTATTACTTGACTGAGTTTCACATTGGTTTGTTAATAGCAAACCCAAACGGTATTAACTGAGGTGGTTAGACTATAATCACTTGCCTATCACTGGATTCTCCAGCAGATTTCACCAGCTGAAAAGTAAATTTGTTTCTTTTACTCTATTTTAAAAATACTGGATTATTTAGAATCATTCCTTTAAGAAAAGATTACCAAATTAAAGTCTAACTTTGCGTAATATTGCTCAAATATTAAAGCCCTTGGCAAAGAAAAACTGCACTAATCTGCTTCAGTTCTTTGCAAGAACTGTGCCCCTCACTTGTCACTCCCTTATCTCCTGAAATCTTAACGCCACAAAATCATACTAAGTATGAAGGTACACTCAAAAGCCTGAGCTGGAGGAGCAGAGAGAATGGCTTGAGCAGAACAGGGAGCCTGCACAAGCAGAACAGGGAACGTGCACAGCATTTCACTGCTGTGCAATGCAGCACGGGCATCACACCCCCTGTGCAAAGCACACAGGGGTGGGATGGCTGTGGTGGGCAGGGAGAGGGCACGTTTGGAGGTGTGGACTGGTACTGAAATGAATGGGATCTTTCTAGCTCACCCACAAAGGCACCTACGTCCTGTACTCTAGCTAACAGAATATTTGTGGTATTTGCCACCTCATAAAAACAACCACTGGCTTCTTCAGGTTGACTCATTTGAAACGAAGAAAGAAGAAACGAGCAACATCTTTTCTAGTGTTTCAGAGAGAGAAATGTATCACACAACAGCTCTTCCCTAAGGAGCAGCAGCACTTTTCAGTGAGGCTACCCAAACTCAGTATGTCTACATTGTAAGAGCAATTAGGCCTGTAATTTCAGTTGAGCATTTGAAGTCTTGAGTACACAGGGAAATTGGCCCAAATAACTATTAGGTACTAGTCCCTGCTAGTAATAAATGCTCTGAAGGCCAAAGGAAGGCATTAGCAGCACTTGTGCAACTCCTCTAACAGGGTGTACACATGTAACTAATTGGAAACCAGTAAACAATCCTGGTACTGAAGCACAAAGCAGATAATCTCACTCACACCACTTCAGTCATTTTCTTCTCATGTGGCTGACTGGAATAAAACTGCTAAAATACTGTTTCCCTCATGCAGAAAAAGATCTAGGGGATATAATAGATCACAAGCTGATTAGGAGTTAACAGTGTCAAGCCATTGTGAAAAAGGCAAACACTGCACTAAGCTGTGCAAACAGGAGCATTGCTTGCAAGACATGGGAAGTAATCCTGCTCTGGTCCAGCCCCAGCAGGAGCACCAGGACTGGTGCTGGGGCTTATTCTCCAGCAGAGATGCAAAGTGCCCAGAGAGCATCCAGAAGAGAGCCAGGAGAATAAACAAAGGTCTAAAACCTCACTGAACAAATCAGGTGTCCCGAACCTAAACAAGAGCATGGGATGGGAGGGAAATGCAACAGCAATTTGAAAATTCGTAAAATCATAAATTCATAAAGGGAATGCCTTGTTTTCTGCGTGCAGGCTGGGTAAGGACTAACGGATTTGTGATGGAATTTGCAAGCCTTCTCAGGCAAAGAAAGGGTTAACACAGGCATTAGCAAGAAAGCAGCTGAGAAGGCACACAGCTGCAGGGGATAAAGCCACTGGGACAGGGCTATCAGGGGACCCCTGAAGGAGGGGACTGAGCAGCTTCTTAGGGGGGAGATACAGGCTGAAGGGATGAGGGTCTGTGTCCTTTCTAAGAGATTCTAGTCTTATCTTTGGCAGGTTAGTGGCCTCCTTGTTTGTATTTAGTCAGGGTGTTTGATTATAAAATCTTTCTTTAGGCCTGCAAAAAGGCAGGGTAGAGTGCTGAGCATCTTGTTGTTTTCTTTTTTCTTTTTAATAGCCCAGCAAAACTTTTCACATCTGGTCTAAAATGCAAAGTGCCAGATCTACTAAGGTGGGGTAATTCTTGCCTAAGATAAAATATTAAGATCCTGTTACTTACAGAGGATTCAAAGTGAGGAGCTGTACCTTGGGAGCTGAACACTATGGAGGGAGAGAGAGAGCAAAAAGCATCTGTATAAAAGGGATAAGCTATGCTATAGGCTCAACCTCAACAGCTCTAAAACTGGGGAGATCACAGAAGTCTCCACCTTTTAGCCAGAGGGAAAAAATCTTAGCGTGCCAAATCTGAGGGGGCTTGACAAATGCTGCAATATCTAAGCTGGATATTAAGAAATTCTTTCTATGGGCAAAGATAGCAAGGACTGCAATAAAGTGGCTGAGGATGTTATGAAGCCTCACAGACCAGTAAGTGTTTGTCAGGAATGATGGTGGGTGTTTGTGAGTTGATCCTGTCTCAGGATGGCAGGACTAGAGGAGCTTCTCAAGTCCCCTTCTGCTGTTTTGTAAGATAATGATAAGTATTGCCCCCCTCTTCCCTTGCCACTCAACTGCGACACTTTATGAAAATAACAGAGCATTTTTGGAAGCTCAAAGCATTCTTTGAATAGAAGTGGTTTCAAAACTTGCTCTGAGCTGAATTTTTTACCTACTCTCTTGAAGGATCCTTTCAACACAGTGTGTTCTGGAAATACTTCAGTACTAGAGCTTGTAGCTTCAGTGACAAATGTGTTAAAAGAACACTCTATACTCACTCATTCTCTCTTTCCAATAAAGATACAACCAAATTAAGTTGCCCACATGCTCCACAAGACAAGAGATTTGTTTGTACAGATGCATTTTTACCACCCCAGTTACTGTTTGAGCTTTTCAAAAATAAACTAAACCCAAGACTACTTGGCTCAATAACCCCACTGATACCCTACACAAGCAGTACTGCTTTACCTTCTTTAAAGCGCCCAGTGAAATCAGCTGAGATCTGCCCTCACAAGTCAGTAAGTCCATGTTGTTCATACTGTGAGTCTGTGTCATTTTAGGAATGACAGTTAAAAGTAAAAAATAAAACCAACTTTCTAGATCTTATGTTTCTCCATTAAGATGAGGAAAATTTCTATTTGACAGCTAAAGCCTCCAGAATTTGCAAGCCTTAGGTTCACAGTAATACTCCTAAAAAGATTATTTTGTCAGAAATAAAAGTTAAACATTATTTTGATGAGAAATGTCTGAGTCTCTAATGCTTTCAGCTGTGAGAACTACTTTGTGAGCTGCTCCCCACCACTGTGAAAAATCTTTAAAGCAGAGCAATTGGAAGTAGAACTAGGACCAAACCATTTTTGCTTGCTTCTTAATGAGTTTGTTGTGACAGTGTTGGGAGATCTCTTTCCATTCTGACCCACATGAAAGCAGAATAGGCACTGAAACAGTTGACTATATTTTGGAAACTATTTCGTTTCCCAAGTTGCCCAAGGACACAGAAATGCCTGCTGGAATTTCAAAAGCCAGTAGGTAAGAACCCTCACAATGGATGTTAGCTGCCTAGGTTGCCCTGAGAATCCCACTGAATAGGTTCCACATGCTTGTGGGCCTTTAAATGTCTTTCCAAACCCACCCCAAACAAAAAAATCACATTCTAAGTAGAAGTTTGAATTTAATTACTCTCTGTGGTCAGCTACATAATATAACTCAGAAAACATTTCTGGTGGGTTTGACTGGTTCTGTATTTTCCTCAAGGAAGGCAGCAAGGGCTTTGCTCTGCATTTTGCTTCGCTTAATGAGGTGCTGTCCCTGACTAGGACTTTTGTTTGGTTTAGGGTGAGTAAAGCAATACTCTACTACACTTTCTTAGATAAAGCAAGGCATGCAGGCAACATAACAGTGCCAGCAGCCTTTGTCGCCAGAAACCGGAATGATCATATTTAACAGGGCTGTTCATGGAGAGATTAAACTCAGGCTGGACGGTGAGAAGCTGTGCAGATAATCTGAAATAGATTCTGAGGGTGAGTTACTGCTTGGCCGTCCTCCTCACCTCCTCAATTCTCGGATTGGTGTGCCAACCAACATTTTAAGATAACTCTGCTCTGTTTCCTCCTTGAATTGTCTGGCTGTTTAACAGGCTCTTCAAATAAACAAGGGATAATCTCAGGATTTTGCTTAACAAAGATTGCTTTGTGCAAATTTTAAAAATTCTGAATAGGTTGTTGTACAGGGTCTGGTCTTGCAATCTGTTCTAGCTGTGAATACTTTCAAGGGAGTAAGTGGTTGCACAACCGTAGTTTCAGTTAGTAAATGATCAATAATACTTTCCAGTACGTTCTGAAATGCCTCTCAGTATCTGAAGGGGCCTACAAGGAAGTTGAAGAGGGACTCTTTGTCAGGAACTGCAGTGATGGGACAAAGATTAATGGGTACAAGTTGAAAGAGGGGAAATTCAGGTTAGGTATTAGGAACAAATTTTTTACTGCGCGAGTGCTGAGGCCCTGGCACAGGTTTCCTAGAGGAACTGTGGCTGCCCCATCCACAGAAGCGTTCAAGGCCAGGTTGGATGGGGCTTGGAGCAACCTGGGATAGTGGAAGGTGTCCCTGCCCATGGCAAGGGGGTGGAACTGGATGATCTTTAAGGTCCATTCCATTCCAACCCAACCCCTTACCATTCCATGATTCTATGATAATGGCATCATTACCACCAGTAATTTTCCCTTTTTAAAGGTTATTAAAAACCCTTTTTATTAAAAAAGCACTGAACATAGTAGTTCAGACCAAGAAAAACCCAGACTGGAGAGATTAGAGAACGCTGGGTTCACCATTATCATTCTCCAGGAATATGTACGATGAACAACTCCATAGGGAAAAATTTGCTTCAATTTCCACAAATTTCAGTTCAAGCAGGCTATTACCTGCCCCCATATCTTTTAGTGTGGGAAATAACTTTGAAAAAGCATTTTAACACTGCTGCAAAGTTACAGGACTGAGCTTAGGGAACAGGTGGGGAAGCGCAAGCAGCATCTATTGAGGAATCGTGTGAGAGGGAAGATGTGCACTAATGCCTTTACAAACAGTTCTGTGGGAGAGGGTATGGGTGTCAGCGTCTTTGAAGCGGGTCTTAATGTCTCTATTAACTTCAAGCAGCAGGTTTGCTACAGAGCCCAGCCAGCCTGACTCCTGGATCAGACAAATAGGTTTGCACAAGCCTGAACTTCTGAACTTTGGGGTAAAATGACAGCTTCAAGGCGGGATATGTGGCAGGCGGTTCGGGAAGGCTGTACCTTCCTAGCACCTCAGCCAAGGGGGAAAGGAAGAAAACATGCGGCCGGGAGTTGAGGATAAAAGGAGGCTGCGCCCTCCGAAACCTCGAGAGGGAAAACCCCGCGGGCGTGTGCCTCACTGGCCTCTCTCCTTTTATTCGAATAAAGTCGCAGAGCTCCTCTGTCTCCTTTGTGGACACTGGCTTTTCATAGGGTGATTTTCCGTTCAAGTGTCTCCACAGCCAGGCCCTTCGGAGCCTGGGGCAGCAATTGGCACGCGGCAGAGCAGCCTCGGGCCGGGGCCGGGGCCGGGGC